>KQ965798.1:18244-44395 GCA_001574975.1 Gonapodya prolifera JEL478
TTTATTATCACCTCACTATGAGAATAAAATTCCTGGAAGACATATACCTCCACCCCCTCCAGTAGAAGTTTCAGAAGGCATTGCTGAATGGGAAGTGGAAAGGATCTTGGATGTGAAACGTAGAGGTCGTGGATGGGTATGGCTAGTACACTGGAAGGGCTATGGGGTTGAACAACGAACATGGGAACCATGGCAAAACCTACAAAATGCACAGGATGCCGTGTTGCAGTTTCATAAGGAACAGCCCATATATATCCAGAAAAGATTAGTAGATATGGATAACAAGGAAGGGGAGAGAAAAGGAGGGAAGCACACTGTCACCATAGCCTCAGGTGACATCCATTGACATGGTATATATAGTGTGAGGTGTTAAGTGCTGTGCCACTACTGTGGTCATGNATTTAGATGACTGCACCTGCAGGGCGTGCCCCAAGTTTGGCATCACGTTCCTGCAGGTGAGTTCTGTGTGCGCTACAACATATTATGTATGTTTGATCATATATATACATGTTCCTGCAGTTTACAGGCTCGTGCAGCTCACCTAGGTTGTGTAGCACCACAGATGTAATGATGACCCCTTACAACACTTTCCAAGCAGCAGCAGATGGCACTGACGCTGCTGGCAAGATCAAAGGTGAATGGACCAATGAGGATGTCCTTGCAATGCTCCCAGGAGCTGGATCCAGTGCCCAGATTAAGAAGTGGATTCCAATGGTTCAAGTAGCCACTAAAGTACCTGGAGTGAGTTGCTGCGTGTGTTCAATTCTGGTACAATGTAGTAATTGGATATCTATGCACTTCACAGCTTGTGGAGCTTATAAAACGGGACTCACAGGACAACTGGAATTGGCCATACCTAACGATCCAAACCCTGTACCCTGACAGCAAGGTGTATAAATTTGCAAAAGACTACCCTGAACTTGCTGTAAGTAAATGCTGCAATGTGAAATGTGAATTTTCTTGCTAATGGAATCTGCTTTCAGGCTATCTTTTATCACCAACTTGTAAACTCTGATCCTCAAGTAACAAACGCAGAGGTTGAGGATCTTGCGGTCCAGTGGACAAGCAAGTACGGCCCTTGGTACAATGAGATCAAATCAAAATGGATCATGGATGTTTGGACTGCTGCAAAAATAAACAAAGCCCTTCTGGCACTGTACAAAGGTGAGGCTTCATTGGATTTTGAACTTGCACATTTTCAACATTTCCATGAAGGAACATTTGTCAATTGTGCTACAAGACAAGAGTTCCTTGACATGGCAGCTGAAGTGTGCTTGGGCTGTAACAGGCCAGGCAAAGCAAAAGGTATGTTTTTCTCCTGCCCCATATTGATTACTTTCTTACACTCTGTAAAACAGGAAAGCAGCCACTCTCAAAACCCATTGTCTTGGAGAGTGATGATGACCAAGCCCTCAAAGGTTTCTCACCACCTCTTGAGTCACGTCCAGCACCTCCAAATTCAAAGCCAGGGCCACTGCTAAAGGCTTCTTCTTTGGGTGCAAAGTCTGCAAAGGCAAATGTACCATCAACAGCAATGCCACCTTCTGTTCCTATTACACCAAAAAGTAAACCTGAAGATTTGGAAGTTGTTAACAAGGTGGAGGTATTACTGTTTCATTTTGCCCAGTTCATGGAGATACATGCTCATATATTTTGCTCACAGGAGGATGCAGATAATGACAAACCACAACTCCTTGTTCCTTTTGTTGATCCAGTCATCAAACTTGCCCATAAACATTCCTTTGCTTCTGATGTATCAACATTCTGTACAGACCAAAAACTTCAAATGGGCAAAGTAATGGAACCCTCCATGATTGTATAGCAGATGAACCATGACAGGGTTGATGGCATAGTAAGTAAACAATTTTTGTTTACTTATACACTGTGACACCATATTATATCCCTCAGGGCTCATCTCCTGCACCTCAAACTATCTGCCAACACTGCTTTCCACTATATTGTTGTTGGCAAAACACCTACTATGACAAAGGCAAAGACTGACACTGACATTGCAAATTCTACCACCATCCTGAAGACCTGGGATGGTGTTATCTTCCTTGTTGTGGTAAAAGGTACAGTTCCAGGCCAATTCACATGGTCAAGTGTCACGGCTTTCTGGTCACAGCTGGCTTCATCAATGTTTTGTGAAGACGCTAGAGTTGTGGGACTTGTTAAGGATTGGCTGGTTTGGGTTCACTTTATGCCCAAATGGATGATTGATGTTTCACACTGAATGCTACAAGTCTGGCCTATTTATATGCATGTGCTGAGTTATGACTAATACCTATGAGTCATACTATGTGTCATATGTGTGAGTCATCTATGAGTCCCACATGAGTCACCACATGTCATCTATGAGTCCTCCATTATGAGTCACCAATGACTCATCTCAACACTCCCCCTGAAGATGAACACTCTAGTTTGAATCTTCCAACATGCATCAAACAACTTGCATCATTCCCATTGATTCCTTGTGCTTCTCATAAGATTGTTTGGCAACTGGTTTGGTCATGATGTCTGCAACGTTCTTCTGAGTTGTGCAGTAACCAAAGACAAGATTCCCTTTTCATCCCTGATGAAGTGATTCTTAATGTCAAAATGTTTTGACAGCTTGTGATGAACAGGGTTTCTTGCAAGTGCTTGTGCTCCTTGATTGTCTCCTAGGAGCTTTGGGGGTCTGTCCATTTGTCCATAAACTTCTATAGCTCCCCCTTAAGCAAAACCAAGCTCTCCCAGAAACTGAATGATCCAAAGTAGCTCACGTGTTGCATGATATTGCATTCTCTTGGTGTCTTCCTTGGTGTCATGTTTCACAAATCCTCAATGTCTGTGAAAGTGCTTTTACCATGAAGCAGTCAACTGCTTCAGTGTTGGGCAGAACTAGTGGCAAAATGATATCAACACACCAAAATCCTAAAGGATCCAGAGAAAGAGAAACTGATGATAAATCTCCCAGTGACACCCTGCGCAGCTCAACATCTCATAAAGGCCCCTGGCCACTTACTCTTTCACTTGTCTCATACACTTTGCTTGCATCTGCCTCTGTGGCATACATCTTGAGCTCCCACACCCACCTACTTTGTGAGTATGGCATCATGTGCCTTGAGTGTTGATGGTAGGAACAACAGGTAACCATCTCAAATGGAACTCCATCTTTGCACAAGATACGCACAGTCCGCCAGGTACATTTCCAGTCATATTTCTCTGGTGACCTACACTTTGATACAGTTGGACGTCAAGCCAGAATTGCATTGCTGGGCATTGTCACACTGACATCCACTAACATGGAGTATATAGTGTAGTATGAGTGTTGGGTATTAGCTGCTGTGCTACTACTGTGGCCGCGGGTTTAGATGTGCACACCTGCAGGACGTGCCCTAAGTTTGGCATCACGTTCCTGCAGGTGAGTTCTATGCACATTNCGTCTTGCTATGTACATCTGATCATATATACACGTTCCTGCAGTTTACAGGCTCGTGCAGCTCACCTAGGTTGTGTAGCAGGCATATTCCCTCACCTTTTCCACGTCCTTTCTGCACAGGCACTCATTGGGCTCCATCCTGCACACGTTTGCTGCATGGGATTTATCATGAGCTTGACAGCCTTTACTTCTGTGGGAATAAAAGGTGCATGGCCTGAGGCTGACTCTGCATTCCCCTTGCTCATGCTCACGTGTGCTGGTGCTTGCACAATTGGGTGCCCTTTGCCATGGCCATACATGTGGCACAATTCATTAGCTCCCAACACTCTATATGCATCTCTTTGCAATGCCATCAAGAACAATGGCGCCTGTAGTTGCCTGGATTGCAGGCATTTCCATCTTGCCAACTTTTCCACTGACAAACAGCTTGTTCTGAAGGCTGGGCTCCAAGAGGACTTCATCACTTGGCTCTCAAACCCCACAACCACATCCCTGGACAACAGTGCATTGAAACAGCCTTGCCTGGAAGGCCCCAGCACCAGCACCATGCCCTCAGCTCCCGCAATCAACATGAACTTTGCCACTCTGCTGAACACATCAATCCAGAGCCAGGTTGACACCATCAACCAGGTCAGTGAAATGTCAACTTTGTCTATCAGCAACTCAATCTTATACAGCTCAAATGGTCCCACTCACCACTCCACTCCTGGGACTAGGCACCACAATTGAGATCTTGAAAGACATGCTGGTGGCATTGGCCAAGAAGCTTGGCAAGCCAGAGGACGCCAGCAGGGACTCCTCAGCTGGCCCAAACACAATGGAAACAGAGGTGGACAAGCCATAGTGGTATGGCACTCTTTGGACTGGGTTTAGAAACCTGAGACTCTTTGGACTTTGGCAGGTGAATGGTTGGACCCTTCAAACTTTGGCAGGGAAGGAGTTTGGAGATTGGATGTATCAGACACTTGCGTAGTTGTTTAGCCTTTATTGGATCGTCTGTTGAGCCCAGAAAGGGCCTCTCTACACACAATACACTTGGGAAAGAATCCCTTTTATGCGCCTAAACCAATGTGCAAGTGCAGTACCCAAAATTAAAAACATACAATAGCTTTCTTTCATGCTACTTATTCTCTACGGCGTCACAGTGGCATACTTTTCTTTCAGTTCTCTTCCACCCCTACGACCTTCACAGTTGCAACAAACTGGGTCAGCCTCTTCGCTTCCTTCCTGACCCCAAGCAACATGTGCTGTGAAGACTTTGAAACCTCTGCTGGGTCCTTTTTGCTGAGAGAATTTCTGGTGTGCGTATCTTTTTTCACACTGGCTCTTTGGTACTGCCATTTTTGGAACATGGATGGTGTACATATGGGATGAACCAATGAAAGATCTTTGACAGAGCCTGCTTGGATCTGCACCCTTGCTGGCTGTAATGGCAGGGCTGGCATACAGCCATTGGCATTAATTTGCAGAGTTACCATTTGTACATCACTATTTTCAACTGAATCGCCTGACGACTTTTTCCACACCATAAACTTGAGTCCCATGGAACCCTCAACCTCCCGAGGCCAGTTGGACACGCACAGACACGCAACGTCCTAAAATTAATAATATAACCCTCAGACGGGGCTTGGAGCAAGTCTTGGGTGGATTTGAGAAAGAGCAAATAGCAAACACGGACTTGAAACGGGCATCTGGACCCCGAGACCACGCCGGATAGAAGTGGGCGATGCGAGCGGGGAAGAATGGCGGGGTTCACTGGCAACTTTATGTGCTCTACTTGATTTAGCTTGGAGCTGGCGGAGTTTGTTTGCAACCAACGTGAGAGTATTCTGGTGTACTTCTCATGCGGGGAGTGACTCTGCAGCTCTGGTTGAATTCCGGAGAACCGGCAGGCGACATCTCGATGCACTGGAGCGACGATTACATTTTTTCGTTGAGATTTGGAGGTTACAGCCGGAGCGCGGTGGATCAATTGCTCCGCGGACACAAATGACCGCAACCAAAGAGACGCGTCTGCGGTGCAATGTAATCTTACAATTGGCTATCCGCCTCCGTCTTCATTGTCTTCGCCTTCGCGTCCGCCGCTGTCATTCAAGTCGCCGCTCGCCACCTCGTTGGTTGCCTCGCCTTCCCGCCTGTCGCAGCTGCGCATCTCGAGGCTTGAAGGATCACATTCCCCTCGAGCAAGCAAACTTTTCCTCCTCGCCGCGATTGCCATCGGGAACAAAACAGTCGCGGGTTGTCGGCTGACTGGAATACCCGCTGGGCTGCGGTCACCGTGACTCCTCACACTTTGCACGCTCCTCAGTTGTCTGCCTAATGAGATTAAGTGACAGGCAGAACCTAATGCAGCACAGAGTTGGCTGGCGGGCGATCACCGAAAAATGAATTCAAAATGCAATGCGGGGTTGTCGTGGTCAGCACCCTGATTTGGCAGGTACCTGCCGAGGGGGAGAACCCCGGGGTCGATTGATTTTCCGTCCTTGCATTATAATGACAACCTGCAGTTTCCTAATCGCTAATCTCCATCATCACCATGGCTGCTCCTAAAGCTCCGGACTCCGCCGCGCCATGGGTCCCAAGCAACCCCAATGGTACAGTGTTGATGGAGATTTGCGTCTTCACCCCAGACCTGACCGCGATGACCCCGTTGAAACACTGGATGAATCATGCCACGATGTAAATAGACCCATACAAGTATCAGTCTGGCTTCGGTAAGTCCTGAACTGCCAAGAAGTTCCACACATTTTGTTCTTACGTTCCGTTCTCTCTCGCAGGCGGACACTTTGCGTCTGAGGCCCTTCCCGGAGCCCTCCCGGTGGGACAAAACAGCCCGCAAATCTGCCCTTACAAGACCTACCCCGAATGCATCAACGGAACTGCGTTCACCGCCCCGCGACACTCCAACCAACGAGTGTAAGTTGCCACTTGGGATTTCTTGACCCTTGCTATCACGTGTCTGACTCATCTACGCCTCCTTTCTTAGCTGGCTCTACCGCATGGTGGCCTCCGTCGCGCAAAGCAAGTTCCGCCCCTACCTCAAGAACAAATACGTGACGTCCGAATTCCACAACATCGACCCGCGCAACCCGTCTTCGGTCAAAACGCAGGACGGCGTGCACCAAGCGCCCAACCAGACCCAGTGGTCTCCGTTCAAGCTGCCCGGCAAGGACGAGAAGGTCGACTTCATTGACGGCCTCAAGACCTTGATTGGAGCGGGCCACCCGTCGCTTCGTCACGGTATCGCCACCCACGTGTACTTGGCCAACGTCGGTATGGGCAAGAAGACGTTCTACAACTCGGACGGAGACTTCCTGATCGGTGAGTCGGGTCTTTGCGCCTTTCCATTCCTCACATTACTCGTAACACTGTGCCGTCCCAGTCCCCCAGCAAGGTGTCCTCGACATCACCACCGAAATGGGCAAGCTCTCTGTCGCGCCTAACGAGATCGCCGTCATCCAGCGCGGCATCCGGTTCTCTGTCAACCTCCCTGACGGTCCTTCCCGCGGATACGTCGGCGAGATCTACTCGAGCCACTTCGAGCTGCCCGACCTCGGCCCTATCGGCGCCAACGGTCTCGCCAACCCAAGGGACTTCCTCCACCCCACGGCCTGGTTCGAGCACGACGACTCGGCCTGGACGGTCATCACCAAGTACGGTGGGAAGCTCTACGACGCCGACTTGAGGGGATCTCCGTACAACGTCTTGGGCTGGCACGGGTGAGTTTGATACCACGGCTGTGCTCACATAGCTGTTTGATTTAATCGTGTTTCCCCCACAATTTCAAGAAACTACGTGCCGTACAAGTACGACCTCCAGCGCTTCCAAGTCATCAACAGCGTGTCCTTCGACCACAACGTAAGTTTCAATCCCACCACGTCTTCGCCAACATTACTGACCCTTCACATCACCCTCAGGACCCATCCATCTTCACCGTCCTCACCTGCCAATCGCCCCTTGCCGGACACGCCTACCTCGACTTTGTCATCTTCCCGCCGCGCTGGAGCGTGGCTTCGTGGACGTTCCGCCCGCCCTTCTTCCACAGGAACGGTATGAGCGAGTTCTTGGGGTTGATCAAGGGAGACTTTGGTGGGTAGCAGCGAGGTGACTTGAAGTCGGACTTATGTTGACGAGCGTGCTTTGGTGCCAATCAGGTGACTACAAGCAAGGCCATGAAGGCCAAGAAATTGGTTTGTTCCCTGGCGGTGGATACGTCCACACCATGATGGGCGCCCACGGCCCCGAAGCCAAGGCATTTGAAACAGTACGTACCCTTTTTTTCTACCTTTCCCCACCCCCCCACATCGCCAACCTTTTGCGTCTCCCAGTTCTCCAAAATCCCTCTCGACCCCGTCCGCGTCGGCGACGGCTCGCAGCCCTTCATGTTCGAGTCCTACCTCCAGGTTGGGTACACCAAGTGGGCCTGGTCCGAGTGCGGCGTGGTCCAGGAGAACTACGTCATTGACGAGTGGGGCGACTTGGGCAAGTCGTTCGACCCCAACTTCAAGGGTCAGCACGCGACAAAGCCCAAGCTTTGAGCGGCGTTTTTAGAATCATATTTTTCGTTGCATATGTATTTTGGTTGCTGCATGAGATTCCGTAAATGCATTGAGTTCAGAAGTGTAGCGGGGTCCATCTTCGCTTCGCATCTGATTGGCTCACTTGATTCCACTACTGAATCGAATGAGATACCATGTCGGGGGATAGTTTCTCGTCGCATTTAGACTCCTTGGAACAATCTCTGGCTCTCGACCGAGAGAACGCCCACCGCTCCAAGCATCGTGGAACCAAACGCGACGGACAGCGTGGAGACGTCCGACCCAAAGGGTAGCTCAAAGGCTCCGCTGTTTCGGACCCGGTCGTACAAGATGCGAAGCCTCAGAGAGAGAGAACCCCGCCTCTCATCGCCGAGCAGCTCGGCGACGACGCGCGGTCTTCGCAATTGGCCTTTGGGACCGATGAGCCGCTGAGACGGAGCGATGGCCCCGAAGTTGAACATGCTCTTAGGTCAAGCTCAATTGACCTCATGAGCGTGGGGGATTGACGGCCACTGCGATGTTTGCTCATGGGACTGTGGATCAAGCACCGCACAATACCGCTCCCGAACCACGAGTGGATTTAAGGCCCCCGAAGAATGTGGAGCACTCTATAGACCTGAACTCTGGAAGCGAAACTGACCCAGGGACAGTGGAACCGGTTACGAGTGGTCCTCACAATGGAGCATCACCGACTCCTGAACCCGGTCGTTCCACAGACGTTGCTCAAGCGGCACTGGCTGTGGCCTCTCTTGCACCGCCAAATGTTGCGAAGAAGCGTGTTCTTCCCGAGAGCTTCTTATCGGGAGGAGGAGGTGCGAAAAGAGCGCAGGGAGGGAAGACTGCCCAACCTAAAAGGAAGTTGGTAGCGGAGAAATCGGAAACCACGACGACCGTGACGCCAAGTAAGTGGGCAATTGATCTTTTGAGATCCTTCCTGGGCAAGAAAATTGCACGTTACGGCGGCAACCGCTGTCGAGCAAGGAGAGATCCATCCGCGTCCGATCGACTCACCAATGTTGTCTCGGTGATGGAGGCTGATTCTGAGGAGAAGAGAATCAAGGCGGCCGGCTGGGACGAAAAGGTACGGCATTGTCTCACAAAGCGGGATGAGGGTGGCGGTGCTCTGGGTTTCTTTTCGCGCACCTTTCAAGGGGGCTTTTGTGATTGTCAACTCGCTTTGGGTGGAGGATTCCATTCGAAGTGGCCGGTGTATGCCATTGATTGCAAGCTACACCACTGAACCCTCTAGCGCACTTGTACCGAAACAACTTCTGCACGGTCGTACTCACAGCAACTGAGACACCGACGACGATGGTCTTGAAGAAAATTCTTCTACTGTGGTAGCTCAAGTTACCTCGAGCTTTGTGGAGCACTCTGGTTCGTCGTTTCACATGACGTCAACAGCAACAAAGAGGCAACAGAGCATGACAGCGAAGGGGGAGGAGAGGAGCTCTCGTGGGAGAAAGCCGAGGCTGTCCTTTTCGGTGGAAGTGGAGGTACCGCCGGGTCTTTCCCAGCTCCATCTAACATTCCGACAAAGCATAAAGGTTCAGATGCCGATTCCGACACTACTGAGGATGAGCACGACCGGGTGAAATCGTGGGCGATGACATTTCCCAAGACATTGTCGTTCACTACGCCAAGTAGCAGCGGCAGTGGCAGTGGGAGTGCGAGTGCGAATGGAAATGTACATGGAAATGGAAGTGGAAGAGGAAGTGGAATTGGAAATAGGGGCTACAACCAATCCAAGGTGGCCTCGAACTCCGGGTTTCAATGCATGGATTCGAACCCTTTGGGTGCCAAAAGGAGACCGGAGGTCCAAACGACGACATAATTCAGATGCTGACTTCTGAAAGATGTCGCAGTTCAGCATCTGAATGAAGGAGTATCGTAAAGGACAGATTGATGGAAAAGAGCATTTTAAAAACATCAATTACACCGTGCCATTGCTTCTCTGCGGAAGCATCCTGTTCGGATAACATCAGCCGCAGAAGCCAAAAAGCTCAACGGAATAGGTGACAGTATCGCTAGGCACGTGAGTGCATTTGTTTATTATCCTCGTAAAGGCGTGTTCTCAACAATTTCCTGCATATCGAAGAGTGTCTCAATCAGGGCACGAATTCAAAGCTGCCTTCCCTTCAAAATGACGAGCAGCGGCGTATTGTAAATCTATTTTCCACTATACACGATGTTGGTACCAAAACGGCCTTGAAGTGGTTTGGCTTGGGGTATTGCACCACTGAGGACATAGTTGCGAACTTAAAACTGTCGGGAAACCAGAGGATGGGTTTGAAGCATTGCAAGATCTGTCACATTCTAGCGCTCTTGCTTGACAAGAATCTCTGCTCAATATTTTGTTTTTGTGGATCTCCTTGTTCGTATTCCTCGTTCTGAAGTCGAAGAAATAGCTGAAATCGTTCAAAATGAAGCCCGCGCGATCAACAATAGATGGAATCTCTACATCATTGGCTCTTATCGGAGAGGCTCTCCAGACAGTGGCGACATTGACGTCTTTCTTGTTCATCGCCAAGACGAAGATCTGAAGAACATTTTGGCAGCGCTTGTGAAAAAGCTAAAAGCAAGGGGCTTCATTGTAGATGAACTTGTCAACGTTTTTCACCTCAAAGGAATGACCGAAAATGATATCGCGAAGGTAATCTTTTAAAGATTCCTCATAAAGTTGATCAACCTGACCAGCAATGGCAGGGAATTGTGAAACTGAAAGATAAACCACACCATCGCCTCGATAGATTGCTCACTGAGTATCGGAATCTTGGTGCAGCACTGATGCACTGGACAGGTACTTCTCGAAATATTCTTGTCATGCGAGCGTCTGATCCGTCATACGTTCATTTGAAGGAAACGACATCTTCAATCGCTCCATCCGCCTCCTTGCCCGCAAAAGTGGGATGAATCTATCCCAGTACCGCCTGTTCAAAAATGTTTCGCGGGGTCGAGGCGGTGTCAAGGTTAATGCTGGTGTGCGAATCGCTGGCCAGGCAGAGGAAGAAATTTCTGAAGCACTTGAAGTACCGTACAGGAGACCGGAGGGGCGGAAGTGAGTGCAACCCCTGGGTTCAGCAGCTTTTTTAATTGTAGCTGACGATTTGGATAGTCCTTGATAACCCACACAACGTTTTTGCATGGCACACGTATTCCATCTTGCAGCACTTTGTAATTCGCATACAACCTTCACACTTGTAATTTGATAATTGATTGTGCTTTAATTCTCAATATTTGATTCGCTCCGTCGCATATTCTCGGTTCGATTTTACCAGACAAGTTGAGATACATGTATGGCATCACTTTTTCGACGAAGCGATCCTCACGTCAAAGCTTCATAAGTTATCTATATATTATATGCCATATAACATTAAGCCAGGCCTTTGGAGAGCCCGAAGAGCACTCTTGCCATTGCTTCCGATCTTGTTGACTTTGCCAGACAGATAGGTTATTTTTTGCGGCAACAGTGTTGCTCATCAAATACTCAACTTACTGTCAACATCCAACATCGTCAGACTTGTACAACCTCTTAATGTTTCAGCCAGAGCCATAACACCAACATCTCCAATCTGGTTCCCTGTGGGGATGAGGAGTTTAGAACGGGGAAAAGAATCTGGCACACATGAGCTAACAGTTCAGATTGAGAGAGTCCAGAAGCTTGCAATTTCGCAACGCCCGGGCAATGGCTTCCCCACCTCCGGCTTCAATAGCGTTCGATTGTTTTGTGAACTGCAATGTTAGAACGAATCAGGCGATATCTCAAAATAACATCACAAACATGATAAGTTCAGGTTTGTTAGATTTGGGCAGTTTGCGAGGGCTTCAGAAAGAGCCATTGCGCCCTCTGTTCTGAAATTTGTCTCTGACAGGGAGGGCAGGTGGGGTCACCAACAGCATTTACTTTCATCTTGCTTTCACACCCACTGCATAAATTGAGAGATGTCAGCTTTGTACAGCTCTTCAGCGTGGCAGCGAGGGCACTTGCACCGTCGGCAATTCCCGTGTTATCTGTAACGACATGCATACGAATCAATGAACTCTGCGGAAGCGGTCAGTGAAACTCAACGTACATGAAAGATCCAAATGCATCAAATTTGACGAGTGCTTCAGAGCTTCGGCAAGGTCCCTGGCATCTTCTGATGCAAGCGCCGTGTCTTGAACAATGAAACGACACAGAAGTAAACAGAAATAGGAGAATCAACTGGGATCCAACCTACTCCACAGGATTAAAGCATTAAGATTTGGACATAATTTCAAAGCATTGGAGAGAGATTTGAACCCTTCGTGTCCGATACCATTGCCTTGCAAGTTTGCACGATCAATCAGCAAATGTGTCATTTTCAAATGATGTCACCTACATGAAAGATCCAATTTCGAAACATTTTTACAATGCTTTAGTGCTTCAGCAAGTGCTTTTGCACCTTTGGCTTCAATCCCAGTATCTGGAGGAGCCAAAAACCAAATCAAAACCAAAGGTTGCGTATTGGTTCTGACATGGGTGAGCTCTCCAACCCACCTCGAAAGTTTAACGTTCCCAGATTTGGGCAATTTTGCAGTGCCTGTCCAAGAGCTATTACGCCATCCATTTCCAATCTATTGCCTGTATTGACAAGTGGTTAGTGTGGGAGAAGAATCAGGAATGGTGTTTCACTCCAGGGGTTCCGGTTCACAAACCTCCAAGATGCAACGTCACCAACTTCACACAGCACTTTAAGGCCTCAGCAAGTGCAATTGACCCATGTAGCCCAAAGCCGTTTTCTGATATTTGAGGACGTATTAACCAAAGACCACAACGTCATAGACATGAATATTTACTTGAGAGGTCCAAACATTCCAAACGAGGTAGCTCACGCAGACACGCGGCAATTGCCACAATTCCTGCCTCTTGCAATTCTCCACCTAAAGAAATTCAACAATAAATATGTAGATAAAGAATGGCATATAGATACCAACGGGCGATGTTAATTTTCCTTAAACTTTTCAAATTGCACAACGCTTGGGCAATGACTATGCCACCAAGCTTTCCAATAGAGTAGCCTGAAAATTGTGCCCACGTCGATTCAATTTTTTGAAAAGTTTTCACGTGTGTCCTCACAACTAATGCTCAATTGTGTCAGATCTGTGAGAGTTGCCAAAGCTTTCATCAAAGATTCTGCTCCAGTTTCAGTAAACTTGGTCCCTGTAAAAGCCGGCGTGTTGTTTGTTGGAACTAAGGTCTTGAATGTTGATGTGCCGTACCTGAAAGATACAATGACTTCATGCCGACTTTGCCAATGAGGGAGTTCGCCAAGTGACTGACGCCAGAATCTCCGATATTTGGATTGACTTAACGTGTCAGAGTCATCTTTCAGCGATGGTCTATGAAAGGTAGCCATTTGCAGAAACCTACGAGATAAATCCAAAAACATCAAATGGTCACAAGCCCCGATATATTGAGTTATTTGCTCAAGTGTTGATGCAGTCAAATTGGTATCTAGTCAAAGACGATTATCAAGAGCTTAGGATGGCATCTTGAACATAACTCACTGCTCATCCACAAGTGCGTCATATCGTAACTCGCTTGAAGTTCCTCCACCAAAGTTTCAATGACGGAGGATTTTAGTGGTACTCCGGCGAGAACCACTTGAAAGCTCTTGCCGAGGGTAAAAGGTATGACACCAGCAGCTGCACGAATATCGAGGACATTCGACGCCGTTCTGATCATGTTCACTTGACCTGTTCGCAAGCTCCGAGCGCGACACGAATCACTGTCCTTCCTCCAGTACTTAATTTCCACTACACAAAGTTAGTCCAGTGTGGAAACATATTACATTTTGATTTTCTAGTTCTCACCTTGATCCCCGCGAATGATCTCCAATTCGCTTGCACTAGCAGGTGACTGTTTCCTACTAACATAATGCCGAGTATATAATATTGGTGTACAAATAAAGAAAAAAAAACATAAAAAAATACCCACAGCGCTTCCAGTGTCCAGCCCTTCAAGTTTGAGAAGCATTCGGCGTCCATCAAATCAAGTGGATCAACGCAATTGGCATCAAGCGGCTCATCAGAGAACCATCTCTCGTCGGATAAATTGCTAGAACCTAGCAATGGCTCTATAAGGCAACCCTCACGTGGTGTTAACATCAGAACATACTTTGGTTTCCGCTCCCACTGTCTTCCCACGGGCCGGATGGGCTGTCAGAAACACCAAATCTAATGATGAATTTTTCTGGGATACGGCTTGACACACCAAATCGAACTCAATGTTGCAACAATTGCTTCAAATGTAGGTCGCTTGCTTGCATCGCTATCCCAGCAACTGTTCATCAGATCGATTACTGTTCGGTCCACGTCTTCAGTCAGGCACGTCTTGTCCGCTCGTCCCCCATTGATAATGAAGTGATAAATATCATTGTTTGTTTCGAGCTCAGGGAAGGGAGTTCCAGACGAAAGCACCTTAACACAAGACACTCAGAAAACGTCCAAACAACTGGCATGCGAATGGCAATGGACAGAACAATCTCACCGCATACATCGTCATTCCAAACGCAAACACATCACCTTCCTTGTTCGTAGGTCCTCCACTCAATCGCTCTGGAGGCATGTACGCCCACGTCCCTGGCCTGTCGCCTTCTGTCGTCTCGAAACCTCCGACTTTTGCAGACCCAAAGTCAGCAAGCCGCGGTGCCAGGGACTGGTCCATCAGGACGTTGAGTGGTTTCAAATCGGCATGGACCACGTTGTTGCGGTGGAGATGGTGCATTCCGCGAGCGATCCCCAGCAACTGCGCGCAAACGTTCATCATTAAGTGACGCTACGAAGGGAAGGGTTTCTGATCTCACCAGGCGGACCTTATCAACGTTGTGCGTCGTCCTCAAAAAACTCGCGCAATCCCCATTACGCAAGAACGGTGACGCAATAAAGAAAGAAACGCGCTCCAGGCCATCCCAGGACCACGTAGTGATGCCCGCGCCAAACAAGGGGCACACGTTGCGGTGGTCTTTGAGTTTCCACCAAGTTTCCACCTCGTGCACGAACACTTCGCGGTGCGATTCGATGCTCGGATTCAGTACGTGCGGTTTGAAAATCTTGATGGCAACACGCGGGATGCCTCGGAGCTCGCCTTGGAAGACTTGGCTGCTGTACCCGTCTCCCACGGGGGTTTTGGGGAGTTTGATGGATGTGTGACTTGTCCACCAAGCGTAGCCACGGAAGAGATCCTCGAAAACGAAGATTGCCTCGCCCATCATCCTCTTCTGTTGCGGACGGGTCTTGGCTCCAGGCTTGACCACAGAGCGGCCACAGGCAGTTAAACTTTCCTTGCTTCTTCCTGCTGGACCACCGCGCTATGTATCAATAAAATTAGTGCATTCAATTACAGTCTCCCCTGTGCCAAACGGCGCTCCCTATTTTGGTGATCACAAACAGTGGATAAATGACCGCGTCGCAAGTCGCAATGGTACACGTATTTATGCTTGAAATTTCAACGTGTGATACGAAAACAGATATTGTGTCTGCCCTTTGCTGCAAGTAAGACGAAGAACCTCCCTGTCCCCAATCCCGTTGGAAGGTACTCTAAACCCAAACCACAATCCTCCCCTCGTTGCAACTGCCACTCCATAACCTAGTCCCTCATGATCCATCCTGGGTCGACCGAAGCTCGCTGTGTGACTTTGGCGTGCCATTCGCGGAGGATCTTCGTGACGGGGGTCGGGCACGGGCAGAAACGCAGGTGAGAAAGAGGAGACGGCAGACGTCGGTATGGGTTACATTGTGAGTATGGTTGCAGCCCCAGCCCATGCGCGGAGTAAGCCCCTGACTCACATTGAACGACACCATACCCGTAGACCCGACATACGATCCAACATGGTCCAACAAACTATCTGCTACCTTTTTGATGGCGCGTTGCGCTAGAGTTGCCATGTCGGATTGAGAAGGCGCAGTCGGTGTTGGTTGCGGAGGTTGGGTGGCGAGTTGCACGGCGATGGAGGCGAGAGGTTCGAGTGATATGCCGATCGTGGCCGTGATGGGGGATGGGCTGTGGTCCACCAAGAGATGGTCAGAGGCGACCAGGAGACTGCCAGAAGCCTCGTACAGGTGTAAACTCACACCGAAGATCCTCCTTCATCCAGCATGTCGTCTGCGGCGACGCTCGCCATCGACGCGTCCAGTCGTCCTCCCTGTCCAGCAAACGTCGCGCTGGTCTGACCCACGGGCGGATGGGCGGTGGAGAATTTGTACACGGCCGAGGGTTTGTCGTTGGTCAAAGCGCCGAAGAGTTTCCATGTGGGCGTGGGGAGTGGCCTCTTGGGAATGAGCAGGGAGGGAAGAAGTGAGAATTCGGAAGTCTGAGATGATCGCATCTTTTAAACTCACCAGAGCAAATGCACCGTCGCGCCAAATCCATCCGGAAGTGGTGTCGCACCGGTCAAGAACACCGCAACGCTTGTTCAAGGCGGAATAGGTCCACCCGCGTGATGGATTGCACGGATTCATTCCATTTGCATTCGAATCGCGGGTAGAAATCGGTGAGACTTGGGGTGAAGAACATGATGGAACGTGATGGAACTCACTGATTGATGTGTTCTGCGGATGGCAGCTCCATCATGAGCCGCATGGCATCCACTTGAACAAAATCGGTCCTAACCAACTTCCCCGCCACGAGCACTGCAAAAGGTGAAGTCATTTTGTATGTGGTGGAAATTGAGCCGATGGAAGCTCCGGGTGAACTCCCCACTGACCCTCTGCGCCGCAGCCAAAAAGGACCAACACACCGATCGACTGCACAGACACGCGGAGACGATGGACGTGCAGCGAGAGGACGGGCAGGGGCGCAGACAGGACAGCAAGGGTACGAGATGGGACGGTGAGGCTGCGATCCAGGGTGGGCGATGACAGAGAAGCAAACTCAACTTCCTTCTTTTCCGGTTATCCGGTCGCTTTTCACCACTCCAAAGCCTTGCTGCCGAATGAGACACTCATACACATCTTCGAGGTATGCTGATGTGCGACACCAGTGTCTCGTGCCCGGTACTAAACCCATCGCGCCACGTTCTGCTCGCACCTCGCTCGCTTACCGCCGTCCGCCCACGATCAGGGCCTGCGCGATCTCATCGACCTTCTCTCTCTGCGCTGCGCCTCACGGCGATTTCGTGGACTCGCGGAGATTGTGCTCACGGATCGTTTGGAGGACCTCGTCCAGATGTCGCACGGGAGGAAGAAGGCAATGGACCAGTCGGTTGTAGAGCTCGAGAGGGATAAAGGGCCGAGGATGTCCCATTACAGGACGTTTTTAACAGGGCTGAGTCATCAGGAGGTCAATGAGTTGAGGTTTATGAGGGATCCTCCGCACGAGGTGAGGTTCAAGGCGAGGTCTGGATTGCGAACCACGGAAGACCGAGCGGTCCGAGCGCAGCGAGCAAAGCGGGCGGAGAGAGGACGCCGAGGCCTAAGCGCAGCTAGGCGCCGACCGAGTTCGATGCCTAAGCGCTACAGCGCTGACCGAGGCTGTTGTTGGACCGGAGCTATTAGAGATGAGAGCAAGGGGCCCGTCGGAATGAATGAGTGGTTTCTTGGGAGATATACCTGCGAATCTCCTTCCTTCTGGGGTTCACACTTCACTGAACCCATTCCGTCTCTTCCAGGTCCGAGTTGTCTGCGGCTGCATCTCCATCCTCTTCGGGGGCTTGCACCAGGCACTACCACCGTCCTCCTCCAGCTCCGTGCCCCCGTCGACTCACCCGACCGCGACACCAGGAGCAGGACCTTCCTCGGGAGTCCTGACACCACCGTCATCACCGTCGCCTCATTCCCACTCCCACCTCACTCCTTCTACACCGCACTATCCTCATCCTCCTTCCCCACCCTACACTCCATCTCCATCTCCGCCTTCTTTCCCCGCACACTCACACTCACACTCACACAACACCCACTCTTCCACCATCACACCCGCACCACTCGAGCAGTCCCCCGCGCAGGAAGAAGCTGCCATCGTGATGTCACTCGAATGGTCTGAAGTGCGCAAGCGTATGAGGTCGCAGGCGTTCAAGTCGTGGCTTGTCGGGCTGGACAGGGGTGTCGATAGCGTCAGCGTGGGTAATGTCAGGCCTGTGGAAAAGTGAGTTAAGTGGTGGTGGTTTGGCGGAGGGACGGCGAGGAGGAAGACCGGCGGTGACGTGAAGAAGGGACGATTCGTGCACCTTGGAACCACTTATGATTGACTCCTTCAATGCCACCCTCCAGAATCATCATGAACGACTCCCACATCTCGTACCAAAACGTCCGCCGGGTCAACATCGCCGCATACCGTCTTCTCATCGTCGTTGCCGCCATAATTCAAGTCGTGAACATTCTCGTGAGTGCTCCTGTCCCTGGTGTTGAACCAAAGTGATGGCTAAGAGACCTCACCCACCCACCCTGCGCATCCCTGCAGGATGAGTTTAAAACCCGCCGGCACTCCTCGCAGCAGATATCCAAGCAGCTCGCCCGCTACAAGTTTCTCATCGCATGTTGCGGAGGCTCGCGGAGCGCTCAAGGTTCTTCAGCGGGACGTGATGCACTTCCATCGCCCACGTCGGCAGGACTTGCCCTCCCACCCTTGGAAACTGCCGGTGGTGGTGGTGCGGGAGAAGTAGACGACGACGACGATGAAGATGGTGATGAGTATGAAGACGACGACGAGGATGATATGGACGAAGAGGCAGAGGTGGACCAAAGCGAGGATGGTGACGTGGAAGCGGGTGTGGGTGGAGAGGGGGTGCAAGGTGTCAGTATGGCGGCGTAGTAGCGGGGGCGCTAATTTGAGTACGGAAAAGACGGGCGGACGGACGCGGCGACTTGTTTGTGGGTTGGATTGAATGGATATTGGACTTTGTCATACGGACGTTGAGAGTTTTGTGTGGTGGTTTTCTGGAGCAGTACAGTATATACCTTGAGCCTTCTCCCGCACGTACGTTTGTGCTTGTGCGCCCCTCCTCCCACCCGGACTCGCATCCTGGCGATGCAAGCTTTCGGGGAGGAATTGCACTGAGGACCGACCTTCCCCGGTCATTTTTGAAGCACGAGCAGAAGCACGCGCACGAGCAACTTCCCGCGACCTCTGGTGTGGGAATAGCGGCATGTGCTCGCAGTGTGTTTTAGGACTATATACACACGATGAGCAGTAGTACAATGCAATGCAAATACACTCATATCGTTTTTCTACGAGCTGTGTTTGTGGGTCGGATCAATATCACCTCGTGTAAAAGTCGCCCAACTTGGCATGCTGCTTCGCTTCCAAACAGCTGACAGTAGAGCTCCTCGTGTTCGCTTTCACACATATACTGAATAATACATCTGTCTCTTGCTCTTACGCTCCTAGCTTTTGAGCGTCCACAATTTGACATTATAATACATTTACAGAAAAGGTTCAAACATAGCCAAAAATGCTTGGTTGCTTATTTGAGGACAATTTGAGGGAGATCGTTCGACCACAGACGCGGTGTGGCCTGGTGTGGTACTCACATTCCTTCTTCTGAGATACCACGGCCGACTGCCATCATCACCCCGGAGCCACCCGGTGCTTCCTTATCTGAGTTGGGTGAGGAAAGAAGAGCTCAAAGGTCGAATCCAGCCACCAATGTCCGAGGACCCTCAGCCACTTCCACTCGTCCTCAAGGGCGTGGTCGTGGTCCCCTTGGTGGACGCCATTTTCTTCTGGAAGGGTCGACGATCACGGGGAACTAGTGATGTCCGATAGACGGTATTATTCTCCCGCAAACAGGGCTTCGGAAGATTACCATTTCTGGGTGGGATACCTCGACGAACTTATTTAAGATCACGAGAACAGAGGAGAGAATTGGTCATGTTCCATATATTCAAGCCACCCAGATTCTCGGGATGTACACAACTTTATCGATGGGAATTCTGGATTTGTGACGAACAGCGAGACATTAGAAAGTATCTTCACCCGGGTGATCCTGCCAAGGATGAAAAGATTTCTGTGACTTCTGTGTGAATAATTGAGGCTCGTCGAGATCCCAAAACGAGAGGAAATGGTTTTGTACTGTTTGAAACGACGTGGAATTTTGACTATCAGGCTCATTATGTCACACGGTTGATTACACAAGTATCTGGCTCCCACTCTTGCTACACGTGTTATGTTATTGACATACTACTGTGTAGGTTCTTTCAATGTCCTGTTCACTTGGCAACATGTCCAGTTCACTAGACGATATTTTCAAGGAAAGTGCTTATCCACGTCTATCTCGTGAACACAAACACTATGTCTGGTGCACCATCAATGCAATACTCCTTGCTTTCCTCTGTGTGACTTCCGTTTTATTTGTTTGGGTTGGTACATACTGGTCAGTCTCCTCTTCCCCACAAGGCACTTTGATTTGGGAGAAATCAACTATGGCAGTTTTTATGAACCAATTTTTGGGGGTTGTTGTGAGCCTTGCCACGTGCCAGCAGTACAAAATGGATGTTGTTCAGACTCTTGTTTCATAGGTGCACAAAGATGACTTGTTTGAAAACCACTTGGTTCCTGGCATGACTACTGTAAGTCAAAAGGCTTTCTTACAAAACTCAGCTTTTCTTAATACTCATGGTTTAGCTTTGCATGACTTGGTGCTATCATATGCTGATTTATAGTTTAAAAAGTTTGAGGCTGCAATTGATGCAGTTGGGGAACATATTGAGAAGCTTGGGTATGAAATGGCCCGGGCACCATTAACTGACAAAAGGAAGCTAAGCATCGCTGCACAAAGTGGTGAGCTCAAATTGCATTTGATAAAGGATTATTGAAATGATGATTTGTTGCGTTCATTCTCCCCATCAGCCCTTTTATCGGATGTATTTGGAGATCTTGTCTGTACCTAAAGAAAAAGAAAAGTGCAACAAAATCTTTTCTGCATGCTTCTCAGGAGCTCTGGCCACACCTTGGAATTCAGAGAAAAGGCTTTCCAGCGTTATAGAATCTGATTTGGAGTCACTGTGTGACCTTCTTCATTATAGGCAAGAGCGATTCCATCTAAGAGAAGAAACTCATGCAAAACGACTTGAAAGTGATGTTGGGGTAAGAAATGGCAGGGTAGGTCCTTTGTGGTCTCTCTACTTACGTTTGTACTGTTGAGGAAGGGTGAAGGTATCCCTTGGTATTATTATTGTACTGACTTCAAGCCTGATGCAGTCGTTTGCATTAGCACTCTTGTTCTCACCATTGCGGTTTATCTGTGGCTTTGGTTTTACGATCTCCACGAGAAAATTGATCCATTGGTAGACTTTTTAAAGAAGCGGCGGACGGATCTCAAAAGCCGCATTGATCGGAAAATGTCGGCCATCATTGAACCACTCAAAAGTGATGGGAAGAAAACTGAGAATGGTAAAGCCACTCTGTTGGGACTCCAAAAAGTATCTCGGGAGTTACGAGAAACCTTACCAGAGGTATAACCCACTCTAATATGTAGATATCTGTGATTGAAAAGTACCGTTGCAGGTTGTGACATTGGCAGGTTTTAGAATAATTGCACTTTCGCGCTTCTCGTGCGCCTCTTGTGTGCGACTGTGCCTAATTGTGCGTACAGGTTTGCTTGGGCAGAGACGTCGACGAATGCGAGCAGGATGTCTGTGAGTGGAGTGCGAGCTGGACGGACAGTGGTGACAGGTGCAGAGTCCGATTAAAATGTCATGACTGGGTCTTCTCAGCTTCCGAACAAATTCGATGGTGACGTCTGGAACCGCAACACAACCAACGCAACAATGTAAAAAGGGGAGATAGTGGTCTGAGTACAACAAAATTGAAGTGATCGGCCACGGCTTATGATGCCGATTGCCTATGAGCTGCTTTCCGTTACCCGCTGAAGCAAGCTCTGACTATTAATTCGGGATGGACCCCCCGCGTCCTCTCTCGACGGGCCGGACGCTGCCGCTGATTGTCATCCCACCTCCACCTGGCGACTCGTTGAGCAGTTCTCAACGACCACACACCACCACTGCATCCTCTGCACCACGCAGCAGTGTATTCGAGGGTTTTCAGGGATTTCGGGCAGGAAGCCCATCACCAGCCCCCGCGGCAGGATTCGATGGACGAAAGACTCCAACACCGATTGTCATTCCCCCTCCTCCCGGCCCGAGCCGGGCTCCACCACAGCAAACAAGCCCCGTCTCGAGGAAAAGTGCCGACTTGCAGGGCACGCGACGGTCAGGCGGTGGTCGACTGCGCTCCACGAGTCTTCCTGGAGTCGCGATTTCGGGAGCCGACGCGGACGGCGCTTCGAATGGATCTGGTCCAAAAGACGGCGAGCGCATGGATCCCTTTGCAGGATTTTCTTTTGACGCGGCGGCGCGAACGGCGAGAGAGACGGTGTGGACGAATGGTGGCGGCTTGGGGGTTGGGCGAGATCGGGACCGCGACGATGCTTACAGCGTTCACACTCGCGAATCTACGGCTGATACGACTTACGGTGGAATACCTGCAACTGGTGGGGGCAGGAAAGGGCCCACGTGGCTTGTGCTTCAGGACCTCATGGGAGAGTTTGTGCGCATTGCCGAGGTGAAAAGTGCAAGCATCCTTGGATTAAATGTCTCTGTAAGTTCGTGAAGAGAGCTCGAAAATACTGGCTTGTGTCTAAAGGCGAACTCAAATTCTGCAAACGGAGCTGGGTGTCTGCGATTTCTGTTGCTGTGAGATGGCTCTAAGCATTCCATGCCAATCAATCATTGTAGGATCGTGACGCCGACCTCTCGTCGTACCTCCGTCCTGGAGTTGACCTTGCCTTCGACCGCGTCGTGTCGTCGTTGGGTCGCATGTCCCGACACTACCCAAAGCTCATCCTGGATTCTGTCATGGTGTGGCGCAAGACGAAAAGCGAAGCGGCAGACGACCAAGATGATTGGGGGTCAGACACTGCCTCTATGATTTCGGGGCCGCGGCGATCTATTGATGAGCGTTCGCGAGGGGTGTTGAGAGAAAGGCGATCTGTGAGTGTTGTCGAACAGGAAATCTCAGTTCCTGCAATCCCGTAACCGTGTGCGCTTGTTGTAAAAGCTTGTCGCCAACTTCATTCTCTGTCGCATATTACTTGAAATCATTCGTAACAATGAGACCAGCCCAAGAGGCCTTCCTAATGACTTGGGTGCTAAACTGGAGGATATGCTGTTTGGCCAGCTCATTAACAGTGACCCGTAAGTTACATTCAAATGAACGCGACTGGATGTATAGTCTCATATGAACGGTAGAGAACTTCTTGCACTCTCCCCGAACCGTCAAGCGAATTTTGAAATGTTTGCTGAAGTTATCGGAGCACTTTCACGAATAAGGTGAGTAACGTCTAGAAAGGAATAGGGCCACGTTAAGGGAACTTTTTGCTAGGTTTTCATCAGTGACAGATAAATTCGCAGCAGAGTTGCCCAAGCTCTCCCAGGCGAAAGAGGGAAAGCTGGAATCTTTCCTCGGTGCCACCAGGTTCCTCAACCTAAAAGTAAGAANACTGTGATGGTTGGTAAAATTGAGGACCGTGACTCATCTAATTGTTCGTGATTTTCGTGGAAGTTGTATCCTGTTGAGTCGCTCGAAGAATCTGCGGACTTCATTGAGACTCTCGCCCACCACTTTCACAGCGCTCACTCTCAACGGACGAAACAAAGCTACGCAGAAGTTCTCGTAGAGGTATTGGAACCCCTAGGCGCGCAGGCAACCGCGGAGGTGAACGTCCAGAGTTGGGCCAAAGCCATCGAGTCACTCTACAGCAGAGCGCTCAAGCTCGCGGGAAAGCCCAGGCATTATCCCGTAGGAGTACCTCTTCTTGCAACAACATTATCTGTCGCTCCAAAGAACCTTTTCCTAAATAATTGGAGCACTTTCGTGGATTACTTTTTGACAAGACTGAAGGAGAAGAATACAACAATACGAAGACTGGCGTTGGCGTCATTGGCGCGAGTTGTATGGGTGTACTTGTTCCGGTGTGGTGATGCTTCGTTATCCAATGTGCAAAGAAAGCTCGAGCACATTTTTCGGTGAGTGGACCTTGGATGCTTGAGGTAGAAATTTTCTCATATTGTTTCAATGACAGATATCTTCTTCCCCCACGCCGACGTGACATCTTCCCCTCTGAGACTCCAGGTTCAGTGGAGGTCCTCAGTCGTATGGTTGCCTATGTTGGAAACAAGCATTGGGAGTACGCTGTGGACTCGTTAATCCTGCCACTCTTGAGCAACGATCATCAGCCTTCAACAGCGACAGCCGGAGCAAGCTCCCTTGGAATTCCTGGGACTATGGCAACAATGGCAACGTCGAACTTCATGGCAACAACCGGTGCGGCCAGTAGCACCTACGCTACGTTTGCGACTGGGGTCTCACTTGCCCCTTCAAGCCTTGCCCCGAGTATTCTATCATCCGCCTCAGACGAAACCGGAGATACATCGCTTGCGCCAGAGAGGATGATTGTAGCTCTGAGGGGCTTCTTAATGATGTTATCGGACGCTGAGGCTGCTGTTAATGCGTCAATGGATGATGTGAAGCCGAGCAGGTCAAGGGCTGAATCAACTGGTAGTACAGGGCGGGGACTCTCTGGAAGAGTTGTCATGCCCGTCCCCCAGTTCCCGGGACTGCTCTCTGATGCCGACTTGAGACCCTCAAATGTCACCAAGTTAGGTTCGGGAGATTGGGAGTTTCTAAAAAGGGCATCTGCGGCAATTTCCATTGCAGTGAGTCGTCAGAGAGCAATGAAAGCGTGGCACCAGTTGAACTTCCGCTTCAGATTCCCTCGGTCGATCGATCAGTGATTCCGTCAAAAACTCCCTCAAGCAATGAATTAGTAAAGCAATCCAGCTCGCAAGGGTTTCATCCGGATGGAGATGACTTGCCCTACCTTCCGGGGCATATTCTTTCTATAACCATATCTGAGAGGATGGGGCTTTCGGCCGTGGAATCTCTCCATACCGTGAACTCGATGTTTGGTCGGTTACTTATCAACACAGACCACGTAGTTGGTAGTCTTCTAGTGCTCCTTGATGCAAACGTTTGGTCAACTGCTTCGCGTGAGAAGGAGAGAGACGATAACTATCGCCTGAGTATCGCTTCCGCAATGTCCTCTGCTTCGAGCGGAAAAGAGGGATTTTCTGCTTCAAGAATTTCTCTCAAGCGAGGATCGTCGGGTGGTGGACTTGAACTCAACTTGGATGGCTCCGCCTCGTCTTCACTGAATCAGTCATCAGGGGCCACGGCACTTAGCGCATCATCTTTTAAAAAGTATCAGCACATCGAACTTGCGAGAACTCTGATATCATGCATCCCGAGATGCTGTCCCACATCTCTAACACCTGAGTTTGTCGTGGATTTATTGGCGAAGTATCTGTTGCATGCCGATGAAGGAATACGAAAGCAGAGTGCTCTGGCTCTGCTCCGGATAGCTAAAATTGAAGAAGATGGAGGCGACTCTGGTTGGTGGGTGAACGATCCTGGGGAAGAGTCGGACCCACCTAGAGCCCGCACGCCATCTACAATCGGACCACGGTTGCAATGGATGAACGTTGAAGAGATGGTTGCACGAGTCTGCACCGAATCCTCTCTCACATTCATTTCAGACCATATGTCAGAGCTGGTCGCGTTTCTGGGGAAGGGGGATGATTTCGATCAAAACGGGACGGGTAGCTTGTTTGACAATAACCTCAAGACCATTGTGCGATTGTCGGAACTTTGGGCAGCAGAACGAAAGGACGCCTTCATCAGGTGCGATTATATTAATCTTGATACCCGACGTTTTCATTCAAACGAACAATATTATCCCTTTCTAGCGGTTCAAAAGATGACCAAGATTCTGCTGACTCCCCGAAAGACCCCGATGCCGTCAACATGGTCTTTGAAGATATCGAAAGCTGGGGATTGACACTACTTCTGGGACCGATTCCGCCGGTTCGAAAGTACGGCTTGCAGCTTTTACGGATCGCCGCAAATCTCATGGATGAGACTCTCGGTCCGCCTCCATCGCCACCTGCCTTTCTTACCAGCCCCATACCAGGAATGGGCGATCCGAGAAGTTTCCTTGATAATCCCGGGAACAAAGAAATGCGGATCGTTCACATTATGGAAAATTCTAGCGATGAGCTGGTGGAAAAACATTTCAAGGGTATATCAGTGTCCGTGAGCGCAGGTGAAACGGCAAAACTGCAGGAAGTTGCGCGCCGCGCTCGACTATCAGGCAAGCAAGGGCTCGCTACTGTGGCAAC
>KQ965798.1:44483-57772 GCA_001574975.1 Gonapodya prolifera JEL478
CTCACAATGACGTTGACACGAATATGCAGACAAATTGCGCAAATGCTACCACATATTGTTGCTGCCGCCGATCAAACAACGCCGGCGCCAGAGCGAAGCGGTACCTCCACTATTGTTTCGTGGGCCACTACTCCGTATCGCGTCTTGGTACCCCTTACCAAGTTTGGATCACAGGCACCATCTTCTGTCCAACCTGCCACTGATGACATGATACAACAATGGTCAATTTGTCTCATTTTTGCAATGGCTGCTTTGGACTTCCTTTCACCAAATGGTGCGGAAGGTCCACAGTGGGAAGGCGCACTCCGTCGAGATCAACCCGGAGTGCGTCCTATACCCATCACTTCTTCAAAGGCTCTGTTTCAGCTTGTTCTGCCACTGCTCTCCGCGGAAAAATTATCAATCCGCGCCGCCGTCATTACCGCCCTTGGAAACCTTACATCTTCAAACTACTATCCACTGTTTCAAGAGCTACAGCCCTTGCTTAATGTTATCGCAGAAGACCACAACCAACGTTTAGCAGGGGGTGGAATGGAACAAGGCTTTGGGCAGAGGGCAGTTGCGTTACCACAGCAACCGCGACCTCGATCAACGAGTGGATTGCTTATGGCAAACTCCGCCGCCCAAACAAATGCTGCCCTGAAGAAGATTGAGCGCCTTCGTACAGAAGTAGCTCACCTATTCTCATTAACATCTTGCTTTATGAAGGACGAAAAGTGCCGTAACGATCCAGCCGTCCTATTCTCTGTTGCTCAGTATATTCTGCAAGGTTCCCGCTTTCTCAGTGACCCAACAGTCCAAACAGATTGGGGTTTTCTTAAATATCGCTATCACTTTTGTGGGCTGGTAATATCTTACACAACCTTTCGGTTGGATCTTCCTTCCCTAATGAGACGTTTATCTTTTTCAAGGTGGAAGAACTTTATAAATTGAATTCACCAAACAGGTCTACAGACGAGGAGACTGATCAATATCTTGATATCAATGCCTCCTTATCGGAACACTACCGTGGGAGCCCTGCGGAAACGCGAGTCCGGCAACTATTTTCTTCGGAAATGCGTCACGTTTTATTCAAGCTGGCGGAATCGTGAGATAGAGCAAAGCCGTGGAATGTGATGATGGTTACATTCATTTTCTTTCTCTTGATAGATGGTGTGGACACGGTCCGATGGGTCCACTTTCCTTGGCACGAGACACCCGTACAATAAATACCGCCGTTGAAAACATCCGCGATCCTCGTGAGCGCTCAAACTTGGCCATAACAATGCATGAGCAGCGGCAGCTTTTGGAGTACGCGGCACTTAAATGCATGTCCGTTTTACTTCAAGGACCCCTTGTTGCGACAGACAAATTGTCAGAATCCTCTTCCCGAGATGAGGGCGCCATAAAGAAGAAGGGTCGACACTCAAAGAATGTCTCCGAGGGTGCCAGCGACGATTTGAGAACCGCTGCATCACTTATAGGAGCAACTGACGAGGCAGGTGCACCCTCAGGCTCATTCAACATTGAGTCCGTGTTTTTGTGGATTGAATCCCTCTGTGAGTGGCAAGATTTTTATTTTGGGCAGTACATTGCTAATGCCTCAATTAGTCAAGGGATCCGACCAAACCATTCAAGGCATTGGTCGTGTTGCCTTGAAGTCACTCATAGAGAGCAGCAAGGATGATGGTGCACTCATTGTGCGCTTCATGAAGCACTGCTTTGTTCCGGGAAATGCTATTTTTGACAGAGCTTGCTTCACCGCCCTTGCGAATGCTATGAGCACAATCGAGGATTTCCGCTGTCGNCTCGTCAGACAATTAGTTTTGGCGCTCACAAAAGTTGCGGATGAGAGCATTGTTGTCAGGAAGTCTGCGATTAAGCTTATTGGGAGCGTTCAAACAAGGATCCTTGCAGACGAGCAGTTATCGTCCAATAGCCTCCGATCCCCACCGGTGTCCATGGATGATAGCGAGTCAACGCTGGCGTGCTCGGCGCTGCCAGGCGATTCAGAGACTGTGCAGCGGTTGTTCTCCGTACGGCTTGCCATGTCGCATCCTGAACAATCTTTGGAGGTTTGTGGTGCTGAAAATTTGGTTGGCTTTGCTCCTGCCTCACCGCTGTAAATCATGCAAAGACCATGTCCGAACTGTTCTATTGGCTGGACGTGGTTGCATCAACCAGTGTATCTCCCGCCCACACCAAAACCAAAGACGCGGCAATCAAGCTTATGCTGCGCATGCTGGTTCCATGGGTGAGAAACCTAAATTTGGCGAGTCCCATGCAGTGGGACGTATTTGTTAGGTCTTATTCTCCCAAAAATGAACCGAACATGGAAGATTTCCAGAATAGCATCATCAACGGCCTTCTCACGAATTTGTTGGTCCTTTCGGTTCGATACATTGATCGATTTACCACGGAAATCGAAGCTCTATGGAGAAACTTTTTGGAGGAACTGTGAGATGTGTCGTGTCAGCTGTTCGCGACTTTTCACAAACAGAATTTCTCATAAAACATAGGTCTACTGTGGACTTGGGACTTCGCGCTTACCAATCTCTTGAAATGATGGTGGAAGGCGAAGAGGAAACGTGGACCCGTGGCATTGTCGGAGCAGCAGCACATCTTGAGGTTCTTCTGGATTTTCTTCTCACAATCGGGACTACTATTCGGAACAATAACTATCTTAGTCTCGCGAGACAGATCATTGGTATTGCAGTGAGAAGTCGGATTGGTGGTGCTCACCTGGTCGAAAGGCTCGTTTCCGAGATCACCATAAAGAATCTACTTCCGCCCAAAGTGATGGACCGGGTCGGACAGGAGCCTGAAGACCAAGCTACAGTTCATTCGACGGTGAAAACATTTGCGCTCTCCGCTCTCACGGACTCCACTGCCGCCCCAAAGAACCTCGATGCCAACAACAAATTCATGTATGTTGCGGACCTTGAACGTGAAATGGTCTCCACACCGCGGAGGCCGCCTTACTCCCGCGCACAGCTTGCTGCAATGCTTTTGAGGGACTTGACGTACACTGTTGGGTCCGAAGTCTTTCTCGAGCATCTCCCAATCCTAGTGCACACCTGTGTTGTACACTTTGATGCCACCGTGACTGTGATCAGTGAAGATCTGAGAACACTATTTTACCATCTCATCCGAACTATTGTGCCAAGCAGCGTGGACGGAGCAGTTGGTTTGGCGAAGAGGCTCGAGGAAGCGAAAGGGCAAAAGTTATGGGGGAATGAAGACGTGGCCCCAACCGCAGATTCGATTGCAAGCAACGCGGAGCTCACAGAGTTTGTGATGTTGGCAGAATCCGTATTTTCTGCTGTCGACGAGGACTTTGGCCAAAAGTGGGGCGAAGTTGCATTGCTTTGGAGCACGACATCCTCAATCCGCCATACCGCTTGTCGTTCACTCGAAGTTTTCCGAGCAATCATGCCAGCGGTGACGCTGGATATGTTGGGTGATTTTCTTGCGCGATTGGGCAAGACTGTTGGTGCACGTTCGGATGAGGCACAAGGATTCGCGTTGGAAGCCTTGAACACGATGAAGGCAATGGTAGAGCCTCTGGGACAGGACGATATTATTATGTTTCCGCAGTTCTTTTGGACGTGTGTGGCGGCGCTGCAGAGTCCACATGAGTGGGAATTTTTACGCGGCGCTGAGATTCTGGATAAAATATTGAGGAAGTTGGACCTTAAGAACCTCCAGATGGTAAATTCTCTGAAAGCTAATCTCCCCCGTGACTGGAACAACGGATTTTCGGGTCTTCAGCCCCTCCTATTGAAAGGATTGGCATCTTCAGTCACTGAGCCGATATCACTTACGATTCTCAATTACTTGATTCAATTGGACCACAACCTTGTGGACGATTCTGGAGAACGGGTCCTGTTTTGTTTACTGGCCAATCTCCCTCGAATGCTCAATCGGGAGGAGCCGCATCCAGAACCCGATGCACTCAAAGACGAAACCACTTGGAACCTTGAGGCCGATCTTGCTGCGCTCGCTCGAGGGAAAGGCCATGATGCCTTGGCCAAGCAGCTCAGTGGGTCCCTCCGCACAAAGTTCCGTACCAAGGCAGACTTCTTGGGATACATTCTCAAAGGCGTCGAAGAGAGTTTCTTCCCAGCGCTCGAACTTCCTACGCTTCGTTTCGTGCTCGGATTGTTGGGAAACAGCAAGGAAATCTATCGAAGAAATTCGCTCCAGATCCTGAAAGTTCTGATTCCCCGAGTGGGCCTTTCACAGTACATGGATCTCATCATGGGTGAAGAAGGCCTACTCACGCCACTTTTGGACTTGCTTCGGTCTGACCTCGCGCCTGAAGTGTTGGAGGTGTTGGACGCACTCCTTGGGCAGGATGACCTCTCGGACTTGCGATATATTTTCAGTTCACGCAAAATCGCTAAAATGTGTCGCAATTCGGCCAACTTTGACGTTTCAAATGCCGTTCCGTCGGTTGCACGGTCTGTTACGGGAGGCAAGGAGGAAGAGGTGAACATTGCAACCGGTTGGAGGGTCCACGACCGCGAAAAGGCGTCAGAACTCGTCAAGCACAACCTTGGCGTGGTTGCAGCTACTGCATATAAAGACACACAGGAAGACCAGACGGAAGGATTCATGGTCTCGGACTCCTTCGCAAAATTGAACCGGTCAACCACGAGTTTACCACCTGTGGGGGATGTCCCGACCATTAATCTGCCAGACCCAGGCCCTGAGAGAACGGACATTTCGAATACGTGAGTTCGCTTTGGAGTGATTGGATGAAAATGATTCATAACGCTTTGTCGTCGACAGATTGATGCAAAACCTCGACGAGATCTACTCCACGGTGACGTCCCGAATCATCGCGTCGTTAGAAGCGCCTCAGGCGATGCGGCACCAGCGAGACTCGAGCTCTGGCTCCAGTGGCCCACCGACGCGCCCAGTCACGCCAAGTCGCAATTCGATGGTAAAAGATTAGAGACGGGGTTTAAGCATGCTGACGTTGTGGCTTCCCAGTCGGGTGAAGAGATTTAACTGTCGTAGCGTATTTATAGTGACGCAGTGAATTCAAAGGTTATTCTTCTTTCTCCGTATTGAGTGGGAATGCGACAAATAAAACAAAGCCAAATGAAGAATATGTATAATAAACATCTGGCATTCATGAAGTATGGCATATTCTCTCAGCCACTTTTATGAAGCTGTTGTTCATGTCTCAACTGCGGTGACACTGATAATGCGCCACACCCAGGGTCCAGGTCCAGGGTAAAGGCGCGAAGCCGGTGCGGGTGAAATACCTGATCTTCAAAGCGGAAGTTCTCCGCCAAACCTATCGCAATCCCCTTTAGCACATCGTAATATCAGCAGAGTTCCGGACTGATGACTGTCGCCGTGAGTAGTAGCCATCGTCGCTGAGCTGAGCATCAGAGAAGATAAACGTTTCCCTCACCCGTCAGAACACCGAGGCAAACAAATCGGAAGAGACGAAAGCCGGAGGCGTAGCACTCTCTCTCCGCACTATAATCATCTTGCTGGTCTTCATCAAGTGTGTTTACGATATATCTTTGGAGTTGTTGGTGGATAAACGCTCAACGCTCTGTGGCTCCGCCAAATCGGCGGGGACAAATCCACCTCTTTCCTCTCCTCTTCTGTTGCAAACATAAGCATCGCAGTTGTCGCATCGATAATAGTGGCAATCGCATCAACGTCGGGGACGAAAAACAATTCAGATGCCATCGCACAGTGTAAGTCGCCTCGATGAATTTTCACTTCCTTCCCAAGGCGTAGACCTAACTCTCAAAATGCAGCCTCCAAAAGTATCCAGGATCTCGCCAGAATAGTGCAAAAGGATGCGAGTGTGCAGATCGCCACCACTATCCGGGACTACCTCACGACTGTGTGTAACCATGGACTTTGAAGCAGCTTCAGCAATGAATGCATCCCCTTTATATTTCTAGGCCAACGTAATGCTACAAGCGGCCGCGGATGTTATCGCCTCTGGTTTGATTGACGTCCTCGATTGGGAGTGAGTTCTCATGTACTTCCGGTGCTAGCAAGTTCAGCGTATCCACGTCAACATCGACCATCTCAGTAAGTACGCACCATACTTAAAGACCTCTGTCAATACCATCGGTCCCAAAAGTGAGATCAACGCAGCGGACTCATGTCATAACCTCCCAATCACGCTCACCTCTCTCATTACGGACGAACAGCCAATATGTTTGTCGTCTCCTTGGTTACATTTTTCCCGAGTGTCAACAGCTTCGCCGTCGTGCCCGTGGTCTCGCAAGATGGTCAATCCATCTCCTCGTACCTGTACTCGTACTTCGCCACCAACATCACGTGCACCAGAGTGAGTACTTTCGATTGGTATACATCACTTGCTAAACGGTATTCTACGATGCAGTTCTGCCCCCAGCGGAACACCAACAATACTCTCAACCGGTACACCTGGGACGACGCGACCAATCAGATCGGGGCACAGCCTGTGTGGAGTTTGAGTCCATTCACCTTCGATGGAATCCCAGACTTCTCACCAACGCGCGTCGTCACGAAAAACGTCCCCCTTGCGATGCCGGACCCCTTCCTCATGCTCGGTGCCGTCAACCTTGCAATGTCGTAAGTCACACGTGTGAAATAGCAGGACTTGCTTCAAGTTTCAACCCTCACGTCCTTTTCGCTCGTCAGGTTCCCTGTATTCAATCCTGCCGGGCGATACGTCGGTATTCTCACGGAGCAGTTCATCGTTCAAAACTTGTGCACAGTTCTGGACAGCATGCGCGCGAACGCTACGCCAAACACCCTTTACTACATTCTGTCCAGGAATGGTGAGGTGATGGCGATGTCAGGATTACCTAACGCGACTGTTCAACAAGACGTGAGTCCAAATTGTTGATACTGAGTCATTGAAACCTCCTACACAGTTGGAAGCACCGAAACAGGTTCTCACGAAGCTTGTGGACCCCGCGACGCAGACGTATGCCCTCAAGACGATCTTCGACTACCCTCAAAGCTCGTACCCACTCTTGAATCTCTCCGCGGCAACAATTTACTCATATGCAGGAGGAAACTTTTCGTCGGGCTTCCAAGACAATCAATGGTATAAGGGAGGATACCTCTTCCAAGTGACTACGTACAAACACTTGGGCTTTACATTCATTATCGTTTCTGGGGCGTGAGTGGACGTTTTTTGTGATGGTATGAAAGCGCCAAGACAGACTGTTTCTCAAATCCCAGACCCGACGTCGACTATCTGGGCGACACGGTTGCTCTTGCTGGGAGACTCGCCGATCTCCAGACAAAGACAAACCTTGCAACGTCTCTTGTTGGTGAGTTTCGATCCTCGGAAGGCAGTGAGACCGTGCGCTGCAAGCTCTTGACCATTTATTAAACAGCTGTTGGAGTCATTATCGTTATGAGCATTGGCTCCGTGATGTTCACTTGGTACTTCATCACGAGGCCGCTTGGTCGCATTCTTGAAGTGATTAAGAAGGCGCGCAAGTTTGATTTCTCGGCAGTGAGTTTCGAAACGATCCCCTCTCAGTATAAAACATAACGCCCACAATCTTTCACAGGTACGGGATGGCAGCCTTGGTGAAAACAGGTCCATCGTCTCAGAAGTGCGCAACACACAAGAGCACTTCATGGAGATGTTGCAGACATTTGCGAAAGCGTTGAAAGGTGAAGCCTTTGTTTGATGAAATTTGTGGTGATTTCGTTTACTGGACCAACGTTTACTACACGCAGACAACAAAGCACTGATGTCCGGTAGTATGAGCAAATCCTCTGTCACGAACGGCAATCCGTCCGCAATGGAGCTTGCGACGAGGCATTAGCTCCCTGATAAATTGGTGAAACGAAAAGTTCAATATGTACATCTGAATGTAACAACACAAATCGCAATACTTTTGGGAGCAATCGTTAATAGAATAGGAAAAATGATGCCCGATGAATTCGAAGTCAGTGGACACATTCGTGGTTTTTTGAAACTACAGATTATTATTATAATTATTGTCGAACAAATTTTAACGTGTCGTCATGCCGGAACGAAGCACCACTCATTTCAAACGAATCCATCTAAGAATCAACGTCAATCACCGACACATTGGGCATCGTCCTCCTTTCGCTTTCCCGCCTGCCCTCCTCTTTCCGCCCTTCCCGTTCCCGCAATTCATCTCTTTGCACCTTACTTATGTATTTTATACTTGTAACCAACTGCTCACCTGAGAGAACCACGTGAAATCTGCCACAGCATTCGAAGTCAGGTACAATTCGCATAGCTGCGTATCAACAGATTCACGTAAAAGTCATCTAACGTCAGCTGCTTCGACTTCGTTGGATTGCGTTCCGGCGGATGGGGGCCCGGGCCTCCTCCATGAGAGCGAACCCGAGCTAATTGCTTCACCGCCACTCGCTCACACTCTTGAACTGCAGGGGATCATTTGGGCAACCCATTTCCCAGATTGGATCGCTAGAGGCTACCCCTACGAGTTTAGACTCTCCGGAACTCCATAAAACTTCTGTAAGCTTCGGATTTTGCGTGAATTCAGCCAGTTCTCCCCGCACAGCAATGCCAAAGCAAGCAGAAGCGCAAGCTTCTTCGTTGAAAATTACTCACTCAATGTCCTATCGGTTCATCATTTGCAGGTGAGATTACCCTCTCGATTGGCTTCTCGCTGGAAGCATCGCCGAACAATCATGCTTTGGACGCGACGAGAACGTTGTCACTGCAACTTACGTTTCGCATCAAGTTCGAACAGAGCCGGCCAAAACTGGCTCAAGCAGGCCGAAGTCACTCTGTAAATAAAAGCTATATACCGGCTAAATAAATGGCTTAGAGACAATTTCACGTCGTCGTCTTTGCCCAAGAAGGGGCGAAAAGTCCTGCTGGGTTTTGCTAAAGTGTGCCTATGAAACCCTAAAACATCTGGCGAATACTCCTGAAAAACGTGGCAATGCAAGCGCTCTCTTGCTGTTTCAGGCTGTTGAGTCAGCCATCAGAGGAAAGCCTAGTCAATGGTGCTGCTCCGCAAGGGGAAAGGGAAATTGGAGTCGTCACAACGGACCAATACAATGCAACAAGGCCAATAACCCTGCTACTGGATGGGGACATCACGCTTGAGAGATCCAATCCTGCTGTAGAATACAATCATCTACATTCCTCTGTGATCACTAAGGATACTGCCATGCATGATGTGGAACAGCTGACTATAACTGCCAGGCAATTGGGGAAAAGCCTTGGTCATGTCACACTGACATCCACTAACGTGGAATATATAGAGTAGTATGAGTGTTGGGTATTAGCTGCTGTGCTACTACTGTGGCCGCGGGTTTAGATGTGCACACCTGCAGGACGTGCCCTAAGTTTGGCATCACGTTCCTGCAGGTGAGTTCCATGCACATTACGACTTGTTATGTATATTTGATCACACATACACGTTCCTGCAGATTACAGGCTCGTGCAGCTCATCTATTTTGTGTAGCATTATGCCAAACTTCCTTCCCTGTTTTTAGCCGACTGCAAGTTTCAGATGCTATACAGGGACGTGATTTTTAGCAGGCACACGCCCCATTACACTATCTATTGAGGCAACGCGTTGCTTTTTGAATTGAATCACTCAGTGAGCAGTAATCTCTCTTGGCGTAATTTTGAAAACGGGATTGGCGACACAGAGCGAATCCACATATTGCAATTTCAATGCCACCGCTCGTTGCACATTACAATCGATATTGCACATTCAAATTTTCGCTTTAATTGGACTACTACATGTTGAGTTATTCACGGAATTGTCAGCAGATTGTAACTCTCAGTCATTGATATGAGTGAGTGAGTTACTTGCTCATTTTGTTCAACTTGCTACTCACTCACAAGTCAGGTGCCAAACTTGCAACTCGGCTCGCTCATCAACAGAGGCAACTTGCTACTCACGAGTTGACTTGCTTGGTGTTCAAACTAGTTTATGCAAAGCCCAAACCTTTGATTCACCCAATTGCAAAAAAAATTGTACAATTTCAAACCAACCAATAATAAAAATTGCTTTTATTCATCATTTTCTAGCCATTATTGCAGGAAACTCTTGTTTCCACTTCTTTAATAACATTAAGCTTCTAATCATCCCCACACCTAATCGCGCCCTCTTATCACCAATGGCATTCTGACCTGCTGAAAAGATCCTCTCTGCCTCTGCACTTCTCAAAGGTATGTTTGATTGCAGATGGTGTGGTATTGTCGTCTCTGTTCAGTTAATCATTTGTCTCTGGACAGGAGCGCTCTCCGAACAACACATGCATGTGGAAGTGCTTGCGGAGTTGGCCGCCATGCTGGAAATCACACGCAAAGGTTCTACAGGTGGCAATGGAAAGGAGAAAGGTACGTCTTATGAGATTCCATTGCAAAGCACTAATGCAATGCATCACTCACCACCATCCAGCTCAAGAATCCTCCCTGCCACGCAACGCACCCCCTTCACCCAAACCACGTTGCACAAAACCAAGCCATCCCTCTGTGTCTGCCGGTTTGCCAGCCACAGATGCTGATCCCAAAACTGTGAGTAACTGGTGTATGCCAATTTGAACATTGCTAACATTCATTGGCTATATCTGCAGTTCAATCTGACTGCTGAACGCAAGGAAGACAACAACACTCAAAGTGCTTCTAAATCCTCAAAAAAAGAGACAGAGGCTACCCCAAAACAGAAGGTAAGTGAAAGGCTTTAATTCCTCAGTACATTCATATTTGTCCCAATGCTGACACACCCCCCACCCTGGGGACATACCCCCACCAAAAACAGGAAGCACCCCCACCTCACCAAAGTCATATTTGTGATTCAGAAAAGTAAAACACCAAGTTGTTCTCACACACATTTATTGTAAGGAAAATAAAAGTAGGTACTTCTACTTCCTACCACGTTGAGTCCGAGCTCCCATACCCTCGTCATCAGTTGTGTCCCTTCCCCGCTTCCGTGTAGTCCGAGTATCCTTCACAGCAGCTGCTGCCCTAGTCACAACTCCTGGTGAGAATGCTGCTGCAGAACCACCACGGCCCTTAGGCTTAGAGGGGGTGGGAATATCTAATGCAGATTACCATTTAGTATAGCAACAGGTTCAGTCCATGCATATAAGTCAAAAAACTCACCAACATCAGTTCCAGCAAAGGTAGATGCTGGAACTGCAGCTTGTTTGGACCTTTGGGGNGGTGTGCGTGTAACTATCAAGATGACTGAAGTGAGATTCCATGCTCATCCAAAAGGAAATAAGAAACACAAGCCCCTACCTTTTTCAAGATCAGGTCCACTTCCCTCGTCCTCACCTTCATCATCCTCATCATCCTCATCATCCTCCAAATCGTCCTCCTCATTGTCCTCCCGACCCTCTTTGGCCTCAAGAATCAAGTAGCNACCCACTGAAAGGAGTTTTCAGTGAGACTTAACACAAACATAAAATTGTTTCTCTCACCGTCTTTGGGAATCTGTGGCACCTTGGGGATGCCCTTCTCGTCACCACCAGCATCCTCCTCCTCATCCTGCTTGTCCCCATTATTACTCTCTTCTCAGAAGCTGCCTGATCCAGCACAAAGGTGCAGAACATCTGAGTGATGTATTGCAGCCTTTTCTTGTTGGAGCGTAGCAACCTGTTGGTGGGGTGGGTGTGGGTGTTGGTAAAGTACCAGATTAGTGCGGCAACGCATTGACAAACAAAAAACACTTACATGTAAAATGCATTGAATGCATCTTTGCCAAACTCCTCCTCTAGCTTGGCCACAAGGCTGTCAACCCCACTGAGGATTTCACTTGATACTGTCATGCCATAGAAATGGCGGCCAAGTGCAGCACAAGCTATGGCAAGCGATCCGCATCCAACAATTGGTGCAAATACGGCATCTCCAGAGTCGGTCATCAGGAGTAGTAGCTCCATCCAAACCGCAGCAGCAATTTGGCTATGGAAAGCCACCGACAATGTCTTCTTGCCTGGAGAAGAGGTTTTCTGTAAATGGTGTGAGTGTGGGAAAGCTGAAAAAGTTCTGTAGAATGTTGTACCAGACTTACCAAAATCTCCAACTTATGTAACTTAGAGGCGGCCGGAAACATGGATGAAGTGAGCTGGGACCAAAAAGCCATGGCACTAGACCAGGAGAACTGGCCAGGAACAGTTCCTTTCACCACCACAAGGAACATAACCGTGTCACCTGTCTTGAGGATGGTGGCAGTACTTGCAAAGTCGGTGTCAGTTTTTGTCTTGGTGGAGGTTGGTGTCTCGCCAACCTCAATGCGGTGGAAGGTTCTACAACCAGCAAGGTAGTAGTCCGACTGGATAGCGCCAAAAGTTGAAAGCTCAACAGCCTAGGGGATGGGCAAGTTATCATAGAGTGAGTTTGCACACACTCCAAGTCTGTCACATACCTCCAAAATAATGCCACCGTCTTTCAAGATGTTATTGTAGCAGTGTTGACGCACAGTTCGATGGGCAGGAGACGCACCCTAATGGATAGTGTAGTACTCTGCATATGCAAAACCAAAATTTTACGTACCACACCATCCACCCCATCAGGTCGTATCTGCATTACGATAAGTGAGGGCTCCATTGCCTTGCCCACTTCAAGTTCTGAGTCTGCGCAAAATGTTGATACATCACTGGCAAAGGCATGGTTAGAGGCAAGCTTGAGAACTGGACCAACAAAAGGAACCAAGAGTTGCGGTTTGTTGGGATCTGCATTCTCCTGCGAGCAAAATTGATGAATGCACATCAGAGTAAAAATTGCAAATGTGAAAGTGAGTGACTCTACCTCGATCGCAACTTCCTTGTCCTCCAGTTTCTTGCGGGGTCTACTGGGAGCTGCGGAAGTTGTTGCGGCGGAGGGCGCATCCGTCTTTGCAGACTTTGCACCCATCAAAGAAGCCTTTACCAGAGGGCCTGGCATAGGTTTTGGCGCTTGGGGACGTGACTCGAGGGGAGGTGAGAAACCTTCCTGCACTTGAGCGTCATTGCTTTCGTTGACGGTGGAATTGGAGAGCGGCTGCTTTCCTGTGTTGCACCAAGTAAGGCCACGCTCGAGTTCAGTTAGATGGAAAACATACCTTTAGCTTTGCCTGGCCTATTGCGGCCCAAGCACACTTCGGAAGCCATGTCGAGGAATTCTTGCCTTGTAGCACAATTGTCAAACGTGCCTTTAGGGGAATGTTAACAATGTATGAGATCAGACCCAAACAAAGCATCACCTTTGTACATCTCCGTAACTGCTTCATTAATTTTTGCTGCAGTCCACCCGTCCGTGATCCGTTTTGATTTGATCTCCTTGAACCACGGGCCGTATTTGCTGGTCCACTTGACTGCAC
>KQ965798.1:61396-107011 GCA_001574975.1 Gonapodya prolifera JEL478
TTTATTGCTGGAGAGCTTTTCGAAACAAAAGAGTCCCGGAATGTGGAAGATTTTTTACGTAGATACTACGCAGAACATGGTCTTGTTGAAAGGTGCGTGTAATCATTGATGGCTGGATTTGTTACATGTACATTTACACAAGAATGTGTCATTATTTCAGAACTCAGAGTGACAATGGTGGAGAATTCATCTCCAACAGTCTTAATGAAATGCACGAAGAACTTGGCGTCGACATCTCTCATGGACGGCCATACCGTCCACAAAGCCAGGGCGTAATTGAGCGCCCTCACGGTACTCTTAAGAAGAAATGGTGGGCTGGTATTCGCCAGGATGGAATTGACGTCTCCACCATCACTCTCGAAGAGGCAAATTGGCGGCTTCAGCAAGTGATCAATACATACAACCATGAGCGTCACTCTACAACAAAACATGTGCCCTACGTTGTTTTCAAAGGTCGGACCGATAACGCCTTTTTTCTCCCGACTTCCGCAAAGGAGCATTATCAAGGCGATAGGGTTCTTAGTCCTGCAGAGTATGCTGAAGTCCTTGCGGAAGTTGTTTCAAATACGAAATTGGCTGCAGCACGAATGGTGGCAAGGTGAGTTTGCATTTTTTTTCCCCTTGAATTGCAAATCTAACAGTTAGTACAGATCATTATTGAAGATGAAGAGTAGGCCAACCGAATACCCTGTTGGGGCTACTGTTCTTGTTAGTAAAGACATCAACCGAAAAAAGTTCAAGAAGGGACAACTCCTTGGTGCAATTTGGATATACACCGCCTCTATTGTCAAATTGTCACCGTCCAAGTATATGTACAAGATTCACTGGATCTCACCTGGTCCACTTGTTAAGGACGCTCCTGGGAAAGTTGCAGAGCGCTGGTACCACCAGAGGTATTTGAAACTGGCACCGAAAGGGATGTCAACAGCAGACATTCTTAGTGGCCACAAGCAAATCAAAGGAGTCGACAATGCGAATGATAGCTTTGAAGTTGAAGCAGTCTTGGGTTACAAAGGAAAGGGTGCAACGCGGAGGTATTTGGTCCTCTGGAAAGGTTGGCCCCCATCTGCTGCTACTTGGGAGCCTACGTAAGGCAGATTTCAACTCATATTATTTTTGAAACTCTGCTAATTCCTATTTCAGCTCCAATCTAGATTTTGACGTTTCTGAGATGCAGTCAAAAGTTAAAGATCTATCGAATCTCAGTGGCCCTGACATTGATTCAATCTTACGCCTTGCTAACCATGAGCTTGGTCTTGAAGATGCAGAAACAGATATGCTATTGGATGAAGATGATTCCGAAACTCCAATTGATGCTATTAAGCCAACAAATGGGACAACAAAATCATTTGTTAAAGTTGATAAGAGTGCTCATCAAGGCACTGAACATCAAAATTCCATCCAACATATCGAGCCTTGGAAAGTTCCGAATTTTTATCATCTAAAGTCTTCTGGTCTGTCGACAGACATTTCAATGCCAATGGGTTCTGCAAGGAGAAGATATCAGAGTGTTCCAATGCCTGATTCTAACCCTCTCAATGTTGTGGGAGAGGTTGACTTTTCCCTGCTTCTACCATTTTCAACAATTGTGCTCCCAGACTNCTGTGGGATTACCACCTGTCGGATATGTCTTATCACATTTCACTGACAAAAAATATCAGCAATCAGATGGTGGCAATCTTCGCAATGTTTACAAGGAGGGCTCTGTCCACAAGAATTTTATGAAGAGTGCTACTTGGTTTATCATGCCCATAAACATCACCGAGACACACTGGTACCTGGTTCTGTACCATAAGGTGCATGATACTTTTGTTGTGCTTGATTCTAGCAAAACACTTTGGGCACGACATCAAAAAGACGTTTTGAGATGTAAATGTTTTTTAAATGAGGCTGTTGGCCTCCACATTGGTGAGGAGGTAGGCATTCTTGTCTCAAAGGTGAGTGCTCTCCGCATTTTCCTAATTTTTGGTAATAACTGTTTGATGTTAGAGTTGGTACTTGCAACCTGATGGTTACAACTGTGGAGTCTTCACATGCATGGGAATTCTTTTTGCTTTGAGGAACTTTGCAACCATTGAAAGAATGTTCCAGGGGCAGGATGTACCTCTCACAAGACCCTCTAAATATGAACTGAAACAATATCTCTTATTTTATTGCAGAGAGCTTTTTGCTTTCACAGGAATGCTTGGCACTCAAAATAGAAAGAGGCCAGATATTGGGGGTGGTCCTGACAATGTATTGATTATGATATAAACTTTACAAGCCATACATAAAGAATAAGGACACTCTGTTCCAATGATGTTACTAGTGCAATAAAAAATATATTGACCCTGTCAAACACAGTACAGCAGTTATAAATTTTGGGGATACCATGTATCAAGAAAGTGCAAACTAATTTATTCATTTAACAATTTTTGTATCCCTCATGTTGTAAAATCAGAATCTCAAGTACTATTTTCAAAGGTGGGGGTGTGTCTCCAGGAGGTGGGGGTATGTCTCCAGGTGGGGGTGCGTAAGAATCATGACAATATTACCTGTATCTAACATGTGTACTTTAGAAACAACGTCAGATTCGCAAGCTCAGAAGTCCCGTTGCACTTCCTACCACCCATATTGTCAAACCCAATCACTTGGAGGCAGCTCTTACAGCCTTCACAACAAATCAAGGTGTGACCCAATCCATTTTCATCATTGATTTCCCAAGTCCTGATGACGCAGACAAATTGAGTCTGGTAAGTTTTCTGTGTGGGTTGCTTTGATTTTGACCCATTAACATTCTTGAAGTCTTTGGCACTGAGATTACAAGCAAACCTGCGTGATCTCTGTCTAATTGCTCTCAACAAAGTTCTGAAGCAAGGCAGGGTACTCATTGAGGTAAGCTGTGTGCTTTTTTGTACTATCACACATTACTGATACATGTTTATCAGCAAATCAACATGGCTGAATTTGGAGCTATGAAGTTCAACTACCAGACTGCCACCACTCCCACCTCAGCCATCATCCATTTCACATCCCAGTCTGCCCCTGTCTCCAAAGGCAACCTTCCCAACAACAGCACACTGTTCACTGCCACAAACAATGTCACCCACTACACCGTTACATTGAAATCTCCAGCGCCGCTCAAATGGTCAGTTAGTTCTTCTTAGCACTGCACATGAGCTAATTTGAATCTGTTGGGCCATGCACAGTTCCCAATGCTGATGATGTGGTGAGTTCTTTATTGTTCATTAGCCCTTGATTTGCTATTCTCACTTTGTACACATGACTTTTTGACAGAAATACGTAGTCCCATCTCAGTCCAAGAAGGGCAAGAAGAAACTCCTGTATTTTACATGGGAAGTACCCTCGGCACCGTGGATGGAACTCATCACCCTTGTAGGTAATCCTGGTGACTGCCAAGTGTAGGAACAGGCAGCGCAGCAACAGCATGCGCCCTCCTGGGTTGCACGTGCACTGCATGCTTTGATTGCAAGTTCTGGACCAACCTCCAGAAACACTTCCTCAACCTCGATAATATGGCACAGGATCACATGGGGAGGACATTGGAAAGGTGAGTGATAGTTTACATACATCCCTGGCCTCTGATTTCCTAACACACATACTGCTGGATTTATTCAGGACAAGGACGTCCTACGTTACACCATGTCCACTCAGTGTGCCCCAATCGACTCACCACTGGTGTCACGTTTTTTACACCCCCCACCTACCCCTTAAATCAATGCAAGATGCACCTGTGAAATGATGTAAGGCTACCATAATCAGTTGACCAATTTGGATATATGTGCATCCAGAAAGTTAGCAAATCTAGTCTAGGTTTACCCCAGGAGTCCTGTTCTGCACGTTGGGGATAGACAGTTCTAAGGAATACATACATATCCTCTCTCCACCCTTTCCAAAAATCGAAAGGATACATAGGGAGAGGTATCTGCACACCTTCAAAAATACACCGGAACAGTGATGGGTACCTCATAATGAACAGCAATGTAACACAGGAAAATAATCCACAGCTATGTCCATCTCCCTGGTTCCAAAACATAGTCCAAACGCGATTTTGAGGCAATGGTGCTATTGCCAACATGAGAAGGTGGTTTAATGCATTGCGACATGCCTCCAAGTTGGCATTGTAATGGTGGGGATTGGCACTCCTATCCAGTGCATCTACCACCAGCGCATGTCTGTCTTTGTCCATCACAATAACATACCAGTGAAAATTTCTCTCAATGACCATGAAAAAGTGATAGTTCGGAGATCCATTTGCAACTTGTCAACAAACTTGCGGCTCATCCACAAAATGAAGTTGTCAGTCAAATGGTTGGGGTTTTGAAATGGATAGATGGGTTGTGAGGAGAAATAGGAGATGGATGGCCGTTTTTGTTGCCTGTCCCACAAGGTGATAGCTGGCAATAGGAACAGATCTAGAATGACGTCACTCCAGCTCTGTGTTCCAGCAAGGTTGGATGCCTCCTCAAGAGCAGTACCTTCTGGAAACACTTTTCTTTAGACAAAATAATGCATGAGTTCAAGACTGGTCCTCAAAAATATGGATTAGCCTACCTTCTGAATTCATCCTCAAAGGCTGCCCTGTCCTGAGATGATATGTGGAGAAGGGAAGTGGCCATGAGGGATTGAAAGTTGATGCGTGGGTTTAGAGGCCAGTGGCAGTGGTGGTGCAATTGGGATGAACGGGTGCAATTTTGACCCCTTTGAGGGCTGGGCAGGGGATTTAGGGTCCAGGACAGCTGAATTTGTTGCTTTCAACAGGGTGGAAATTGCCGTGTTGGTATAGAACAATAGATCTGGTATGCACTCTTCAATATCCTCCAAGGGGAAATTAAACTTTGTTCTACATAGCACATAGGGATGGCCAGAAGGGAATGATGAATTTATAGGAGTAAGATTGTACATACCTTGGCTCCCATGTTGATGCAGAAGGTGGCCATCCCATCCACTTGACCAGGTACTGTCTCAACTGGCCAGCATCTCCTCTGAATCCCAGAATTGCTTCAACTTCAAAGTCCTCTACATCTCCAGGCAATGACAGTGTTGCCAGAGCAATGTCCTCCGTGGACATTGTTGCTGGGATGGCCTTGAGGTTTTGCTGGTGGAACCACCTTGGTGCTTGTGTGCCAGGTACATCATCCAAGTTGGGGCCCTAGTGAATCCATTGCAACTGGTACAGGTATTGTTCGCGGTTGACGTTGACTATTGTTGCCACATGAGCCAAGACTGGTCCTGGCTGTTTACAGAGACCCCAAACCACCTTGCAAACAAAAACTTGGTCTCCCATGCAGAGGTGCTGAGGGAGTTGGGCCATCTGATTCCAGGATCTACAACAAAGTCAGAATCATGGAAGGTACACACTCACTTCATCTAATGAGTGGAGCACAAGTGAGCCCCTTTGCTTTTTGTAGCTGTAGACAAGCCTGTTGTTGAGAATGTGGTACTTTATACACTGGAGTCAGACTACAAAGTTAGCAACATGGATGTCAAACCAGGAAGGAACACCAATCACCCCCCCTGGAGAGTGTAAAAAACGTGACACTTGCAAAGAGCAGTAACCTCTTGGATAAGAAAGTCACTGATATACCCTCCTCTCCCACAGCACCGAATCCACTTATTGGGGTACCACCAGCTAGTGAGTTGGGTTCTGATTTTGATTTTTAGCCCTTTCATGTTAACAAATATTCTTTCTTCAGAGCAAGTCCAACTTCTATCCCATTGTCAAAATCATGAGTGTAGTTTGCAACATGCCTTCTTTGTCACTCACTGCACACCTACTTTAACAGGCTCTTCACAGAATTCTCCTTGTGGTCATGGCCACCACCTGCAATGTAAGTCTATGATTGCATGTCAGCCACCACAACTCTGCGTTTTCACTTGTGTTCTGATTGACAGGAGGTGCTCAGTACCTTGATCTTGAGGCAGAAGTTGAAGGAGGTGAAGGGGGATCAGCAGGTATGCATCACAACTGTTGTTACTTGTATTAATTGGTCTAACTAACTTCTACATTTTTCAGGTAGTATCACTGATGAAGAGACACCATCTGACAGGGATATGATTGATAATGGGGATGAAGGCAAAGGTGACCAAGAAGAGGACGACCAAGGTGAGGGCGACTGAGGTGCGGGCAAGGGTGGGGATGATTACAAGGATGACAGCAAGGATGATGAGGACAAGAGCAACTACAACAGTAAGTTCATTAGTTTACTTTGACATGGCTTTTCTTTTCTTATTTGACTTTGTTTAATTGCATGAAGATGCTCCAAAGCCTAAATCCATGCTGCACCTTGCCAGACCTCCCGCCCCCGCAGCCAGGCAAGCCCCCTGTTAGCGCGCAGACAAGACCAACCCAGGTGAGTACACTCTCTCACTACATGGTCTCTTATTACTGTCTTTATTTGACTAGAACCTAATCCAAAGCATCCACACCTTACACCAACATGCAGGGTGAACTGCTGTGGTCGTGGATCTACAAGTGGGAGGGGGGAAGGTAATGCAAGTGGGCAGTCACGTGGGAGTAGTAGGGGAAGGGGGAATGCAAGTGGGGTGGAGCCCAGAAGGGGTCAGAGCACTGGGTCGTCATAAGATTAAGGGTCATATCATGGCATTGATCTTTACTGAAATTCATATAGTTTTGAAACAAAACGTTCATCTTCAATATTATGGATCTAGTGGTGGGTGTGGTAATTTACAGGGTGGTGTCACCCAGCCTGCTGGGTGACAGCCACTTACATGGCTGTGAGGGGTGGAGTGTGGCACAGCAAGGATAGGGGCTGAGTGTGTGGCACAGTGCTGTTAAGGCGAGGCACCTTAGGTGGCACAGCATGGAACAGTTCCCTAGTATATATATTCTCCCCTGCAGGGCACAGCCCACGTTTGGCATCGTGGTCCTGCAGGTGAGACTATGTCACACCTACTATGTATGCTTTGTGTCACTCATATATGATCGTGGTCCTGCAGCACACAGGTCTCACAGAGCACCCCTAGGTTGGGTAGCAGGTGGGGTGTGTAAAAAACGTGACATAGCACCAACAGCAGTTATGATTGATCATGCCTCAATTTATATGCCCTTTCAGCAGGTGAAAAGAAGAAGTCAAGTGGGCGGGATGTTTCCAATATTGGTAGGTGTCTAGTCAAATCTGTTGGTTTGCTATAATGCTGAGCACCTTTTCTTTCCAAAATTGGGAATAGAGGGAACACAACCAGTGGCATCTGATTATGAAGTTTGTTCAACCACACCCACATTTGACTTCCCAAGCCCTGCCAATATTTAGACAAGGTTTTGTTCAAAGCAGAACTGTCAGGACCATCAAGTACACTTGGAAAGCACTGTGGGAAGAGATGGCATACTGCTTGACTCTTTTGACAAATCCAGCATTTGGCATTTCTGGATTGCCCCCAACAGGTCATGCCCAATGGTCACTTTGTCTTTGAGAGCTGATGTTTGGGTCCGCCTCTTATCAGATGCTGAACAAGACAGCAAATCAGCAATTTTGGAAAGTAGGCTGGTACAGCATTCTGGATGTGAGCCAGGAAAGGTTGGAAAGAGCAAACAGTGGCCCACTTTTGTGGGGAAAGATTGGTACTATATTGACTCTCATGGTGTGATCGTCAGACATGAGGCGGCAGAGGTGGTGACGTTGATCAGCTACAAGGAGTACTACCTCCACTGTGGCTTCTCATTGAGGAGGTGAATTATGAATTCCTTGAGGAATAATGTCATTATTGGCAATCAAAATAGCATGTTGTCTTGGCTGAGAAAACTCCAGCATGGAGAAGTTCGGTCAATAAGTGCGCTGTCTCATCAGATTGTACCTGACAGCGGACAGAACACCATAGCAGAGTTTGAGTCCAAGCTTCCCTCCAAGCAGACCCTGTTGTTAGAGGTGTTTGATCAGTACCTGAAGTCTCTTGGACGCGACTTTGTGGAGCTCCTCAGATTCTACGACCACCCCTATTTCCATACTCTCAAACTACAATTGTATGGCCATGTGCAGCAGGGACAAATGGGAATCAGGTTGATGGACGGTCGAAGCAACAGAAGAAGAACGGTCACTTCTCCCGACAAATCCCCTTTAAGTGTGATATGGCGCACGAGTACCACTCCTCTGCACTGTGTTCGTCTTGTCACAGGTATTTGCAACCCCAAGTCGTGACCAACTATGTGCGCAGCAACACTGCAAAGTGGAGAATCTGACCTTGGGCGTTAAAGTGGTGTTCATTCAAGCAAATCACTTGGAATCGCAACACGAACGCGATACAAAATATCATGTACATTTACGCCCATACAGTCGTCACAGGACATCGCCCCCCCGGTTACCGCCCTCCACCAAAAGGTCTCAGGTCATGGTGATGACCCCGTGATTTGTTGCCACCAGCAGTTGGTGGAGTGGGTGCGAATGCGCACTGAGAATGGGAAATGGACATGTGGCCAAATTTAATATCAGCGGTGGGCGGGGTTGCCATGGCACCGCCACTATCCTCCGTTGAGCACGATTGTTGTATGTAAACATTTCTATGACAACCTTCACAAAAAGGAGGTCGGCCTTTCAACATTCACCAATCCACCAACACATGATTCGGGGAGGTGAGCGCACCGCGCGTCGCCAGCATCAAGCAGCAAGCATCAGAAACTCGTGCGTCTTCATTTCATCCAACGTTTTCCTGCTTTCCCTCTCACCTTCACTCGCAGTCAACCACCGTCAAAGACGCGTCGAGGTCAGAGGAATCATTGCCAGCGCAGAGGATGCTGGTAAGTCCAGGCAATTATGACACCATATACCCTCCACGCCCACTTAGAAACGAGGTGAGTCGTCCGAGTGGGGTTTACTCTTACCCCCATCTCCAGACTTACCAATCACTCCACTTCTTCTCAGGGATAAGTGACGTTCGGACGCAAGAGGCACTCTTCCGCTTTGTCGGGATGCCGGTAATGTGGCAGCGCTCCAGCGCCTCCCACCTCGTCGTCCTCTTCGTGGGCAAGTTTTGGGGTGCTATTGCGAGCGGGGTCCACGTCGCACACCCTGGGCACTCTCGTAGCTCGGTGTCTGGCTTCAGAATGGCGAACTGGCTCGCACTAGTTCGCCTCTGCTTGTGTATCACTTGAAAGTTTCAAGTACACTCCACCCTTCTCCTTCTCCGTCATTCAAATCGACACAACCGCGTTCTCCTGAGTCCGTCCTTATTGTGAAGGTACACCGCTCACTGCCATGATAAGCCCTCGACGGATACGTTCTGTACGTGAATGATGTCTTCATACTTTGTAACGAGCATTCAAAGACCAAAACATATGTACCCCCCAAAAGAATTTCGGTTTCCTTGACCGCTCCACCCATGAAAAGTCCAGCGGTGGACTACCCTATCCACCGACCACCGGCCACCGCTTACAGGCGCACTCGGACGACCCCTACATTCGCCGAAACCCCGTCTGATCCACCTCGACCCTATCCCGCTCCAGCACCGCCATCAGCACCGCCCCTCTCTGAGAGCGCCAACAGAGTACCCATGATATCGCCCCCCGACGTCTTCAACAACCGCAGAACCTCTCCATCCCCAGGCAACTGCACACCATTCTCAACAGCCATCTCCTTGAGCTCCCGGAGACGCTCCAGCGATGCGTCCCCATCAGCCAACAGTCTCGCCACAACAGCATTTGCCGAGTCCTCATCTGTCGGATCCGCGTACCTTGTCACCAAGCTCCGTGCTTCAGATTCGCTAACGTTTAGGACGGCAACAATGTTACTGATCACATACGGAGAGATTGGTCGTGGTCCACCGACGCCACTGGTAACGTCAGGTGTTGGGGAAGTAGGTGATGCTGAAAGTGCCCTCGAGCCTTCCCCGGCGGCGGCGACGCTTGGAGGAGGTCGTACGGGTGAACTTGGCGATGTCGTGTCGGCTTGACTTGCTGAGCTTGGTCGTGCGGGTGGCCGACCAACTCCATTGGTAGACCCAGGTGGTGCGCGTTTGGTATTAGGTGAGGTGGAGGGTGCCGTTGAGCCTTCCCCGGTGGCGATGACAATTGGAGAAGGTCGTGCAGAAGAAGCCAAGGATGCTATTTGTGCCTGCACTGCCGCGGTTGGTCGTGCGGGTGACCGACCAACTGCATTGGGAATGACTCGCGGTACTGAGATGGGCAAGGGGGAGTGTACCCTTGAGCCTTCCCCGGTGACGGCGACGCTTTGAGGAGGTCGTGCACGAGAGACCAAGCTTTCTAGTTGTGCCTGCACTGCTGAGATCGGTCGTGCCTGTGGCCGACCGACGCCAGGTGGTGCAGAAAAGGGGGCGGTTGAGGGTACTCTGGAGCCTCCCCCGGGTGCACCCGGAGGAGATTGCAAAGGTGAGTTCATGTCAACCGCGCGTGGTGGGCGTGCCCAGCTCGGTCGTACGGGTGGTCCACCGACACCATTTGTAACGACTGGTGGTACAGATGCTGGTGAGGCTGAGGGCGCTCTCACGGTCCCCCTTTGAGCAAGTTTTACAAGCGAAGCAAAGGATGCGGTGCGTGCTTGGTCCACGAAGCTCGGTCGTGCTGGTGAAGGTGAGAAAGAAGGTCGCGTCGGTACTTGGCCGATGGGGCTTGCCACAGGGAGCACTGGTGAGGTAGCGGGCATCATTGACTCCACATTGGAGAGACTCGATCGTACCGACAACGGAGAGGAAGAAAGGTCCGCTCGCGTTTCCCCGGCATGCCTCGGCAGGGTGGTCGTGGGCACGGCACCGACAGTTGACGTTCCCTGCGCGGTCGAGCCTTGCTCATCACTCAGCTCCTCTGCACTCTCTCGACCATTTGCGACAGTCGGTGACACCGAAGTGCTCCGAGCTGACGTCGCCCCATCCCCGCGGACTGGCGAAGACGCCCGCGTCGGACCAGCTCCTGCATGTCTAGGCGTCACAACCACGCTTGGTGCGCCTACATTCCCAAGCACCATTGATCCCGCCTGCTGGGAGGCACCTGCAATGGTATGTCTCCTTTCCTCCTCCCGTGGGAGAGTCACCGGTCCCTCCACTGCGGAGTCTTCCCTTCGTGGCTCGCTCGATCCACGCCCCGAGCCCCTACCCCCGCCCCACGGTCGCCCTCTCTTCTTCCCAATCGCCGCCGCTCCCCGTTGAGCTTGGGAGCCTGCCGGATCCACCTGACTAGGTATCCCGCCGCCGCGAATACCAATTGTTCCGCCACCTCTCGAACCAACACCACGTGCGGACCCGCCACCAGATCCCCGAGGTCGACCAGGGCCGCGCGTCTTGGGCGGTGGCGGAGGTTGCGTGGCTGGGCGCATCTCATCCTCGTCAGAGTCAAGTAGAAGGTTATTCCCCCGTCCGGTTGCAGGCGAGGTGGGTGCTGGGGGACCCGTTATGGTTTTGGCTGGCGACGGTGTCTCCCGCATCGTTCCTGCGGGAACCAGACGTATTCCGGTATGACTCGATCCGGAAGAAGTTGCTCGACTCGACCGATTCTCTGCCTTGACTGGCGCACTGGCGGAGGAGGCTGGGGATGATGTTCCCTCCTCACTTTTGACAAACTTCTGGGACAAGTAACGTTGCGTCTCGGGAAGCGAATCATCATCTGAGTCCGAAATTACAATGCCGAATGTGTTGGGAGGAGGACGCTGTGATGGTGCTGGCATTGGAGATGGGGCGCTACGTGGGCGGTTGGGTTCATTCGAGGGGGAAATAGATTCGCGGGTTGTGGGTAAGATAATGCTGGGAGAGGTTTGTGGTTGCGCACGTGTTCCTGGAATGTTCTGCCCCGGCGTTGCATTGTCCTTCACGCCCTCTTCGCGCCCAACGGTGCGTTCCCCATCCGACACTTGTCTTTCGTTAGTCCTCAGACTATCAGGAGAGCTCAATTGGTTGGTGAGAGAGTGGCCTTCCGGAGACCCAGTAACATCTTCGGGTGGTTCTTCAGTCCGCTTTCTCCGCTCTCCAGTAGGCGATGCGTCCTCCTGGCTCCGCGCACTTTCGTCAGCCTCAATTTTGTTCGTGCCTCCCTCCAATGAGAGAACATCGTCATCGACCACTTCGCCTTTTTGAGGACTGAGGTTTCCGTTCTGCACCTCGCCACGACCACTTTTGCGCTCTTGCATTTCCACATCCAATTCCAAATGGGGCGTTTCGCTCGGGCCTGTCACCTCATCTTCAACCTCTACCCTTTTGTTTGACCAAGAACCACGCTTCCCACAACCCGAAGACGTCTCCGATCCACTCGGACCTGATTCGACGCGACGTTTCTTGGGAGGTGGGGCACCAGCCGACTGCTGAGGACCTTTGCGCTCATCAAGCACCCTCTTCCGACAATGCGTGACCAAAGGAAGTTCGTCGGCGGGGGTCCCACTGACCTCGTCCTCCGACTCATCGACGTCATCATCTGCATACTTGTCTCGCAGTGCGCGGTGAGACTCCAACTGACGACAATCATTGCGCGAATGGGAGTTGTCGTTATAGGAAGACAAGTCGTGCGTTTGTGACCTCCTGGTGCGCTTGGTCTTCTTGCAACCTGAGTCAATCCAATTTCCTCCCAGCGACTGCTTTTTCTCGTGGTCTCCGTCTTCCTCGTCAGCATCAGAATCTTCGCCACTGTCAGACGGAGCGTCGCCTCGTCTCCGAGGGAACTTATGAGTGAGGTCACTTCCACTCGGTTGCTCGTTGGTTGATGAGTGCGTGTGGGATTTTGCCGATGCTGGGTTTCTCTGGAGTTGGGGCTTTGGAGGTGACGAATCCTCGATGGGGTTTGTATCACCTAATAATATGCTCTCCGTATGAACGTCGTGTTCATTCTGTTGGTCAGGGGTGTTGCTGTGACTCTTCCCTGGTATACATCGTGGCAAACTCGTCTTCTCTTCTCTTCTTCAGCTGTGCGGCTCGCGAAAACATGCTACTCACCTGTTTGCCGTCCCTCTTGCGACACTACAAGTCGCCTCCCTCCCAACCCCCACTCTGCGTTGTTATACGCTGGAGGCACTCTTAAACCATTGCACTCCCTCTCGTACTTTGCTATGGCTTCGAGCGCTTCCGGATGCGTCCAAAGCTCCGTATAGCCGTAGCGCACACCCAGACCGGGGAACACCTCGGACATATTCCGAATCGGTCGCGAACCGTCATGCGCCATACCCGCTGCCACCCTGGCAGCACGCACAATGTCCATCAGTGCAAGTCTGTACCCGAGTCCCTGCAATTCGCAATACTTCTCCAGAATCTCAAGGGTTGCGTTCTCGAGCAAGAGTGTACCTGTGAATCCTTGTTTCTCCACTTCACCGGCCCACAGGCGAGAGGTGAACTTTGAGTAGCCATATGAGGAAACGAACAGGTCAACCACTCGAGCTTTCAGTCCATTCCCGGATAGAGTGCCAAAGCCCGCCACTGTGTCATCGTCAATGATGGGTTGTGTCTGGTTGTCAGCAACCTCCTTCCCGGCTCTAATAAAGGCACCTGGCTCCGATCCAGCGCCGCAAAGACTCAGTGCATAACCGAACCTGGTTTCGCCGAGTGCAGCAGCAGCTTCGTGAGGCGAGATTTCGTTTGCCTCGATTGCATCGACCAACAGGGGCAGTATCGGATGCGTGATCCCCTCCTCTGATGCATTCCAAGCCGTTAGGAAGCACGACGCTCCAATGATGCTTGAATTAATGCACAACTCACCTCTCATTTTCATTGCGAAGTGTCCATCAAACTTGGCCAGTTCCTTTAGCCCCCACCGCACGGGATCCAAGTATTTCCTGACAGCCGCGTGGGCTAGAGCGAAAGAATCGCGCGTTGCAACCACTCGATCATTGTGGGACATTCAAAATCAGAGTGTGCTGTGGTGGACAAGGCTGCGGTCAACCAAAATTTGCTTAACCTTTCATAAATTAATTGATTCGATCCGAATACTCCAAGTAATTGCAAAAAGACAGACCCCGCCCTTCACATTCTCACGTCACCGGTCTGTTCATGGTCGGCGTTTGTCAACCTCCAGGAAGTGGCCTTTTTGGTGGGGATGGGAGCCTTCTTCGCCGAGCTCCAAGGTAGTCCAGAAATCATCTCCGGTGTCCTGATCCACAGCCGCCGTCGCCATGAACCGTGCGCGCATGCGCATTGGAGCCGTTAAGTCCCAGACATGCTTACCAGTTCAGCTCCACGAGGGGATGAACCGAGCGTCAACCTGAATAGGAGTGGAAAAGAGCTCAATGAACTGTTGGTCGGCAATGCGAATCTTGGTTCCGGCAAATCGTCGATACTCGTCAAATATGGAGGCGAGTGACCAGTGTTGCTGCAAAGGGCCGGGCCCATGAGGATAACGGTTCTCTGTTAGGACCAAAATTACCGCGCCTTACCAGTCGACGAAGACACCCTACGAGACACCCAATGCGGTGCTGCACGTTCCACTGTAAGTGTCAATTTAGGCTCGTACATTTGACACGGGGGAGCGAACTCTCCACGGAGACAGTGGAGCAACTGGTGATGGATGACGAGTCGGCACTGACGCTCGCGATCGTGCATGGTCACGCTCTAATCGCCAAGGCTCTGTTGGAGAAGGGTGGCCGATCCCAATGAGCTCGTCCAGTGGAAAACGAGCAATGTGGCGTCCGTTTGGGATCCAGAGATGTGGGAAAAGTGTCGTGGGTCGTGGACCTTATCTTTTCCCTGCCCTCTTGCGCTCGCAATGGCTCGCGAGGGGGAGAAGAGTGACAACGGCCAAACCAGCGACATCAAAACTTCTACGCTCCAAATCAGCAAGAGAGGCGGAAGCATTTCGCTCATGGACCCAACTGTTTGGGATGACGTGGAGGTGGACATTGACGTGCACCCACAACGAGACATCGTGAATCTCCTCTTGGCGCATGGGGCCGCTGTTTCTGACGCGGTTCTTGCTGCTGCTGAGAAGCAAGACAATCCGCAATTCCTGAAAATGTTGAAAGTGAATCTTGGGAAGGAAGTGAAAGAGGACGGGGATGTGCTTGGAACAGCCACGAGTGCGGATGTGGCCCAAGCTTCTCAGGCAGACATTTCTCGCAACAACATCTCTCTCATGGAGGTGGTGGAGGATGGAAACCTGCTAAAGGTTAACGAGTTGCTGGGCGATGAGCAAACCGCAACGCCAAGAAGTCGGTCACGCTCACAGTGACTTTGACCGAGAAAAAAAACTCGTGCAAAAAGCCTGGCTCTGGTTCCCTGAACAGTACGCAGACGTGGAAGAAGTCAAGACGGACAAAATTTCTTGCGAGTCGGCATTGACGCTCGCAATACTGCATGGTCACGCGGAGATTGTCAGGCTCTCTTGGAAAAGGGCGCCGATCCTAATGAGCATGTCCGGTGGAAGTTGGCGGAGAGAACTAGCGTTTGGAATCCGGAGCTGTGGGAAATTTATCGCTGGAGGACGACGTTTTTGTTTCAAGTCCCCTTGCGCTCGCAATGGCTCAAGGGGGCGTGGAACATACCAAGTTAATTAGTGACGACATCCGCGATCTGAAATCTTCGAGACTTGAAATCAACAAGAAAGGCGGAAGGGTTATGCTCGTAGATTCGAAGCTTTTGGACGATGCACGGGTGGATTTTGTCCTCCAGCCAAAGTTGGAAATTGTTAATTTCCTCTTGGAACACGGGGCTGTTGTGTCTTACCCAGTTCTTGCCGCTGCTGGGAAGTCCGACAATCCTGAATTCCTGAAAACGTTGAAAGTCCATCTTGGAGAGGACCAAAACGTGGGCGGGGGCTCGGAAGGAGCGGGGGCTCGGAAGGAGAGGGTGCACTTCCAACAGATTAAACAGCTCATGCTGCGGAGGTGCACACCTCCCACGTCTCAAGCGATACCACCGTACCAATGTGGCATGTTGACTACCGTGGTATTCGCCGAGGAGAGAAATTGGGTGAAGGCGGCTTTGGTATCGTCTACAAGTGTGAATTGGCGTCCGCTGAAGTGGCTGTCAAGTACTTGAAAGTGGAAAGTGGGGCGATTCGTGATTCATTTAAACATGTGAGCGGGGTTGTGGTGGCCCAAAGGGTTTTCACTTCTCCGATAGTGCAAGCTGATTCGAAGGCTGTTTACTGTTAGCTTTTTTTTTCACGAGGTGTCGGCCTGGAATGCCGTTAGATATCATCCAAACGTCGTTCCTCTTCTTGGAGCTTCGTGGGACTCGCCTAAGCCTTTGATGTTGTCCCCTTACATGGTGAATGGGGATGTTCTCGACTACTTGGTATCATGCAAGAAGCGCGGAGTTGAAGTTGACAAGCTACAGATGGTGAGCATGAACTGTTGTGCTGCACGTTACTCTCCAGGGAAGTTGTATCCATGGCCTCCCCACAGATCCACAACATTGCTGCGGGAATGCACTACCTGCACACCGTTGGTAACATCATCCACGCAGACCTTAAAACCCAAAGCGTTCTCGTGGAATATGACGGAACGTGTCGCGTCACGGACTTTGGAACATCCAAGATCCTTTCGGTCCCATCCGAGGGGTCGACAGGGCATCGCGCAGGCACCGCAATTTATATGGCCCCCGAGCGGCTGGAAGGAGGGGGCGCGACAAAGAAAGGGGATGTGTACGCGTTTGCCATCACGGTGTATCGGGTAAGATGAATTTGTTCTACATGTTGCAGCTGATGGGCTCCGCTTAATGTTTCATTTCTCAAGATATGGTCTGGTCGCGCCCCCTACAGCGAATACGGCATGGCCGACATCGCGCTGTACCGGAACATCGTCGAGGAGGATCTCCGCCCGACGATAAAGAAGTCCAACAAGATGCCGGAGTCCCTCCAGCAACTAGCCAAGGAATGCTGGGATGGAGAACCCAAACTGAGACCTACATTCGAGGAGATTGCGAGTAGGTTGAAAGAGATGAGGGGAGTTTGAGACCCTGATTAATGTTGGGTGCTAATACGTTCATGTAATATTTATATGCTTTTTTGAAGTGTGTCGCGTTCATTGATTCTCTTCTCGTGCATTGTCTTCGCAACATTGCTTTGGTGCCAACCACAGTTCACTCTGAATGGCGGTGGTACTCAGGAGCAAGGACGATACTGCAGTCATTGAGGTTGATGAAGCTGAGAACGCTCATGAGAGGTCAATTTTCCGAGATGGCAGTCCCCTATTCGCCGGTGATCGCCCATATTGTTCAATGTAGAGATCTCCTGGAACGATTGAAGCACGCGAACGACACGATCCTTCGTCCCGTGGAGCTCAAATACATGTTCGCCCACTTTCAAGGCACGCAGCCTCTGTCGGATGCCTACTTCGAAACGAGGCCGCTTCTGTTGGTATTGGGAGAATATTCCACGGGAAAAACAAGTTTTGTGAGTCAAAATTGTGCCAACGAGGACCGTATATTTGCTCAAAATAGCTAATTAGGTGCGTTGCTTGCTTGGCGGCGACGACTATCCAGGTGCGGTAGTGGCCGATATTGCGTCCCACACGAGGAATATTCCCTCCATTTCCGTTAATAGGCTCGCGCGTCGGGCCCCAACCCACTGTGAGACGCTGTCTTTCCTGTGATATGTGATGAACGATGTCACTACCATTTATTCTACCCAAACCCTTCACTCTTCAGACCCGACGGTACCACGCGCTACTTCACACTGCCACTGTGGCAGGCGGAGACGCTGCCCGTTCTACAGAGCTTACGGGTATGGATGCCCTGACGGTGATTGGCCTCGCGAATGAAAGCAGCTTGGTGGACCGCCTGGAAGCACACTGCCTGGACGTCCCAATCCTCCGCCGAATCAACGTCATCGACACTCCGGGTATCACTGGAGATCTGGGGGATATTGCGGCTCTCGTACGACTGGCTCAGCTCTCCAGCTTGATACTCTTGTTTGTCGATAGTCACAATCTCCTGTTTGGAAAGGATCTCAAGGCGGTGCTTACACGTCTTCGCTCGCAAGTTGATGTCAACAACATTGTCGTGGTTTTTGGCAAAGCCGATGAGCTGGAAACGGCACAAATCGTCGTGGAATGCCGGGAGCAGCTCACACTGACCTTGCTCGAGGTCGGGTTTGCGAAATGTCAGATTTTCTTTTGGAGTGTGTTGAACCAGACCAAGTTAATGGTGAGACCAGTGACGCCCTATCTTTTGGGAGCACCACTTGGGTTTGAAATTCGAAAGGTACCAAGCGCTCAGCCGAACACCACACAACTTTCGAGACATTCGTAGTTCCGTCACGAAACGCGCTTGCAACGCGAATCATCAGCTTAGGTGCGCGAAATGCCGAAAGAAAGCGCGACCAGCTTGTTCAAAGAGCGCAACGAGTGAATGTATGTAACATTAGCACATCCCCTTGATGCTAGAATGCCACTCCGTGTTCGTCTCCCAGACCCACTCGCTACTCCTGTCAAGCCTTCGTCATCGCATACCCGGCTACGTTTCCCTTGTTCTCTACCAATTCGCGCTTCTACGACACGCCATCGCCCTCTTCCCGCGTTCCACTCCTGAACACCCTTTCACGCGATTCCGCCGGCGGCTCGACACCGAGATGAGACTGGCCACGTCGGCACTTGGGGCTCGAGGGATCTCTGTGGATGGTGAGATGCCGGATGCGGTTGCAAGGGCGATTAAGGAGCGCATCTCGGACGGGACGGTGGATTTGTGGGCGATTCCACACTTGGACGAGGATCTGTTTCGGGGGCTGGATAAGGTCAGTGGTGCGAAATGGTTTGACGTAGTGTGCCGCTGACAAGCGTGACACTTTGCGTTGGATCTGCCAGTTGTTGGATGGGACCTTACTTGGTTCGAACCCGTCAGCAACTCAGGTGAAGATCCGTTCTAAGTTATAATCAACGGTGGGAGCAAGAGGACATGCCGGCAACTCTTTATCAAAACAACGGCATATATTGTACATAGCGATACGAACACACGAGCACTCCAAAGAAAAACCGCATTTAAACGGTCACGCAAATGACAAAAGCACCTCATCTTGCACGGCTACTCCGGCACTCCAGCAGTCACCCGCCTCCTCACGCCACCCTCGCCAACGTCGGGCTGCCCTTCATCCCTCCCAATCACGTCGTACGACCCGTTCGACTCGTCCTCCGGCTCTCCGTCCCCCTCCAGACCAGGCTCTTGCTTTATCTCAACCTCAGCCTTGATAGCGACTTCAGGCACGGTGTCACGATGCACCACGGCGATTGCAGGGATCGCCGAGGGTACGATGTGGTCTTCTGGGGAGTCAAATTCGTCCTCTTCCTCGTCGTCCTCGTCTTGGGGTACCCGTGCGGGACCCTTGCCCTTGGACCTCGCTCCACTGACGGGCTCCGCTTCATCTTCGCTCTCCTCGTCCTCTTCAATTCGCTGTTTGCCCCTAGGAGGTAGGGGGATCTCGCCGAACTGTTCCTTCTCACCGCCCTCCTCCATCGAAACACCTCCTTTGATGCCCCACCACACGGCAGCGACAATGGCGGCATTCCACGTCGCAAAGACGGCTGTGACGACGAGGGCCGTAAGCAGAGGCCAGTTGTGCATGTAGTGGCGGAGGCCTTGGAAGCGGAGGGAGACGAGAAGGTGCGTTGATATAGTGTGGAGATGAGAAGACGGGGAGCCAAGAGGGTGGGAGACGGTGAGGTGGAGGTTTGTGGGAAGCGCGTCCTTTGCGGGAGTTACAGTTTGATTTCAGTTGGGATCCATGACGTGTCCTACAACACGTAACTCACCGCTCGCCCGCTGGCCCATTCCTCCCAAAGAACAATTTGGATGTCGCGCTCTTCGCGGAATGCGTCGAAGAGTATGACAGGACCGGCGCGAGTCAGGGCGGAGGCGAGACGGAGTGCGGGAGAGCGATACGGCAGAATTCCCTGAACGGGGGGAAGGCAGAGGTACGAGGAGTATGAGAGCGTGTTCGTGTTCTGGGGTTGGAGGTGTACTCAGACTCACCGGTCTGCTCTCTCTCGCAATGACCTCGCCCGTTTCCCTAACCCCATTCTTCCCCACAAGCTCCCGCTTCAGTTCCGCCTCGCACATGAAATTTCCAAGGCGCTCGTTATGGTCCGAATCGGGCACGCGGAGTTGGACGGCAATGTGGTACTGTTGGTGAGGGAGGAGGAACGGGAGGCGGTACTTGTCGTCCACGAGCGGGATGATAGCGTGAGGGTTGGTTGGAATCATGAAAGCGGACGGTGCGTGGGGGCTGGAGCGGCGAGAGTTGGTGTTAGTCGAGTGCTGCTCCAGTCACCGCGATTGGCCCAAATCATGGCCACTTCGACCGAATCACCATGTCGTCGAGACGAATGGAGTAAAATAACGTGTCCACCTTGTTTACATTCCCTCCCTTGAGAAAGGCAGAGTATCTCTCGCTCACCTCACGCTCCCATACTGCATCCAAATCGGCAACTTCCAGAATGTTTTTGCGGGCATGTACCACCAATAAAACGCGACATACTCCCCCGCGCTGACGAGCAACAAGGCCCAAGCGACGAAGACGAATGCCGCCGTCGAAATCGCCAATCGCTGGACGCGGGGGTCCACCGCGGCGTCGCGGGCCGTGTAGAATGCCTGGAACGGCAGAGAGAGCGCGTAGATTGTGTTTGTCACGAGCCAGACCACTGGCGAGTCTTGGGGACCGACGCGGATCGATGGGCCGGACGTCGTGGGAGAGTTGCCGGGCGATGAATCGGACCAGTCCATCGTGAAAAATGGACGGGCTGGTTTCACAGACGGAGGAGGTGTTCGCTCAATGGTCGTCTGACTAGAATTGCATGTGACTTTTCGGCAGTTTATTTGTCTCGTCTTACCTTACATTTTGGACAAGACAACCGGCATTTTTCCTGTCACGGTGGTGTGAAAATTTTAATCCTGAGTGATTTTATACCGCTCAAGCGTACACGGGATGGTGACACTTCCACTTCTACACCGAACTGCTTCGGCCTGCCTGGACTTGGAACTTTACGTACTAACCGCCTGAAACAGGTTGCAATTTGAAACTGCAGAGTGCTGGGTGAGACCCTCAACTGCGGCCATAGTCAGCTCAGGGCTGGTTCCTGCCCATCCTCGCAAAATGAGCGATTCCACGTCTGCTCTCTCTATTCAACTTGAATCAGGCGACGCCCGCTTCTTGCCTGGATCCACAATCTCCGGTTGGTGTCCATCTCTCGCGACGTCGAATCAAAAGACGCTCGATTGGCGATTCGGCTCCATGGGCGTGCTGAATGCCACTACCTGCCAAAACCAATAAGCTTCTTGACTCGCGTTCAGCAGAAGTGGTTTTAATCGACGTGGAGCGTGTGTTTTTCAATGGACCTATCCAAATTACAACGACGTCGTTCAAATTAAACCACCCGTCTCTGTGGCCCTTCTCCTTCACAATTCCATACTCGGTTCCTCTCCGTGCAAATTCTGGAGACAAGAGCGCCCACGTGCCGCACACCTCGGATCTGGAGGAACCCGAGCTTCCACTCCCCCCAACTTGGAACCTTGACGATGAGCTTCCAAATTCACTGAGAAAGAGTGGAGTACTGAGATCAGTTGTGTCATATCAGCTACTCGCAGAGCTCGTGGGGTTCCCAGGCGGCGCAGATTGGAAGAAGATCTCCCACACTGCGAACCTCCCATTCCAGCGTTATTGAGCATCCGCACACAAACACCACGCCCTTCATCGACGACAACCAGATGAACTTCATGACCACAATGTCTAAACCAATGTTTGTCCAGTCGTCCAAGCTGGAGACCACGGAGACACGTGGAGGCGACATTGCGCATAAACTCCTCCATGCACTCGCAAAGCCAAAGCTCACGTATTTCCTAGACGTGCAGGCTCCTACCACTATTCAGCCGGGTCACCTAAAACCCATTCCGTTCCGGTTGCGAGCCGTGCCAGACCCAAACCCTAATGAGACATCATTCACCGTCATCGGCACCACCCAGAAGTTCTCGCTGGTGTCCCTACACATCGACCTGCTCGACTTCATCGTTGCGACGGCAGCGTTGGACACCTCACGTGGAGGCGAGGAACTGGTGGAACGCAGGGAACTCCTCAAGTACAAGCGTAAGGGCGGAATCAACCTTGGGCTGAATCACTCACACTCTCTTCAGCCAAAGCACACAATCCCGTTCCAGCCCGGGCCTGGCTCGTCCTCCTCATCCATTGCCATGTTCGACACAGGACGGGAGCTTGGAGTGCATATCGATCCAAAGAACCCACCGGGCGCCAGCTTCTCCAAGCCGCTGGTTCAACGGGTGTATAAGCTGGAATGGAAGATCGAGGTCGAGTGCGCAGGAGAAAACGCGGCAGTCACGGGATGTGTTCCTGTGACGATTATTGATCCGGCCGTCGACGTGGTAGCAGCAGTGGGTTCGGATATGCCGAAGGCGGGATGGGAGGACTGTTTGCATAGCGAAACACGGGGCGGTGGACTGTCTCTCCTTGCGACCTGGACTCAAGACTTCTGCTGATATACCATATCCATGAAAAAGGACACGACGTGCACAGTAATGACTGTATAAGTGCTAAATGTAAATAGTTATGACGATGTTGCTTGCAAAGAACCAATTGTTAATGATCGGGTGTGGGGGACATGTCCAAACCCTTTGTGGGGCAATTCAAGTGATTTCATTGCCACGTCGATTATCTCATCTCTTGGCGTCGGCCGAACCCGAACAAGGCAGGCGGGGTTCCCTTGCGATACCCCGCACTCCCTCAGAATCTTCGATCGATCAGTAAACAATTGGAGACAATCTCCATAGTAATCACAGTATCTGAATCCTCATCGGATCGTGATCGGAAATCGTGGTAGCTCCGCCACATCTCCCAGACTCCACACGTCAGCGATCACCCCGCGGGGGACAGGAATTGCAGGGAACGTGATCCGGAAGCATGGTGACTGCGGGTTGTCAGGCCACACTCGTAACACCGACATTGAGCGTTCATATGTAGTCTTCAGTCGTATGTTGGTGCTCGTGGGGGACGCCTTTAGGCTCCGTGCAACGGGGCCTCTCGCGGCTCTGTTCGGCGAGGAGTTTGAGAAAAATGGAAAAGGAAGCGTGTGGAAGGTGAGGACTGTAACCTTACTTGCGGTGATCGAGACCGCCAACTCGATGCTGGTGGATGATGACGGTGGGTGTCCGACGGGGATGTAAATGAGTACGGCGTACGTGAAGGATGCCCTTCGGTGCTGGGAAAAATGGTTTCGAGCTAGCACGACATAAGGAGGCTGCTTCACGTTTCAACGTGCAAGGATCGATCGACTGATAGAGGTTATGCCAAGAAGTCACAGGCGAGGAGGAGCTCCTTTGCTTCATTGGGATACTAAAATTTTGGCAAAAGACTAACGCTGCTCCTTGAATGCCGTTGAGTATGTTCGGTGTCGCTTGTACTGAGATGTGATTTTCGATGATGAATAGTGTTGGCCAAACAGAAGACCATTTCACGAAATAGAAAACTGTAGATACTGAACTGTCAAGTAATAATGGAGCAAGTTCGGGCTAACAGTCCGAGAGCTACGAGCTATTGGAGCGTATCATCTACCCCGACAATAATGCACGGACTTCACACAGCACGATACGCACGGATATCCTTCTTTGGCCCACACGGCATTCAAATCAACAGCTTTGATGCCATCAATGTGCCTGAAAATTTGACGCCTATGTGTCAGTGGAGTACTCAGTCTTCAATGGCTGAGCCAAAGAGTGCGAGTCTGGAGTGCTTGCTGAAACTCTGCAAGTTGGAGGAACCCCATCCCGCAGAAAATAGCAGGAGTAGATCTCGCTGTGTTGAAAGATTCAAAAAGGCCAAAATGACACTCGGTGGTGGACGTGAACGGGCAATCTTCACACCTATTGGGAGTTGGGAGGGCACGAGCGTGTCCGCTGCTTTGCATGGAAAACGGAAAAAAAACATATTGCGCTCTTGTGAAGCGCGACAGTTTGCTCAGAACCCGAATTGCGTGGGAAAGAGTTACGAAACACGTGTGGTGCAAATGAGCTCTTCCCGTAGTCGGCGTCAGGGAGGAATGTGGGCAACTCAAAAAACAGGCTTGACACAACGGTGATATCTTGACGGCAGCTGTGTGATTAGATTTGAAAAGGCTCAAACAATACTTGGTCGTGAGAGTAGCCCGCTGCTCTTCACTTTTTACGGACGCGAGTCTGGACAGTAGGGTGGTGGTAAAAGAGCCCCACACTTCGACAGGGGACCATAGGCAACTGAGTTTCATTTTTGAGATGTGCGGCACAGAGGCAAGTTGGAGTGTCCTTTTACATATGATAGTCGGCAACACAGAGGGTCAAATGAAATAATATCCCTGATTCAAACTCAAAATAAGAATGAAAGGTTGTCCACAAGTCGCAATATTTCTCTGGCACCACAAAGAGTGCCAACTTGGTGTGTGAGGGGGACGTTGGGAGAGACGAGGACCGATTGAACAACTCTGCTTTGTGCTGTTAGAGGCAGCAATGGATACCTCTGGGTCGAATAGTGCTCCCTCTTCTACAGTGCAAAGACAGTCTGTTTGTGCCACCTGAACTCTCCAACTAAGGGAGACCCCGTCCCGCAGAAAACGGCACGAGAGAATCTCGCTGTGTTTGAAGATCCAAAAAGGCCAACATAAAGCTCGGTGGAAGTCTCCGGGCGGTCTTCACACACGTCTGGGCGGGTTTGGACGTGGAACGAGGTCGGCCACTTTGAGCGGCAGTGAAAAACAAGATCCTGTATGTTGAAGACAGTGGAGGGGTTGTCAGAACCGAGGATGTGCCGCATAGAGTCCGGAATCGCGTGCTGAGTCAAGACAACGAATTTTTAGTCGTCACCAGAGAGGATTGTGAGAGAAACCTGATGCCAACTCAAAAATAAAACTTGGGCACAAGTTGCAACACCTCGACGGCAGCTGCGTTGACTGATTGAAAAACGCCAAAATAATGCTCGGTGATGGAAGTGGTCAGGGGCTTTCGCACGTAATAGCACGAGAGTCCGCCGCTTCAACCGTAAGGGAGAGCCAGACAGCTATATGACAAAGGCAGCGGTAGTCTGGTCAGAGTCGAGAGTGTGCGGCAAAGCGTCACGAAAGCGTTCGGTTCAAAGATGAAGAATGGCCCGGGTAGTCGCATACGCAGAGGATTGAAAGAACTCCCTGGCAGTGATTCAAAAACGAAGGCTTCTTCACACGCTGCGACATCTTGACGGCGGTAGAAGGAGTTGCAACAGGGAAGTAGAGGATGAAATTGGGAGAGACGAGGTCCATGCACCACGGAGTCTTTGAATCGCTTCTGTTCCTCAGGTCCCACGCAGCGGCAAGAAGACAGCCACGCAAAGACTTTGGGGCCAAATTGGACCAACGGTGCTTGTTCCGGGACGATTGGTGCCCGTCACCACCGGAAAATCAATTGTGCCAGTCGGACTTGGTACACAAGGCGCAACAGAGCGTTTCCTGTTGAAAAGAGACAGCTTTTCGAGAACGTGTCACTTGGTCATGGATGGTCCCGAGGATGACATTGGCTCTGGATAAAAGGATTTTCCAGCACCTGGCGCTCGTAACGGACGCAGCATGGAAGAGAGCAACGGCTGGAAGAAGGCATCGGTGTTTTGCGCCTGTCTGATGGCCTTGCGTCTTCGGGATTCAAGTCTCCATCAATCCGGCCTCAGCAGTCCCACACTGTTGCTCCCCTTTGCCGGACGACGAGGTGTTGGAGCCACCTTCCCCGCAATATGGTTCCAAAATTCCGCGTTTCTCCGAGGAAGGGGAAGAGGAAGTGTGATTTGGGGTGACTCTCCGGTGATTTCGTCGCCGCACACTTGCACTGACGTCAGCCTTATCGCAGCGAGAGGGAGCCGAGCTTTGCTATCGACATCCTGTCAGTCTCGTGTGTTTCGGATGATGTGTGGCGCGCTGGGTGTGTTCCAAACCAAATTGTCAGCCGTGTTCTTGGCAAACTTTATCATTGACTCCTGACATCCAGCGCCGAGCTTCCCCGGACAAATCTAACAGGATGAACAATTTTCGTGTCTACCTCCGACGAACACTTGAGTTTGGCGACTGGATTGGGGCATCGAACGTAAAGAACTCTTGGGGTTTCTCGTAAAATAAAATTTTTCTACGTCGAGACGATAGTTCTACTGCTGTAAAAGTGTAAAGGTGGAGCGTCCTGAATTATGCAGAATTGCTCAGATACTGACTGCTTTCGATTCATGATGTTGCGAGACGTTGATTGCCTAAATAAGTCTGGCTAAGACGGGTGGCACAGCTAATTCCAACTATATGAACCAGAAATCCCCACTTTGTGCATGAAGAGTGGCATCAGTGTGGTAGTACAGGTGGGGAAACTTGTCTTGTGACCCCAGTGGCACAAGATCGAACCCCACTGCAGCCCGAGATTTTGCGGACGAGCCCGGATCACGGGCGGTGAATCCGCGAAACAGAGGTCCGTGCTACAAAGAGAAGTCGCTCTTCTTTTGCGGTTTTATTTTTCGAGAGTTGGTTTGAGTGTGTTACTGGTTTGGATGAACTTTGGCCAGACCGCCCAACACTGGCTAGCTTCGCTTTCCGTTTTGCTGGAGACCCACACGAGGCTAATGTGCGATTACAAACCTGTCGTGGAAGTTCGAGACGATAGTTGAAACGCTCTGAAAACATCTTTGGAGCTGAATACAATTGGACATTGCATTGAGATACACCGCGAGCTGTATCTCTGGCGACTGGCGTCAGGTGCCATTTCCCCACTCTTCCACCCGCAACAGGTAGTCCAATACGGATGTTTGGCAGACCGGTTGCCCGTTCGATCAGCCTTTTCTTTCAGATCTGATCACAGCAGCTTTCCTGGAGCGGGTTGGGAAGCACGATGTACCACGGGGCATTGGAGAGGTTTGAGGACTGGTCGAATCGCTGATGACTGACTCGGTGAAATAGATGTTCACGCTCGGGTGTTTTTCCAGATTTCCCTTCAGCCACGTTCCCACTTGCGACGAAGGGAGTGAAATGGCATCTCGGAGTGCTCAATCTCTCTAGCGATGGCCAGTGAACTCTAAATTTAATTAAATTTGACATTTTGATCCAGAGCAAGAAATCCCTTCCAAATCCTGATACATTTTTGACCGTTCCCATCCCTCACCGCCCACCTCGCAGTGCCCAAGCCAATGTACCCGGTGCAGTGTTTCTCAGGGATCGACGTATTTTGGCGAAGACGGCCAGCCCAGCGCTTGGAAAGACAAGGAAAGATGCTACGGTCTGGCCAAAGCCTTCTGCGAGGAAAGGAAGTAATTTCACCAGGAGCTCGAGCGCCCAAAGATGGCCGGGGAATACCGAAAACTGACCATCAAGCGACAGCAGGACCATCTGGGCATCGTGAAGCAGACCCAATCGTGGTGGAGGGGCTTCAAGGTTCGTCCATTCCATCCACCTATTCCCATCCCGTTCCCCACCTCACTCCCACCCACGCCAGTCCCCGCTCCTCATCAAAGAGCACGCCCCTATCAACGCGATCCACTTCTGCGCCTCGGACCCGTACGACTTCGCCGTCACGGCGGGGACGCGCGTGCAGATATACTCGTCGGCGACATGCGGGCTCAAGAAGACCATCTCGCGATTTACGGAGACAGTTTATGGCGCGTGCATACGCAGCGACGGGAGACTTCTCAGCGCGGGAGATAACTCGGGGGTCGTGCAGGTTCGTGTGGTGCAACATCATTTCCAGGCACTGAGTCGATGCCAAAGGCCGCACCCGCGTAGCTGTTCGATCTCTCCAGTCGTGCCATCCTGCGCACATACCGCGAACACCAGGGTCCCGTGCGGGTGACCAAGTTCCTCCCCAACAACACGCAGATCCTGACGGGGTCGGACGATACGACGGTGCGGCTGTTCGACATCGCGTCCGAGTCGGCCGTCACGGTGTTTGAAGAGCATGGCGTGAGTTGAGCTCGTGGGGTGGTGCGTTTGTGGTGTGGCCAACGGGGAGTGACGGTGCCTTGTAGGATTATATCCGGTCCCTGGCAATATGCAGCGACAGCCCGCACATCTTCGTCTCAGGTGAGCTTCGCTCTTGCACTTTGCACCACTCTTTGTGGCACGTGAGCCATAACCATCCATCTCCCCCCCTCGCCTGTAACCTCCCACCCCTCCGCCACTCCAGGCTCCTACGACCACATCGCCAAACTCTGGGACACCCGCGCCGGCCGCTCCTCCACCATGACACTCACCCACGGGCACCCCATCGAATCCACACTTGCCTTCCGCGGTTGCACCGCCGTCGTGACCGGAGGGTCGGCCGAGGTCAAAGTATGGGACATTGTCGCGGGCGGGCGACCCGTGCGTGTGTTGGCCAACCACCAAAAGACCGTCACGGCGCTGGCGTTCGACGGAAAAGAGGAGCATGTTTTGTCGGGAAGCTTGGACGGGCATGTCAAGGTGTACAAGGTGGCAGATTGGAGCGTCGAGCATAGCATCAAGTACTCGACGCCGGTGTTGAGTTTGGCCGTTTCGGTGAGTGGCGCGTGGTGTGGGGCGGCGGTCGGCGGTGGGTGGTGGGTGCTGACTCCTCCGTCCCTAGCCCGACGGAACACGCTTGGTCGCTGGGTCAAGCACGGGCGTCCTCTCCATCCGCCGGCGGGACCGGCAAGCGCCCAAGCCAGCCGCGGTGAAGAAACCGGTTCGAAAGAGCGTGTCTACGGGGGTGAGTGTCTTCCCGTCGTCGCACTGAGGGGGCAGCGAATACCTTGCTGACACGTTGGACGGACCACAACCAGGCGGTGTTCGAGGCCGAACGCAAACGCCAGCTCCGACTCGCGCCGTACGATAAGCTCCTCAAGTCATTCCACTACGCAAAGGCGCTGGATACGGTTATTACTACTGTGAGTCACGGTCGCACCAAAGGCGGGGGATTCGATCGTGTCCCTAAAGGTCGATGCATCCTCCCCCACTCTACCCCACCAACCGCCCATAGCACCAACCCGCATCCATCGTCGCCTCCGTGCTCGAAGAGCTCATCCACCGGGACGGGATTCGCACGGCACTTGTTGGAAGGGACGAGGTCGGGCTGGAGCCTCTGATGCGGTTCCTGCTCAAACATATCACTAACCCGCGACACGCGGCGCTGCCTATTGGCGTGGCGGAGTTGGTTCTTGGTGCGTACTGGGTGGGTGGGTGGCACAGTTGACCTAACAGCTCACCCTGGTTGTTCGGTCGGTGGTGTTAGACATATACTCCCCTGTAGTAAACCACTCGGTCCTGATCGGCGATCTCCTGGCAAAGATCCGGACTAAAGTGCGCGCCGAGCTCGAACTGCAGGAGCGTCTGGTCGCGCTCGAGGGCACCCTGGATTTGTTGCTGATGCAGGCCCAGGCGCAGGAGCAGGGGCAGGGGCAGGCGTTTGATGACTGAGTCGGGCGCTGGAGGCTGGACTTGATGCTGGCGCAGACATGGGGTGTCGGATGTCGGTGGACCTTTTGCAGTCGCAGGCATCGGGTATCTGAATTCGTTGTGTATATAAAAGGCGCCGAGGCGTCGCTCCCACTACCGTGTAGATTCAATTCTAGAATTGCAATGTCTTGTGTGTCCCACCAACGGGGCCAGGCGTTGGATGACTGAGCCGGCACTGGAGGCGGCACTTGGTGCTGGCGCAGACGTTGGGTGTCCGATGTCTGCGTGGTCGGTGGAACTTTTGCAGTCGCAGGTATGGCATGGGATATCAGATTTCGTTGTGTATATACAAGACGCCGAGGCGTCGCTACCACTACCGTGTATATTCAATTCTAGAATTGCAATGTCTGTGTGTGTCCCACCAACGAGGGAGATCAAGGTCACGACCATTCGTACACTTTGAGAATGTTCGCTTCGACCGTGGGCGGTGCTTCTCCAGGGTACACTTTGAGACGGTTCAGTCGAACGTCCCGTAGGTTGTTTTTTGGAAGCATGCGCTTCACGGCGAGTCGAATCACCTGGTGGTGGTGCATTCACAGTTGGTGGAAAGGCGGAGTGTCAAGTAGAGACAGATAGGAATCCATCCGCTGACACAGTCCTCTCACCTCCTCCGGCTTCTTCTCGACCATCTCGCTGAATTTCGTCTCATACCGTCCACCCGGGTATCCTGTATACTTCCAGTAGGTTTTCTTTAGTGCGCGATCGCCCGACAGCGCGACGCTCTTCGCGTTTGTGACGACGACAAAGTCGCCCGAGTCGACCGCGGGAACGTAGCCTGGCTTGTTCTTTCCCATGAGCGAGATCGCGACGGAGGTGGCCAGTCTGCCGAGAATCTTTCCGCTGGCATCCACCTTGAGCCACACTCTGTATGTGGGAGTTGACATCGTGCGGTGTGTCTGTTTTGTGTGGCGATGGGTTGGGTGGCGAGGAGAATGGGCGATTGGGTGTGTGGGTGGGTTCCCTTCTTCCATTGCAGGTCGAGGGGAAGATAACCATTTTTAGTGACCACGGCAACCTGCATGGATTCCATCGAATGCCCGGTTTGCAGCCGCGTGCGTTCATTTTCTCTCCATCGACGCTTCTGCTAGGCTTATGTGACGCCGCATCGCAGGATCTCAGCGACACTCCGCAATCCTCTCGCGAGCGGCACGTCGACTCGTGTCTCTCCAACCCACACCACGATGACGCGGGCGCCGACGATTCCTATTTCTGCGCGATATGCGCAAAGGATATCACAGTCTTTAATACTGCGCGGCGGGCGGCGGTGAGTGCCGAGTGCAGTTCCCATTGCCCAGCGGTTGCCGTAACTCACAACCGACGGCGGCGTCTCCTCGGACCCTGAAAGCACATGAACAGATGCCTTGACGAGTACCTCGACTCCATCCCCGATGCGCCGCCTGAGGGACTCGATCGCATCGAGGCTTGTCCCGGATGTAACGGATCCCTCGTGGACTTGGTGGCCAGGAGGAAACTCTCACATATCAAGCTCTGTGCGCGGAATTTGTTGATTTCGCCGGGAGAGGTACGTGGACCGACCGACGGAGGCCTGCCAAGGCCGGAGGAGGGAGGCGAGTGACCTCCGCGGAGCGCGAATGTCCCACGCAGAGCGCATTCCTCCGACCGAGGCGAGTGACTTGCGAAGCGAAATTACGTCGCGGAGCGACATCGAGGCCTAAGCGCGATAGCGCTGACCGAGGACCGCACGAAGCGGGGCTGTCCGCCTTGAAGAGAAGGAGTTGATAATATTCAATGGTCGATACATCATCTTTGGACGCACTACACAACTACACGGCTCGGTTACAGATCCAGCACTTGTTGCACGCTCGGTACTAAACGACTCTTCGCACTCTCCACCACACAGCTCGTCACCCTCTTCCGCACCCTCCAATCCGCACCCCAACCTGCACCCGTACTCACATCCACACACACCACATCCTCCAAACCCTCCACCGCCACCGCCAAACCCCGCACCGCCCGCTCCCTCGCCGCACCCAGCGCTAAATCGTCCGACCTCGCCCTGGCGCTCACCCTCTCCGCCTCGCTCGCCACGGCGCCACAACCGGCGAAGAAGCAGCCGCAGCCGCAGCTCACGCTAGAACCGGCGGAAGACGGGGGCGTGAAGCTCAAGTCCCGGATCGGGATGTTGGTCGCGCGTGCTCCTCCCGCACCTGCACAGGCGAGGAAGGCGCGTAAGGAGAGGCTGGTGCTGGATGAGCGAGGGACCAGGGAGGAGGGTTTGTCGGAACTTGGTGAGTCCGCGGGCCCCATTCGCCACTGTTTCGTCACGCTGTGCTATCCTCCCACTCGTCTTCGCTGCAGACCAACTCCGCGGCCTCATCGTCTCAAACACCGACTTGTACTCCCGCCTGCTGATGTACGAGGTTGGTGTTCGTCTCGTCTCCTCCTTCTTTCGTCCTTTCCTTGCTCGCTCACCAACCTTTCTCCCCCGCCCCCCACCGCACCCCCACCCCAAAGCCCGTCGACTTCCACGGCCTGTACCGCCTGGCGCATAAGCACGGGATCAAGATCTCGCGTAAGAACCTGGCGTTTTTCCTTGATGGGATGGGGCTGAATTACGTCGTGGGAGATGGGGGGGTGAAGTGAGGTAGGCACGTTTGTGGACATGAGGCGGAATTGCAAATATCTTTTGTTTCTAATTTGTGTAATATTCGTCGTATGAACTGTGAGTAACACGCGCTTTTCACTATAAACCACTGAGTAAGAAACCCCATAACGCGGAGGAGGTGCGGGAAAGGTGGGGAGACGGAACTCAGGGATCATCAGTCCCACCGCCCTCGATCCGAAACGACATGATAATTCATTATGTTCAGCATCTGCTCGAGATGTACACTACAAATAAGGCTTCTGCTTGAACCCGCTGTTCACCCAGGCGTCTCTCCCAACGACATCCTCCAGCTCGTTCGCAATGTCCCTGCGCCACGACGGCGTGATGGGGATCCCGAGCGACTCTGCCCGAGACTTGGATTTGGGGTCGAAGAAGGATTTGTCGCCGTGCACGACCACGCGGATGCCGCTGAAATGACGTGGGCGATGTTTAGATGGTGCGTACGAGGAGGGAGTACGAGCAAGGCGGTAGGGCATGTAGCTCACTAGCGCGTTTGGGGGTAAAAGTCCCAGATGGCAGAGTGTTGGGTGGATCGGTTGTCCCACAGTGCGGCAGAGTTTGGAGTCACTTGAATCGGACCTGAACCACAACGGCGTTACAACCACGCACAACCAACCACTCTGAGGGATGCTGTACTCACCTGGAAATCAATCCCGCTCGCAATATGCTGGTTCAAAAACTTGAGCAGCACATCGCTCTCCTCGCGTCTGAAGCCTTTGACCTGCTTGACCCACGCTCCGTTCACGTACAGATGCCGCCATCCCGTGACTGGGTGGGTGCGGATGAGCGGGTGGGCCCCACGAGCGGGTTGATAGCCCCCGTTGCTGGCGAAGTAGAGCCCCTCCTGAAGTGTCTCAATGCCCTCGAGCTGCTTTCGGAACGCGGGCTTGAGCTTGTCGTAGGCGCTGTAGAGGGCAGCCCATTGCGTGTCGCCTATTGCGCGACGGTGGGTGAAGATCAACGTTGTTGATTGAACACGTTCCACACAACACTTACCACCATTGGACTGCACCTCGCGAACCATCAAAAATGTGATCGCTACCGGCTCCTCGTTGGCGGAGTGGTCTTGATGCCAGTTGTCTGGCGCCGTAAGGGAGTTCTTGTCGGTGCGAAATGTCTGCACGTCATCGTAGCCCTCGCCGACTCGGGGACTGGGAGCGTGGGCATTGATTTTACCTTGCGACGGAACATTTTATTGTTCGCGTTTTCTTCAGAGGACGATTGATCGTCGAGAGCACTCACCCCAATTGCAAACCGAGCTCGCGTTGTTGATTGGGAGTCAGGTCTTGATCCCGGAAGAAGACCACTCCCCTCTCGGCGATGAGAAGCGAGAGGTCCTCCGATTTTTGCCCAGTCAGATCCTTGAGCTGTTCAAAGAGCAGTTTGAATCATCGGTTTGTGATGCAATTCAATTCCGTTTCTCACCTGAAGTCCAACAATCTCCGTGCCAATCGCAGGGGTATAATCGATCACCTGCTTCGCCGCTTGGAAAAGCGACTTTTTCGCGGATCTGCTCTCGTGCCAGCGAGGTGCTTGACTTTGGATTCGGTGTACGGGACGGGTGTCGTCGAGGCGAAGTACTCGCGAGTGGAGGACGGGGAGGAGGCCATTTCGACAATGCTTCGTAGCTCTGGTTGCCAATTCGCCGGGGTATTTGAATCCGTGCCGAGCGAAGCCTCGCTTCCTATCGATCACGTAATATTGAGGAGTCCACGCGGTATAATTCATCACATGTGTCATCACCAATCACGACTTGGCAATTTTATTGAATCGTATGATTAAGATTACTTCCACGATCTGTCGGCTACGATGCAAACAAATTGCAATTCCATCAGCGTTCACGAAATGCTCTGCAAATGTCATGGGGGAAACGAGAGAATTACACACAATTCAATCCTCCCGAAGCTATTCGAGTCGTATGGGATGTACGAAAGTCCACAAAATCTGCATGAATGCAGCTCTTCAACCTCAGTGTGAGCGTTACAATGGCGACATGCCACTTGGTGCAATTCAAATTTGCTGAGAAACTGTTCATTCATGTTCACCAAAAGGGTCCTCTGTGAATTAATAGCTTTTTCAGAACGGGAAGCTCCACCAAGGTTGGTGTTGGCAATTGGGGGAGATTCGCAAAGCCAGGTACCGAGGACCGCAGCATTCGACCTTTCCCCCCCCCCCCCCCCTCCCGCAAATGTCGCTCCAAACTCTCCCACGAAAGCTTCTCCTTTTCATCTACAGCCTGCTCGATAATCCGGGAAACTTGAGCATGACCTGCATGGCCATCTGGGCGCTGGCTGGACCGTGCGAAACCAAAGCGGGCTGGTTCATCAACCGTTTCGGCCGCTTCGGAGCCGTTTACAGCCTCCTATATGAGTCCGAACACCGGTGCATTCACCGCTTTCTGCAAAGCCCGAACTTTGCGCGAGCACTCTTCCGCTGCGGAGCTGTGTTACCACGTCAAGCCTTCTACGAATTCAATAGAGCTGAGCTGTTGGATCACTATGACGGATACAGAGGAAGGGAACACGTCAGGGTGGAGAAGCCCTCCGGAACAGTGATGGTCGTCATGACCGCGGAAGGGTATACTCGGTACGGCGACAACGTGAGTTGCCTTCATTGAAACCATGCTTGATCTGCGACATAATTGAACATCAAACTCTGTTTCTGTCGCCGCGATTCAAGCTCTCGACTCAGCGGACCGACCTTTCCACGTATCTCGATCATTTCAAACCCACCAATGCACCCCATAATGAAAAGCTCAACGACCTCTCGGTTTGTGCTGAGCGTCACGCCGCAAACCGCGCTCACATACACGAACTCACGGACGAATTCAACTTTCTTCCGTGGCCGTGTCCAATGTCTGCGGAGAACTCAATATACCGACATTATGAAAAATTTCCGGACCACCTTCTCGGGTTCGAGCTTGGGCTCATTTACGACCAAGACATCGGGGGCTGGATGTGGCAACCCTGTTGAACCAGTGGTGGACCTTGGTGATTTTGAAGTGGAACGATTCTGTCTCGATTTCTTCCTATGATGACGGAGAAAATGAGTTGATCTCGCGAATCCAGAACGTTCTTGATGGAGCCACTCGGTGAGGTCTCTACCTCTCCAACGCCGATCTGAGCTTCGCGCTGGAGAGCCTCCGATCAAAGTCGTTCTTCCGGGACAGCCAAGAGCTTACAAAATTGCGCATCGAGGCTCTCGGAGATCTCTTTCCTCCTCACCGCTGGTTGTCAGCAGCTCGATGGTATGTAAGGTCCATCGAGCCCCGCAACCTTTCGAGGAGCGACACAACACTGCTCTGTCCACAATCACTTCCGAGTGGCCCGAAGCAGTTTCTGAGAACGCGAGTGAACTCCTGACCTGGTTGATGGTGCACAAACAGGTCGTTTCATCCGCATCACGGCGGTATCAACGTTACTACCATGACGAAGGCCATCAACCTGTCACAAGTGAGCTAGATATTGTGGCAGCTGCTGATGTTATCCGGGACGCGGTCATCGGGGTGGATGGAGACACACCGGAACACGAGCAGAAGAAAATTCAGGTCACCCAAAGGTGGAGGGAACTCGTTGGAGCAGCACACGCAGCTGACGTGACGGAGGCAGAGCGGAGGCAAAAACGGACACGCGATGAACAAAGCGTCGAGGGGATTGGACGGCGTCGCGATCGATGGCATAGTGGCCGGAGTCGCGATAAAAGACGTGACCGGCAACGTCGCTGATCCCGTTCGCCGGCACTTTCTCCGTCAATCTTGCACAAGGAGCCTGAGTTGGGTGTATATCGCCGGGAAAGGGACCGGGACCAGGACTGGAGCTAGAGCAGGTACAGGAACAGGAACTGGAGTCCTGATGGTCATCATGACTATGACCCGAGAACGCCTCAACGTCCTTCTCCGACTCGTAGCCCTAGTTCTACGGCACGAAGTGCAATGAGCGTGAGTGAGATATCCCGGTGAATGGTGTGGGAGGAATGATGGGCGAAACACTTGGGAAACAGTATATAACTGCATGTGCGCAACTGATGTTACAAAATGTTGATATTTCGACGTAACTGCAATTCGACGTGAAGAATGTCTCCAACGAAACGAGAATGATTTTTACGCATTATGAAGAGATGATCCGTGGTGGAGGACTTCGGCACAAAAAGCACCGATGAACACACGTACTCAGCAAGTTCACTCCCGCATCCAGCGATGTCCGGCACCACGACCACGCTGACGCCGGACGTCCCCAACGACGTTGCCACGCATCCAGAACTGACTCGATTCCGCGCGATTGCGTCAATCATGGAATTCTTGGGGAGATGGATGCCCCTTCCGCTCATGCGCTTCTTCGCGCCACCTGCCAAACAACATCCCGACCTGTCAACCTCTGAACATCTGGTTGGCCCATCTCGCATTCGCACGCTTGTCTACGCTCCCAAGAACCCCACTTCGCGACCACTCCCGGCAATCCTCTGGATCCACGGCGGCGGGTACATCTTGGGCACGCCTGAAACATCAGCAGCAGCCGCAATCAGATTCGCGACCGAGGTCGGCGCTCTCGTCGCCCTGCCGACGTACAGACTCGCCCCGGACCATCCCGCACCCGCAGCTCTCGATGACTGCTTCGCCGTTCTGCAGTGGCTTGCATCGGGTGCCGAGGGTCTGGTGGATTCGAGCAGGGTCGCTGTTGGCGGGGAGAGTGCTGGTGGTGGCCTCGCCGCGGCGGTCGCCCAGCGGGCATTTGACGAGGGCATCCGGCTCCGGTCTCAGCAGCTGGTCTACCCCATGCTCGACGACCGCACGAATCTTCCCGGAGCCGCACTGCCGACTCACCCGGGGTTGTGGACCCTGGAAAACAACAAGTATGGGTGGAAGTCCTACCTTGGCCCCTACGCGGACAAGCCCGAGGGTGCACCAAAGTACGCCGTGCCAGGACGAAGAGAAAATTTGGCCGGTCTTGCTGAGACCTGGATCGGCGTGGGCATGCAGGACCTGTTCTACGCCGAGGACACCGAGTACGCGCGAAGGCTCCGAGCTGCCGGGGTGCGGTGCGACGTCATCGAGGTTCCGGGGGCCCCGCACGGATTTGATTTGGTGTGCATGGACGCGCCAGTGTCGATCGAGTTTGCGAGGCACCAGGTTGAGTTTTTGAAGAGGACTTTGGCGTAACTTAGCGGATGGAACACACGAGCACGAAGCCGCGGCACGGTCCAGTCCCGATAGTCAGCATTTTGGACTCGTCAATGGACACGGGAGTTGGCCCAGGGGCTATTTATTTCGAGCGCATTTATAATGGCATGCAACCCCTTTGTATAAAAGCAATGCAACTGTCGGAACAAGAATATGATCTGTTGCCTCTTCCCCGGAAATTTATTGTGAACCCTTCCACTGAATATTATGATTATTCCGTCAGCACGACCACTGAAGACACCGAACACGCGCAAACTCAACATTTCATTCCCCCGCGCCCCGCGTTGTCCGACACCACGACAACGCTGACACCGCACGTCACCAAGGACGTTGCCACGCATCCAGAATTGACTCGAATCGGCACCAAAGCGTCAATCATTGAAGTCTTGGGGCGATGGATGCCACTCTCAATCATGCGTCTTCTCTCGCCACCTGCTCAACACCATCCCGATCTGTCAACGTCTGAACACCTGGTCGGCCCATCCCGCGTTCGCACCCTTGTCTACGCGCCCAAAAGTCCCACCTCGAAGCCACTCCCTGCGATCCTTTGGATCCACGGCGGCGCGTACATCTTGGGTACGCCTGAAACGGCCCCAGAAGCGGCCATCAGATTCGCGACCGAGGTGGGCGCACTTGTCGCCCTGCCGACGTACAGACTCGCACCGGATAACCCGGGACCAGCAGCAGTCAACGACTGCTTCGCCGTTCTGCAGTGGCTTGCAGCGGGTGCCGAGGGTCTAGTGGATCGGAGCAGGATTGCCGTTGGCGGGGAGAGCGCTGGTGGTGGGCTGGCAGCTGCCGTGGCATAACGGGCGTTCGACGAGGGCATTCAACTTCGGTCCCAGCAGCTGGTCTAGCCCATGCTCGATGACCGCACCATTCTCCCCGGTGCCGCACTCCCGACGCACCCGCGAGTATGCACCCTTGAAATTAATAAGTACGCGTGGAAGGCCTACCTTGCCCCGCACGCCGACTCGCCCGAGAGTGCACCCAAGTACGCCGTGCCAGGACGGAGGGACAATTTGGCCGGTCTTGCCGAGACTTGGATCGGCGTAGGAATACAGGACCTGTTCTACGCCGAGGATTAGAGTACGCGCGAAGGCTCCGAGCTGCAGGTGTGCGATGCGACGTCATCGAGGTTCCAGGGGCCCCGCACGGATTGGATATGTTGTGCTCGGACGCGCCAGTGTCGATCGAGTTTGCGCACCACCAGGTTGAGTCTTTTAAGAGGACTTCGGCGTGACAAAACGGGAGGAAGGGCTCAGCACGGAATAGCGTGGTCCGCAGGAACTGTGTGCATTATACTATTCAGAATTTTAGCCCGATTAGTGTGGGAGCAGAGTATATATCAGGTGGTGCAGAGGTTTTTGTCATAGACTCCGTTTGACTTAACAGCGTTGACATTGAATTCCCCTGTATTTACCCATCAAAGCTAATACATACATTACTTTTCAGTCCGCCAATTCATTCGGGGGATTCGGGGATTGTGAAAACCTTGACGCCCTCTCCTCCTTTCAGGTACAGTTCTCCAATTTACTGAGTCCAAGCTCGCACCAGACCCGTAAGGCGACCCACCGCGACAAGCACGGTGCTCTTAATTAATCATCCGCCCTCGAGAGGTAAGTTGTCGCCCCATCGCGGAACAAACCTGCAACTCACCCTCACCAACCACCCTTCCCTGCCATCCTCCACCCAGACACCATGGCCCTCCTCACCATCCTCACCATCCTCACGTTTATTGCCTCGAATATGGTGACCTACTACCTCCTGTACCACTTCAATGCCTTCCTACGCTCCCCATCGCATCAATCCCGTGCTCAGCACTCGACATCGCCTTCCCTCCGATCTGGTGGTGGAAATTGGCCACCGGGACGGCGTACGCGTGGAAGTTTCACTTTCATGAGAGGTTTGGGGGCATCGTGAGGTGGGAGTGTCACAACCTTTGGAATGTTCGACCAGTGTGCTCACCCAAACGACCTCAAGAATTGATTTCAAATCCATCTCAGTCGCGGATCCCATCTTAGCTCAGAAAGTACGTGCACGTCACGCTATGCCCTCGTCTGCATTCAATGCACACTCTACATTACAGCTCCTCCGCGTCCATGACATCAGGAAAGCTCGGTTCTAACAGGACATCAAAATGGATCCAGAGGTGAGACTGTACGACTGTGCTGTCGTCTGTTCCCTCCTCTTTAAAAATGTATATCACATACTCCCCCGCCTTTCGCCACATTTGTCAACCCGACCGACACAACTTCCAGGGCCCCGACGCCTCCTAACGATCTGCGACAAGCCGTACCACCGCAAGACCCGATTGGCCATGTCGCCAGCCTTCTCAATCCGCTTTTTGGCGGGTCTGGAGGACCAGATGGACGCCGTGTGGCACGTGTTGGAGCGTAAACTGAGGGACGCCGCACGCAAGAGTGAGGGACGCGGATTTGCAAACGTGGATTTGGTGGAGATGTTTGCTGTGAGTATTTCATAATTATGTCTTCCCCAATATTTGAACACAATCATCACCGCGCTGCAATCCATTATGCCGTTCAATTTGTACGCGATTCCTTGGTGCAAGAATACCGTCGATGTGATGTGGAACCACCTGGCCGTGTTACGGGAGGCAAGACAAGCGGCATTGGACAGGGGTGATAAGGTGCCGCAAGATGTTTTCTATATTTTGATGCAGCTCGTGGCTGAAGGAGCGTTCCAACCTCTTGAACTTCGAGACCACAGTCTCCTGTTCATGGGCGGGGGCTGAGACGTCAGGTATTTTTCAATCGCAATGCTCCTACCCTTTAGAGTTTTTGAGCATGCGCGACAACTTCTCACAGCTAGCACTATGGCGTGGGGCGACCCATTTACTCCTCTCTCACCCCAACTGTCTTTCCCAACTAAGCTCAGAACTCTCCCAAGCCGCTTCTTCCTCCCTGCGACCCGGCCACTTGACTCTCTCAGACGTAAAATCCCTTCCGCACCTCAATACTTTGAAAAAGAGACCTTGATATGCAGACCCGTTGTGACAAGGGTGATGCGAGAGATGGACGCCACTACCACGGTCCACGCTGTGGGACCAGATGACGTGGAAAGACAGTGCCTTGTTCCTGAGGGTACTGGTCTGGAAATTGCGATTTACGCCTTGCACAGAAGCCCACAGAGTACGTCATCTTGCGTCTTCGGAGAGTTCCCACGAACTCAGTTTCCACATTCATCAAGCAATTTGGCAGCGTGCATCAGAGTTCTAGCCTGAGCGCTGGCTCCAGACAGACGTTGAGGACGAAGAGGCTTGGGTGTTGATGGTGTCGTCATCGACGGCGGATTGAGTGGAACGAGAGAATCAGGACCAAGCAAGGTTTACTTGGATGCTTTCATGCTGTTCTCGGTGGGATCAAGGTTTTTAACTGCAATATTAGTATCATGCAAACATTGACTTTCCTGCTCTTTCAGGGACTGCATCGGAAAGGTGAATGATCCTCAGCCCCACTGTCAGCAGGTATATCACGATTCGCGCCCCACACAGTCCACAGACCTGCATCGGTACACATCGTGACGATTGCGGCCCTTGAACATCAGTTTCATCTCCATTGGCAAGTCTTCCGGTCACGGGATCACCAACTATCACCAATCACCCCACCTGACTCCTCGCCCCCGTTAGCCGACAACCTTTACCACCACTCAGCCGCCATGCCGCTTGTCGCCATCCTCACTGTTCCGACGATCCTCAACTCCCTCGCGATCGGTGTGCTAGCCTACTATCTTCTGTACCTCGTCAAGGCCTTCCAGCGCACCCCGATCGCGTCCATCCCGGGCTCAGCGCTCGACATTGCGTTTCCCCCGATCGGGTGGTGGAATTTGGCCTCCGGGAGGGGTTACAAGTGGAAGTTTGACCGACATGAGCGGTTGGGGGGCGTCGTAAGGTGGGTGGGTGGTTGTGGATTCGCGATGCACGTAAGATGACACTTGTTACATCTAAAGAATTGATTCCAAGACCATTTCGGTCGCCGACACCGCGCTAGCGCAAAAAGTACGTTTTCAGCATATTGTCTGCCTCAGTGCATTCCATTGACCCTGCGTTTGTAGCTGCTCCGCGTCGATGACATAAGGAGAGCTCGGTTCTACCAGGATATCAAAATTGATCCAGAGGTGCGGCTGCCCCTTCAGCTGTCTGTTCCTTCCTAATTGTGCGATCTCTTTCCTGAAATGCCGCTTCCTTTCGTCTCCCGCCATCCCCCTGTTTCAAGAGCCCCGATAGCCTCCTAACAATCCGCGATAAGGCGTACCACCGGAAAACCCGACTTACCATGTCGCCCGCCTTCTCAATTCGGTTCTTGGCGGGACTGGAAGACCAGATGGACAATGTGTGGAAAGTGTTGGAGGGGAAGCTCAAAGCCGAGGCAAGTGAGGGACAGGGCTACGCAACGGCGGACTTGGTTGAGATGTTTGCTGTGTGTCGTGTAGCGCTTTTACCCATAAGTCATGTGTTGAAGGAACCGTTAGGCGGTTGCTCTTGACATCATCTCCTCTACGGCATTTGACGAATCCCTCGACATTGTTTCCAAGGGACGAACACCCCTTGTACTCAGCAACAACGTGGAATGCCGTTGTTTCTGTGTTCGAAACCATTATGTCGTTCAACGTGTATGTTATTCCGTGGTGCAAGCGCACCCTAGAGGTGCAATGGAACCCCGTGACCGCATTGTGGATGGCGAGACAAGAGGCACTGGATAGGGGTGATAAGGTGCCTCGCGACATTCTCTATATTTTGATGCAACTCGCGGCAAAAGGAGTGCTCCAACCTGTCGAACTTCGAGACAACAGCCTCCTATTTATGGGCGAAGGTTCTGAAACGTCAGGTATTTTGCAGTGTAAAAATCTCACCCTTTAAAATCTAATTTTAACGCGATCAACTTTCGCAGCAAGTACCATGGCATGGGCGACCCACTTCCTCCTCGCGCATTCGTACTGTCTTACTCGTCTCCGCTCAGAACTGTCCCAAGCCGCTTCTTCCTCCTCACAGCCTGGTCGTTTGACTCTTGAGGATGTCACGGCCAGCCCGTACCTCAACGCTGTGATTAAAGAGACCCTCAGATGCAAACCAGTCGCGACAAAAGTGATGCGGGAAATGGACGCTACCATCACCGCTCACGCTTTAGATCCAGATGGCGTGGAAAGGCAGTACCACATTCCCGAGGGTACTGGCGTGGAGATCTCCATCTACACCTTACACAAGAGCTCGAAGAGTACGTCATCTTGCATTTCAGGTTGTTCCCACGACCCAGACATTTAACTTCCCCATTGTTTGGCAATAGTATGGCTTCGCGCGTCAGAGTTTTTGCCTGAGCGCTGGCTGGAAACCAACACTGAGGACGAAGAGGACTGGGGAGTTGATGGCGTCGTTAAGGGCCAAGTAAGCGAAACGAGGGATGCGGGACCAACCAAAGTTAACCTGGATGCGTTCATGCCCTTTTCGGCGGGATCAAGGTGCGTCGTTGAATGCAATTGGCATTCAAACAATGACTCATGTAGCTCATTTAGGGACTGTATCGGAGAGGTAAATAGCCGCCATTTCGTCATGAGAAGAGCTATTCTTAATGCGTCGTTTCACCGCCCAAATTATCTTCCCACAAATGAACTTTGCAACGAATGGTACGTAAAATTTTTTTGCACATGTTCTGCTAATCCCAAGATGCTGAACCTTTGACCGAGAAGAAATGCGCTTAATCCTCGGGAGACTGGTGCACCAGTTTGATGTAACGCCATTGTACGATGTCTCATCACCAGTACCAGGGACCGACTACATCACTCTCAAACCGCCACCGTTTCCAGTCAAACTTACTCCACGAAAAGCGTGACGTGTTTGGAAAGCAAGAAATACACCTCGTGACAACAGATCTTTACTTTTGAGGCAAAACTGAATGAGTTCAGCTTATGTTTATTGGTTGACACTCGATAATTTCACTTCACGTGTTTGCAAGAGATATGTATTTGTAACTTATATATACCAGTCTACAATAAGTGAGCCTCCCAATATGAATAAACCCTTCGGCATTCTCATGTCGAAAGAACCGGATTTGCGAAATTACTGAAAAGCAGACCGGAGGACGGCGGGATTGACGGATTCAATATATATTGCAATCCGTCATCCGTTTTTTGAGTTCTTCCTGCAAAAAACCTTGAAACCCTTTCCCCCGCCTTCAGGTATATAATCGAGTCCATCCAGGTCCAACCTCGCACCAGACCTACATCGCAACCACGAGCGCAGTGCTCTTGAGTCATCATTCGTCCTCGATCGGCAAGTCTTCGTGCCTCGGGATCCGCCATCACGCCGAGCCCTTCCAAGTTCCAACAACGTTCTCCAGCACCCAGCTACGATGCCTCTCCTCGCCCTCCTCACCATCTCCACCATCCTCGCTTCCTTGGCAATCGGTCTTCTCACTTACTATCTCCTGTACCTCCTCGACGCCTTTGTGTGCTCCCCGATCGCGTCCATCCCGGGCTCAGCTCTCGATATCGCGTGCCCCCCAATCGGATGGTGGAATTTGATCTCGGGGAGAGGATCTCTGTGGAAGTTTGACCTGCATGAGAGATTTGGGGGCATCGTGAGGTGGGCGGTTACAAGTTTTGGAGTGTTGATTGAGCGTCATCACATCCCATCGACCTCAAGAATTGATTCCAAGACTATCTCAATCGCGGACCCCACTTTAGCTCAAAAAGTATGTGTATGGCACATATTGCCCCTGTTTCCTTCGCCTCACCCTCAATCCTTCAGCTCCTCCGCGTCGATGACATCAAGAAAGCGCGGTTCTACCAGGACATCAAAATGGATCCAGAGGTATGTCCCCCAACCGCCGTCTTTTCATACTTCTTCCCCTGACACCAGACTCTTCGTTCCCCGGCCCCATTTCTAGGGTCCTGATGGCCTCCTTACGATCAGCGACAAGGAGTACCACCGCAAAACCCGACTTGCCATGTCTCCAGCCTTCTCAATTCGGTTCTTGGCGGGACTGGAAGACCAGATGGATGACGTCTGGAAAGTGTTGGAGAATAAGCTCAAGGATGAGGCAAGTCAGGGACAAGGTTACGCAAAGGCGGACTTGGTGGAGTTGTTTGCTGTGAGTTTTAAAGTACTTGTACCGTCATTTGGGTCCAAGAGCACCGTTGTTGAATGGTTTAGGCCGTTGCTCTTGATGTGATCTCCTCTACGGCATTTGGGGAATCCCTCAACGCCATACACCGGGGTGATCACCCCGTCCGCACAGCAGCAAGGTGGAACACAATCATCACTGTATTTCATTCCATCATGCCGTTCAACATGTACGCAATCCCGTGGTGCATGAATACCCTACAAGTGCAATGGAACCACTTGGCGGCATTACGGAAGGCGAGACAAGCGGCGCTGGACAGGGGCGATAAAGTGCCTCGCGACATCTTGTACATCATGATGCAACTTGCGGCAAAGGGAGTGCTGCAGCCCCTCGAGCTTCAAGACAACTGCACCCTGTTCATGGGGGCAGGTTCTGAGACGTCAGGTATTTCATCTCAATGCGAACTTTTTTTAGCCTCGAGAGTCTTACCTCAACACCAACAACGTTTTTTGCAGCGAGTACTATGGCATGGGCAACCCACTTACTCCTCTCTAACCCAGATTGTCTCACTCGCCTCAGTTCAGAGCTGACTCAAGCGGCTTCTTCTTCTTCACAGCCTGGTTGTCTGACGCATATGGACCTTAAGTCTCTCCCGTACCTCAATGCCGTGATAAAAGAGACGCTGAGACTCAGGCCCGCAGCAACAAGGGTGATGCGGGAAATGGACTTCACCACGACTGCCCACGCTTTTGGTCCAGATGGCGTGGAACGACAGTACCACATTCCTGAGGGTACCGGTGTCGAGATCTCCATTTACGCTTTGCATCAAAGCCAACAGAGTACGTCATCTCGCATTTCAGGATGTTCCCACACATTGACCTTCCCCATTTTTGCAACAGTATGGCTTCGCGCGTCAGAATTCTGGCCTGACCGATGGCTTGAAACCGACGCTGAGGATGAAGAGGACTGGGGTGTTGTTGGCGTCGTCAAGAGTCAAGTAAGCGGAACAAGGGAGTGGGGACCAGCCAAGGTCAACCCCGATGCATTCATGCCCTTTTCTGCGGGTTCAAGGTACGTCGCTGAGTGCAATTGGCATTCGAACGAAGAATCATTGGCTCTTTTAGGGACTGTATCGGAAAGGTAAATTGTTGCTGTTTCGTCATACAAGGCGCTATTCTTGATGCGTCGTTTCACCGCCCAAATTATCTTCCCACGTGAAGAACTTTGCAATGAACGGTACGTGAATTTTTTTTGGCGTCGTCTTCTGTAAATACCAAGACACTGATCACGTGGGTGCGAAGAAATGCGCCTTTTTCTCGGACGCCTGGTGCACCAGTTTGACATTAAGCCATTGTACGATGTCTCAGCACCTGCCCCAGGAGCTGACTACATCACCCTCAAACCGCCGCCGTTTCCAGTGAAACTCACTCC
>KQ965798.1:107016-153673 GCA_001574975.1 Gonapodya prolifera JEL478
GGGGGGGGGGGAGAACGAGAGATAGATGTTTGCAACTGCATTTCTTACGGCTTTCGCATTCAGTTTATCTTGCATGTAGTTGCATTTGGACCTGTGACGGCACTAGACAAGTAGTGGAGCGTGCCAACTGTGACATTCACTCAAAATAAATGCTGCATTATATACAAAATCACAATGCAAATGCAATATCATTGTCCTGCACAGTCCAAACAATGCCGTTTTCTGTAACACCATTCGACCACCGAACCCGCATCAAAGATGATGACACCGTATAATATGCTTCCCACGCTATCCATTATGTACTATCGAAAGCTGCAATGTCCGCGCGTTGGCTTGAACGACGGCGAGGGCCTGGGAATCACTGTCAGCGGGCACCTATTCGACCCACACCGCAAAATATTACCCACCGTCGCCCATGCCTCGTGGACTTCGTCAGTTTCGGCCACGATCTCCAGAGCCCTAGACGGTGTGGTGACGACGATTGACCCGACCGCTCTGACCCCATCCTGTCCTGCAACGAGGTTCCGAGCAGGGAACAGGCGGCGAGGTAAGGAGCTGTCTGTGGTAAGACGGAGTGAAAAGCGGTAAGAAAGGATTTTGGCTTTGTGTGGGGAAGTGTGAACAATACTATGTGAATCAAGATTCAGGAGAGCCCATCGGTTGAGGGGACTTACCGTGCTTCCCTCTTTCCACCACTTTGGCATCGGTGGTGGAGTGTTCAGACCAGCACAGGGTGGCAGACATGGGCATGAGCCTTGCTCATACCACGTGTTAATGTCCTATTTTCTCACATGGTGCGACATTCAACTCACGTGAAATACCGTAGGTGGACCTTCTTCCCCGTGCGATCGTACTTGTAAAAAAACGATCCGATCATGCACCGTTTGATCGCCTGAATCGCCAGTGTGAAGAAGGGAGAGGGAGGTGGCTGAGTGATCAACCAGCACAATATTCTAAAATAGAATCACCAACCTCCAACGTCGGACCACCTTCCACAAATTGCAAAGGCATATCTGCACTCTCCCTCGAGCTTGCGGTTCGCTCCGACATGGGGGCCGAAAGAGGAGCCGTTGTCCCCATAGAACGTGACACTGAGCGACCCATCCTTTCAGCGACCTTACCTGCCAGTGAAGATACACGAGAAAAGGACCTCGACAACGACATTGAAGGTGTTCGATGTGGTGTCTCTGTATTGCGTATTCCCAATGGACTCCTGTGATGATACCCTGATGTGTCAGTGTCGAGCACGTTGTTACGAAACAAGGGTGACCGGAAGTTCGAAGTCGACACATTATGCAAGGATGTTGGATAAGAAGTGCCATCCGTAGACGTTTTTGCATCAGTGGGCACATCAACAGCACTCAACGCAAGTGTCGCTCCTGATTCACCAAGAGTCTGTGCCGTGTCAGTTCCAATCAAGCGCATGGACAGTGCCTTGGTAAGGAAAACATGTTTTGTTTCGTCTGATGTAGTCGAACAGACCACTTCGTCAATTTTTCTCTCCTCAAGGGTTCCACGCATATCACCAAGTGCGTGAATCGGTTGTTCGGTCGAATTACTTGCCCCAACACTATCCTGATGGATGTTCTTGAAGGGCTGAGTGTCGTCCAACTCTTCCAGAATAGCAGTCAAACAGGCTGGATCCACGGGTACTGAACTGTGATGTTGGAGGGGTTGTTGAGAAACAAGAGCGTGGCTGCCCACGTCATCGGATTCATTGTTGCGCAGCAACATGGGTGCTTGCGCGTCTCTTTGAGTATCATGACTCGCACTGTCAGACTCCACTTTAGCTGTTTGAGAGTTCTTTTGCTCATGTCGATGTGTCTCCGACGCATGCATTGAGCCAGAGACAACAACTGACTCGGCTTTCCCGTCCAAGTCCCCTCCACATTTTGACTCAACTTCAGTCATTTTATGAGCTTCGATTTCAAGTGGAGACCTTGTATGGGAGTCAAGACACTGTAAATGGGTACCTGTTGGCTCAATTTCTACGAGATTGTCGTTTTGTGTATCTTCAGCACTTTCAACACCTTTTTGGTCAGGTCGTGAGAGCTCCGTGGTCTCCAGCTTCTCGATCGCAATCAGACGATAAGGCGTTGTTTCAACATTTCCAGGTGCGCTAGTTTCGCTCAACGTGGTATCAGCGACTCTGCACTCGGCAAGACTATCTTCCAACGTGAAAACTTTATCTCCAGTACTCCTAACCGATGCAGTACGTTCGCCTCTTCGAGATTCTTGGGCAACTGCAATGAGCTCATCCGATAAAGTCCGCGTAGGCACAGGAAGAGACCCGAAACGTTCCATCTCATTCACTTGTACTGGCGTTTTTGGTCCATCCCTTGCATCCAACCCCTGTTCGGGGGACCCAACTTTCGGATCAGGCTTCTGGCATTCGACGGGGAAGTCTACTGAGTGTCCCGATGTGAGCATGAGGGCGAGCGGCGTAGGTAATCGAGCACTGCGATCTGGCCGAGTCTGCGAACCGACCATACTTGGAGAGTGCTGTGGGGTTGGAGTGTTCGGTGTTCGAGGAATCCAATTTCGGTATGCAGAGGCACTTGTGAGGGCCTCTGGGTTGAAGGGTTGCGATTGTCTCTCCATCTTCGCGCTATCCGAGGTGGTTTCCTCCAGGAAAAATGAAAATTCTCTGTTCTTTGAAGCCGGGACCCTGAGAAGCGCGGTTTCAAGTTGTGCTTTCAGCTCTTCCTTTTCCTCAATCAGAGACTCTCTTTCCTCCATGAGCCGTTTGAGCTCCTCATGAGCTGCCTTGAGGAGCGGTGTCAAATCATTCTGCTCGCGGTGTACGAAAGAAAACTGCGAGCTTGAGGGAGTTCGTGGCGCCGGAGGAATGAAAGGTGTCACCGGGCTCCGAATGGTTGGAATCTCCGGAGGAGTCTCGATTCGAGAGCTGTCCGTGGTTGGTTCATCTGTCGCACCATGATTTACAGGCGGCTCGAGTACGTCATCTTCTTGGGGCTTGAGATCTCTTGAACCGATGCGTTCTGTTTCCAAAATTTCGAGGTTCTCAGATGACATCTTGTCCAGGTCCGTCGTTGACGTGGAAGCAAACATGGGTAGTGCAGGACGAGAGCGCAGAGCAGAAAGCGAGTGCTTCATTGTTCGCACCCCTTCGCCCAATGCTTCGTCTCCAGTTTCGACTTCGGGCACTGCCCACCATGAACGCCGACGGTCTTGGGCAAAATCCGACCCTTCGTTCCTCCCCTGAGATTCTTCCTTCAACTTTTCGATCTCGTCCTTTGCGGCAGCAAGTTCTCGAGTCAGGCGGGAAGCACGTGTCTCGAGTGCAGTGTGGGTCTCGAGGAGACGGTAGTGGTGGATTTCGACCTCCCAGAGATTGGTTGTAACGGAACCTGGTGTAAGAAAACGAGCGCTGTTCGTTTAGGGGGTGGATGAGACTGCACTTTTGCTCACGCTTTTCATTGGATTCCTTTTCTGCCTTCGACTTCCACCGATCTCTTTCTTCCTCTGTCCGTACAAAGCGCTCCTTCAGTTCATCCCGCTCAGCTTGCGCCGCGGCAAGCAAAGCTGCGGTTCGACGGAGGTCAAGCGCAAGTGAAGAGGCGAGAACAGAAGGGTCAATAAGAGCTGACGTAGGACGCGACGAGGGAGGCGGTTTTGGCCGGACAGGAGTTCGAGGGAGCGGAGGGAACGTCCGTGCGAGGGATGAGGGAAGGCGGGAGGGACTGGAAGATGGATCTTCTCTACTTTCTGTAACTGAGCTGAGGCGGCCTGACTTGGAAAGTGCTTGATGTGAAGAAAAGTTCGATGCTTGAGATGGACGATTGGGAGTGGTGGATTCTGTGCAACGTCAGCGTGAGTTGCCATTGCAATATCAGGGCGAACAACCAAATGAGCACACCGACGATCCTTTCAATGGTGGAGGCAGATTCGCTTATCGCCCGGATGGTCTCTTGGAGGAACTCAGACTCGCAGATGTATCTCGAAGACGACGGGGGTTCTGGAGCTGCGACTCGGGTTCCCAACTTTTGACATTGATATGAAGGCACAAATGGGTTTGGCGTTATCGTAGTGGCAACGAACTAGTCCCAAGGGGTGCTGACTCACGTCCTGAACCTTCGTCTGAAGCAGCTTCACCTCAGCACAGAGCGCCAATCCCATCTCCGCACTGGTCAGCAAGTCGCTGCTTGTTTTCTGCAGTTCTCGCTCGACGTCTGAAAGAACTGCCTCTGTGGCCACTTCATTGTTCGTTGACGTGCCGTGAAGAGGATTCCGTTCCGCACGAGGAGTAACGGGTCCCTCAGAGGGTGTTTCCGTTGATTTATCATTGAGTTCTTCCACGATTCTACCTTCGCTCTCGGTTACCGACTCTGCTTCATATTGTTCAAAAGTGCCTCGTACACCGCGATGTCCACTCGCTCCCAGAGCGCGCGGTAGCTTTGATGTCCTTATTGGCTTTGATGGTGACATCGCGGGCGCTATGTCGACTGAGTTTGAAGATAAATCAATCCTGCGCGGAGTTGTGGGGAACATGGCAAACGTACGCAGGGAAGACGCTTCCGGGGTGAGGGGAAACTCCTGACGCGTAAATTGGTTCGATGAGAGGTATCGCTGCGTTGAAAATCGTGTCCGGGACCCGTCAAGCATTTGTGACGAAAGGCATATGTTGGGTGAACCTGCCAAAATGAAGTTCTTGCGAAGTCATCCCGAACCCATTATTGCACAACTCTTCTGCGTGGCAGATGTTTCCTCTGTATGGCAAAATTGGTTTCACTGCGTCCGTTCAAGTACATTATCTATCATTTGCTGAACGCGGCACGACACAAAGAAAGTTTCTGTTCCATTCTGCAATGACTGCCACCTGCCACGGGAAAAAGAGAGGGGGACATCTCATATGAGAGTGGTCGTGCTGCGGTAGTGGTCTCGAGCTCCACCGACACAAGTCGACAGGAGAAGGGCCGCGATCAATACATTTCTCATCCACGACGCCGCCAAGGGCCGTTACACTTGCTGATGGACCACCGTCTGTGAACAGCATTGTCTCTCACTCTGCCTTAGGTGCGGTATGGATTTCACCTGGATGGAGGACGAACAGGAAGAGGACGATGAAGATCCCATATGAAAGACTATGATATGTCCAGAATACAAAGCGCTGGTTCTGAAGTCAAACTTGCGAAACCAACACGTCATTTCCAACATATAGGTTTCCTTCTGAAACCTTTGTGAGCTTGTAATTGATGGCAAGGTCAAGATCTACTCAAAATTAGCATTTTGGGACTGCTGTGTGAGACCAAGGGAACGGCGGTGTGGGAGAGACGTAGACAACGGAGAAAGTCTGGAAAGCCAAGAGATTCATCAGCGCAGAGTAGAGCGATCGCAGTGGTTCAAGTCAGAACAACGCTGAGTACTGATTTGCAGTGTTTTACATTTGTTTACATATCTCCAAATTTTACGTTTACTTTCACTGCTTTTGAGTCAAGTCCGAATACAACCACTGTGGATGACATGTGTGAAATGCTTGCCGAAGCAACTTGCGAGGGGGCTTCCCCAAGGCGCCCACCGCGTATATAACAATGATTCCATCCATACCAAGCTCTGCTCTCGAGCTGTTGGTCCTCTTTCTCTGGAAGTGTGATGTGTTATGTTAGTGTGGTCGCACATAGGGGTGTGACGGTAATGTCACTGGTAAGCATGTTTAAGGGGTACAAGTGGATACAATATGATGTATTGGAGTGATTTTCCATATGCTACTTAAAACAACTTTAATGTGTGAAACATTGAGACGGCGTTCTGCCTCAGAAATGCTAATACCCATGGTGTAACGCCGCAACCTTGCCGCACGCTCCTTCTACGCCTACAACGCCGCCTCGTAGTTTTCCTTTGTCTTGCCCAGCGTGGTCAGAATCGCGACAGAAGATTCTGCCAGTCAACATCATTCACGGATTCCTCCTCTGGCGGTGTTGTTGTGGCTGCATTTTTCTTTGCGGAGCTACTAGACTCAGTTTTCGCAGAGCAATGTCGTCCAGTTCCCAGCGAAGACAGTTCAGAGCGAAGAGTAGCGATTTCAGCGCGAAGGCGGATATCCTCTTTCTGCAAGACCTGTCAAACCGATATCATTGGTGAAGGTGTTCCGCTGCCCCAACCCAGTCCCTTGTAGCGCTGTCAGTGCCGCGACAGGGGATCAACAAGTTTAAACGGCAGGATGAGTTTGGCTTTGAAGATCTAGAGATGACTGTTTGCTTCCCACCTTGCAATCTTCATCTTCCACAATCTCAGCACTTTGAAGTGCTGTCGTGTGGCAAGTGCAAGTCTTGCTCTCATTGTCTCCTTAATGAGAGGCAAGAACACAATCTTGGCTATCTAGTGCGCCAGAGATAGCTATCGGCTCCTCTGGAAGGCATGGCAGCAAGTCTTGCATGTGACACCCGCCCTCAATAAAGACGCCATGGCCGTATTCACCGGAGGCTGTGGGTGCCGCCCCGCCAAAGTTGACTGCACTCTGGCGCTCCTTTGGTTTCCAAATTGTTGGCATGTAACGCCAAAGTTCAGCAAACAAGAGACTTTGAACTCGTGCGGCAAATGTGATTATGCTTAAAACTTTACGAGCAAGAGAGAGTACATGTATCAACAATGAATGAGTAAGATTTGGATTTGAAGAAACTTGCGAAGGGGTGTATGAGATTTTCAAAAACCTGGTGGGAGCAGAGCATAGGCTTGTGTGGGGTTCAAGTTCACTGGAGATGGAGATTTTTCTGGCGTACACGTTGAGAACTCCCAAAGAGTTGGAAGCAGGAAAGTAAACAGAGCTCGTACAAGTGACGAGTTTGGCAAGTTGCGAGAAGGGAACAGAACACAACTCGTATGGCGTACGAGTTTTGTAGTTGAGAGAGGGAAGAAGACAACTCGTACGGCGTACTAGTTCCGAGAAGGGAACAGAACACAACTCGTACGCCGTACGAGTTTGCGGCAGGGCACGAAAACACAACTCGTACGACGTACCGGGGGGGGGGGGGGGGTGCTATTGCTAGGGGGTAGAAATTTTTGCGACAGGGTGGAGGTTGAGGGCTGCAGTCACGCACTGTTGAACGAGAGTTCCAGTGCCGATTCTGAAAAAGCAACAAGATTGCGAGCAAAAGGAGGAACGTGACTGTCATTTATACATTTACAATGATCTTCGCGGCTAGTTGAAGCTAAAGGGGCACGAGTTGGGAGAAGAAGCCGTTTAGTCTCGTTTCAACAGATTCAACCACCCAAACATCCACAAAAACTCACTGCATGTACTTTGGCGTGCTGGAGAACTTGGAGTAGCTCTTGATCACCTTCTCCACACTCTCCAGGAAGTCCTTCTCTGTGGCCACCTTTCGCCGCGCCCTGATTGCGAACATGCCAGACTCGGTGCACACCGAGCGCAGCTCAGCACCTGTGGCGTTGGGGCACAACCGTGCGATGAGTTCGTATCGAATGTCGCGCTCGACGGACATAGAGCGGGCGTGAATACGGAGAATGTGCGCGCGACCCTATGCGAAAGAGTCTTTGTTAGCCAAACCTCGGGGAACTCGAGAAAATTTGACAACTCCAATCTTTTGAACCACCAACTCCAAGTCTGACGTGGCAGCCCCAAGACGAAACCCACCTCCAAATCCGGCAACGCAAACTCCACCTTCCTATCCAACCGTCCAGGTCTCAGAAGCGCAGGGTCAAGCGTGTCGGGCCTGTTTGTCGCCATGAGCACCTTAATATTTCCCCTAGGATCGAACCCGTCGAGCTGGTTGATGAGCTCCAACATCGTTCTCTGCACTTCGTTGTCCCCTCCCGCACCGTCGTCGAATCGCGCACCACCGATGGCGTCCACTTCGTCGAAGAAGATAATGCAAGCCTTTTTCGAGCGCGCCATTTCGAACAGCTCGCGGACCATGCGGGCGCCTTCGCCGACATATCTTGAAGAAACGGGGGAACGAAGGAAGCGAAGGTCGTTCGAAAGATGCGGGGAAAGTTGGTGAGCACTTCTCCGTACAAACCCATTCAGCTACGACAACGCACTTCTGCACCAATTCACTCCCAATTACTCTGATGAACGTTGCATCGGTCCTGTTGGCAACCGCTCGTGCGCATAAGGTTTTCCCTGTGCCTGGTGGGCCATACAGAAGAACCCCTTTGGGCGGGTCGATACCGAGGTTGATGAATTTTTCGGGCTAGAGGGGAGAGAAAGGCGAGAGAAGGGTAAGTGCGAAGAATGGAGGGAGGAGGTGTGTCCCCGCCGTCGACCAGACGTACTTGCAGTAAAGGCATCTCAACGACCTCTCGCAACTTCTCGATTTGTTCCTTGCACCCTCCAACGTCTGAGTAAGTGACATCCGGCTTCTCCTCGACCTGCATCATTGTTACCGTGGGGTCGATCTTTGGGGGGAGGGGAATCTGAATCTGGTACTTATTTCGGTCCACTCTGAAGCATTCAGAGAAGCATTATCAGCAACGTACAATCATTCGGGTTGTGACAGCACATGAAACTCACCCGACTCGCATTCCTTCCTCAATGTCCGTGGGGGCGACACGCTCACCCAGCCCGACGACGAACTTGGCAATCTGCTTGACGTTGATGACGTACTTGGCGTCCTCGCCCTCGTTCGCGGCAATGATTTTGGTGCAACGAGCAACCTGCACCCGTGCGTCACCACACAGCACTCCTGGGTCTCCCCCCTAGCCCCACACGCACCTGCAGAGGCTGTTCCTCCTGCATTCGCTGCTTATCCGCCGGAATATCCCACAAGTTGGGCGGCGCGAGCCCAGTGTCGCTCTCCTTCACCCCCATTCGCTCGTTGACACGCTTCTGGACCTCCTTAATGTCCAGCTCGATCTTTTTGAGCTCTTTGGCGTAGGGGCCCTGCCCGTAGGTCTTGAGGAGGGCAATATCTCCCTCGTCGAGGGCTGGTGGCCGGCGAATGAACGAAATGTAGTTGCGCAACCGCCGTTGTAAAGAGAGCTCGTGTCCAGCGACAAGTTGGGAGGAGTCAAGCACAGATGCCTCACCTTGTATTTTCTCCTCTTCCTTGTCATCGATAGGCTTCTCGTCTGTCCGGCAACGGCAAACAGAGTGTCAGTCGTCCGCAATACCTGCCAGCAAGACACGACGTCGCCCTCCCAGCCTCTCAGTTTTTCATTCACATTTCTCCCAGTTCTCCTTCGGTGGCATTCCTGGTGGACTATGAAGTGGTTGGGTGAACGCTGCGGTCAACGATTTGCCGTTCGTGGAGTCCTATTTCGCTCATCTCTCAACGATGGGCAAAAGCAAACGGATCGAGGACGCAAAGGAATCCGGAGCAGAGACTCTATCTCTCGTCGACCAAGGGCTGAAATCGTGGCCGAGCGAACTTGGTCAGTTAAACTGCCTATTCAATGGACGACGTATTTTACGACGATGTATTCTTACAGGAGAGCTTCAAGCGGTTCGAAGTCTTTCTGTTGCGAGAAATAAGCTTCAGCGTGAGATTTTGTCCGATAGTGTGGAGGTGAACGTCGATGAAGCTTACGTCCAAATCGAACAGAGCTCTCCGACGCCGTGTCCGATTTCCCGCCCCAGCTCGAGATTTTCACCGCGTTTGACAATAATCTCTCGACAGTTCCACAGTGCTTTCCACAGATTAAAAATCTGTGGTCTCTTAACCTCAGGTGAGGGGTGAAGTGCTGGATCGTTGAAGTGTTTGTTGACCTGATCGTTTTGCTGGGAAGCAACAACAAGATTACAGACATCCCACCCGGGTTTGGGGGGTGCCAAAGGCTTCGCACACTTGACATCAGCTGTAATCTTATCGCTGGGCTGCGGGTGCGTTGAATCCGTTGGCAACTCATGAGTTCCGTTTTCAATCTCAATACTTTACGTCGCTACCCGCAGCCGAACTTCTTCTTCTTGAGTGAGAATTCCAATACCTCGGGGCTGCTTTACGCTTTACGTTCTAACACGGCACGGTGAAGCAACACTGAAAGCCCTCTACCTCGCTGAGAACAAACTCTCCGTTCTTCCGCCCGAGATTGGACGGCTCAAACTTCTTCGCACGGTAAGCTGCAAATGCTCTTCCATAATTTCAGGTTCTTTTCTTACGGAGAGAACTTTGTCCAGCTGTGCTTGCGTGACAATGAACTTACGACACTTCCAGAGACGATAGCCCAGCTGACAGATCTAACCGAACTTCTTCTTCAAGGAAACAAACTTGTTTACCTCCCTTTAGCCCTGGGTAATGTTGACGACCCTTCTAGCGTTGTCCGACGTTTTAACTGAAGGTTGCGCATTCAGGGTTCTGCTTGTCGCTTCGCAATCCTACTGCCAAGCTCAAGCTGGCATTCAATCCTCTGCACGATAAATACGTACCCAAAATGAAAGAAGGTCATCTGGAAACTCTACTAGACTGGCTTAAATCCTCAGAACACGAAGTCTTTCTGAGAGAAGAGGTTGAACGAATGTCGAAGAAGATGAAGAAGTGAGAAGAGTCAAAGAGAACAGGCCAGAATGAAGATTTATTGTAAGGTATCAGTTGGATATAAGCGCCAATTCATAGCAAAATACGTGATTACTGCTCAGCTGCGCAAGAAGAGCTTCAACCGGAACGCATCGCCTCATTGAGGTAGTACCTTGCAAGACTCTTGTCTCATATGAAGCCAAGGTGCTCATACAAGGCGCACGCGGTACGGTTAGAAACCTCGGTTTCAAGAACCACCTGCAGTGTCGTGCGTGTCACTTATCCGTCCGCCCTTCGCATTGAAGATGTCTTCACCTCGTCCGCCCCACCTGCTTTCATTGCATTCACCGTCATTTTTACTAGCGTGGAGCTTTCACGTTGCCCAAGTGCCGAAAAAGAGACCAATCACGTCGCCGATTCTTTGAACCTGAACGAAGGAACACACCAGTTATCCTTCCCCGGTGCTTTTCCGAAACGACAAGCATGGCGATATACCCTCTCATCATGCCCCTGTGAGGCTCAATCCGGTTAATAACACACCCCACGATCGTGTCTTCATCCAATGCCTTAGAAGAATTTGGTATAAACGCTCCCATCGGACGTTGTTGCTCCAAGTAAACCTCACAAGAAAGCACAGCTGAGGCCATTGATGAAGAAAATATCGATAGGTGTATATGCCTGGGCGAAAATTGGGTTCATTCATTGCAGAGTGGGGGAATAGTGGGCGAAATGCACTGTACGGTTCAGAGAGTGCCTCGGCGATGAGCGATGCCATCGGCGGCAAATCAAGCTCCAATGCGTAGGGTCTGTACACAATCGGAGCATCCGTGAGAGACAGGCGTGACAACTGAGAAACTTCCCCGGCAGACATGGTGCTGCTGTGGTTAGGCAACGGACCTCTTCTTCACCTCTCGTTCGTATTGATTTCATCGATGACAGGACGGCTGCGCTATCCTACTCGCCTAGTCTGTGGAACTATTCTCTGAGCCCAGGATGGACCCAGCAGGAAGTTCAGGTGTTTCGAAATGCATTGATGAAGTTTGCTGTTGGCAACTGGGCCGGCATCATCACTTCGGGATGCCTGCCAGGAAAAACGAACTCGCAAATGAATTTGCAGCTGCAGAGAATGCTTGGATAGCAAAGTATAGCCGGTGGGAAATGCAATGTTATGAAGGTCAAGCCCAAACCCATTTCAGCGATGCCGAACTCTAGAATTTCAGGGCATTCACATGGACCCCGAAACAGTCGGAAAGCTGAACTCAGAGAGGCGCGATGTCACGAGGAAGAATGGTCTCATCGTTCATACCGGCAGTACGTTCAGCGGTTAACAGTTTCAAGAGTGGTACTGGACGTTCTTTGTCTCCAGAAAAGCTCATGCGAAACGAAATTCTTCAAAAAGTTGAAGGGAATCGAGCAAAGTACGAAATACCAGTTATTGAACGTGACCTAATGGAACTCCCTACTCCCCTTGATGCAAGTGTGGTTGAGAAATCGGACCATTCTACATACTTCCTGAACATATGTCAAAAACAGCCCGGAGAGATACCTGCTTGTAAGAATCCGTTTTTCTTATGCACTTAGACATTCTTTTACCCTTTTCTGAAGTGCTTGAACAAAAACGATCCCGTCTGAAGCATCTGGAAACGCGATTGGAAGAGGTTCGACAGCAAATTACGGAACGCACTGCATATCTCATTGGCCAAGAGCAACAGCTGTGACAACCGGTAACATGAATATCTAAATACTGTGTGTATCTGTTGGCTTGCATTTATCAAAATTGTAACGTCATGACCTGTAATTTTTCGATTAATGGTATATCGTGTGATATCGTTCTCAAACCGTTTTGCGACCGACTGAGTCCCCAACCCTCACGAGCGTTTCGAGATTCCGCTCACTGTTTTTCACCAAATCCGCGTCGAACTGCACCACCCCCTTTTTGAAGATCACCAAAATCGTGGACCCCCCAAAAGCGAAGTACCCGTGCTCGTCCATTCTAGATACGCGCTGACCATCTTTGGATGTCAGAACGATGCTCCCCACCATCATCGCACCAACGCAAACATAGGCGATCCGACCGAATTGCTCCGATTCAACGTACGTGACCGTGCGCTTGTTTTCGCCATACACATCGACAGCAGACCGGATTGCCATGGGGTTTACAGTGAAGTACGCTCCTGAAACATCTGTGGTCTTCCCTACGACCCCGTCCACGGGGAAATGGAACCGATGGTAGTCCTAATCCATGTGGAAACGATATCAAGAACACGCCAGAACAAATCCAAGTCGAGTCTTACCTGCGGCGCCAGCCGTGAAATCAACACCGAACCCCCTTAGAGAATCAAACATATAATGGTAAGCGTCACCTTGCTTCGAGTATACTGCCGCAATAAACACACCATCGAAGTATTCTACCATCGCTTCGTCCTGCAAAACTTTTGCCAGAGTGAAGCTACGTCCCTTGATCCACAGAGTCGTCGCGTCAGTCACAGCCTGGAAGGCACTAGTGCGAGCGTCCGCGGGTGCGACTGCAACGGTTGGGTCCGAAGGGTTGGCGAGTGTTCGCGCTCCAAGTTTGAGTTTCCGATAGAAGAACTTGGTTGTCACCGAAAATATGGAGGTAAAAAAAGAGATCCTATTCAACATCGATCATGTGAACACTCTCACTTCGTTAAAACTTGTAAACGAATCCAACGGATCGAGGATCTCGTCCATATTCAGTTTGTGGAATTCAATGAAAGGAGGAATGTCTTTGACAGAGGATGGCGAGTCGTACTTTGCTCCCTGCTGCACAGAGAGTCGCTTCAAAATGTTCTTGATCGAATTCGATTCCACGCTCCGCTGAACACGACTCGACTGGTAAAGAAGCCGGATACCGAGCCGAATATACACAGGCACTGTATAAATATTGAGTCACTTATGTGGTCCGGTACAAGGAGTATGGACCTTCAAACATACTCTTTTCCTCAATAACGGATCCCGACGCTCGATCTTGGACAAGAATATTGGCGCTTTAACAGGAAGTCAGTCAGTCGCCTTGGCTGGTGCATGAACTGCCCGACCAAGGAGCTCACTTGTTACTCCCAATCGTATATGTCCCTTGAGCGAGATAGGTGAACACCTGAATATCGTGAAAATCCTTTGTAAACGCCGCACAATGTCGGATTCGACAACGTCAACTGACCTTTGAGTACCACCCTTTCGCAGCGTAAGCTTCCGTTATGAAGCCGCCCATGACGACATTGTTGACTTTCGAGAGATCATTATTGGCACAAACGGCAATGTCTGGAAGTCATTAAAAATAATGAGCTAGAAATCACGCAGAGGAAAGTGAGGCTACCAACGTGCCAGAGTGTCGACGTCAGATGAGTTCTTTCGCATGAGAGGTTTCCTACAAACTAGAAGGGAAAACAATCACATCAACTCACGGACACTATTGAGGAAGAGTACTTACTGGGGCAATCCTGCAATGTGACCACATGCAACTCTTCTTCATCTTCGTCCGCTGCCAGCGTCGCGGCGGTGGACAACGTGACTCTCGTCGGGGATGGACTAGACGGGCCCGACAAATGCCCGGATCCGTTATTGGAGGCTCCGGACGAGGAGGACGACCGGCCGCTCGAAGGGGAAACACCGCGGTGAACGTTTTTGCGTGAGCTACGAACTGAGAGCTGCTTTGTTCCGACCATTTTCGTTTCCAAAGCCTCGAAGAGTTCGTCAAAGGTAAGATCGTCAGTGTCGGACGACTTCCCATTGTCCGTCCAAAATCCGTCGACGATCGCGTCGGGCAAATTGCTGCCCACTGCATCAAGAAGCGCCTGGACCTCGACGCGGTTGAAAGACCCGTTGTCGTCTGTGTCATAGAGCCGCGAAAGGGCAACCCAGAAGTTTCGGCGAAGGTCTGCGAGTTTGCAAGGGTTAAAGATCGTGGTCAAGATATCACAAGGAAAACTCAAAAATACCTTTTATAGGCGTAAAGCTTGTTCGTAAAACGAGCTTTGGGTCAAAACTCCCCTCTACCTGGAGCATGGAGGGTGAATGAGCCGATCCAACAATGCGGGGAAGCCGAACTCACTTTCGCTGTCACCTCCAGCACAAGTTCCATCTCCACGGTCACAGGCTGAACTAGCCCCTCGTCGTTCCTCTTTCCTTTGATGGAGTCGGCAGGTGATGATCGCCTCGTCGACAAAGAGGGGGTCCGCAATCGTGCTAATGGACTAGTCGAACCCTTTTCGTCCGGGCGAATGGGAGTAGGCTGGTGGATAGAGATGAGGTCGTGTGAGTTAACTCGTTGGGGGTTATTGTTCTCCTTGGTGAGCGCTTCAATGAGTTCTGAACATTTGAGAGATGCCTTCCGACATCAACACCAAAGAACGTTCGGGTTATAGAAGTCTCAGGAGTAGCAACGACTTCCAGACTTCGACGCACCTTCCCAACAGACCTGTTATTTCCAATACGCTCCCAATCCCACAACCCGAACATCACACCATAACCAATATTGCTATGTCGCACATGCACCACCATGAACTCCCCCCAAACAGGTTCAGTGGAGTGTCGGATGGAGCGAGTGCGGAACGTGGAGTCGCCAAAGGAGATGACCACGAAAGGGTTGAGGCGCATTCTTCTGTGCGTGAGAGATGGGAGAAGCGGAAGCGAAGCGCCTCGTACGACTGTTCCCGACACGTGAGCAGGGAGTGTGAGAATGCTAAACTGAAGGGAACATCTTATACCCACTCTCAATCACCAACACCCCAAGCAACTCGTCAGTTCCCCCGACCAAAGGTTGTGGGGTTCTGGGCGCCGGCGGAATGGACAGAGCTTCGGGTGCGCTTATGGACGATGTCGAGGAGACTGAGCTTTGAGCTCGTGCTTCAGATTCAGTGGGTGCAACGTCGAGAGCGTCCCCTTCAATGGGAATGACATGCGAGTGGGCCACATCTTGTGCCACCAAAGTTCCCAGCTCCTCTGGTTGTTCCGTCAAGTCTGGTTGTGGCGGTATCAATTCTGGGTGCGAATCTACGTGATTGTTCACTGTTCAAGTTTCCTACGCCAAGGATTAAAACGAAAGACTCACCTTCTGAGGACTGCGTAGAGGCAGCGTTACTTCGCTCAGCAATATCCTGAGTTTCCAAGAAGCCCATCTTCACCGAAAGCTCCCCTTGAGTTTTCAATGTCCTTCCCCGAACACCCATCCTTCTCCTGGAAATTGGGAGCCACTGAGTGTCGTTCGTAGGATCATTCCAGCCCACCGCGCTCTCGTGACTCGGCGGAAGAAGGTCCTTCACAGGAATGGACACTTGTCCCAGAAAGTCCGACTTCAACATGTCCCAATCCCACACTTCCACCGTTACAACGTCTGTTTGGGGAGACGGGCACGGTAAATCAAACAGCGCATCGGAAAAGGTGGGCGCGAGTGATCGCTTTATCTTTTCTCTCAATGATATCGTAAATGCCTTGTCATGAACCGTATCGCGCAACTCAATCGCTCACCGTGGACGATCTTCGGACTGATTTGCCCAATCTAGCGACCACATAGGGGTCAGATGACTGCGAGAAGAAGTCACTGATGGGGAGATCCCGAGCTTCTGTCACTGTTGATCGAATAATGAATGAACCGTGATGAAAGGGACACCATGTATCCGCGACACAAACCATGTATCCGTAGCACCTTGCTATCAATCGATTCCGCCGTACTGTCCGTCCGACTCACCCGAAAAAAGGGCGGCAGTGGCATTTCCTCGCTGGATATCGAGCGCCTGTCGGACGGTTTAGAGTGGGGCGCTGTGGCCACTCTAGCTGGGACTTTATTTTGACAAAGTTTTTTCCGTCGTAAACCTTGCAAACTCTAAAATGACTCGGTGAGCCATCGCAGGAGAGAATGTTCCTTGCTTTGATGGCTGAAATCTCTCAATTCCAGTGTTGCGCGGAAGCGGATGCACACTCGCGTGAGGGATACTTATAGGATGACCAAGACAAAGCGAAGAACCAAGGATTTGGACCAAATTCAGGACGACTTGAAGCCAGAGAACCTCGCGCGTCTTCTTGCGACGGAGCCGGACCCCGAGCTTCCTGGACAGGGTCAATTCCTCTGTGTGGAATGCTCGAAACACTTCATCAGTGAGCCTTTGCAGACCGTCCAGCTGCCGCTTCATTCATATAACAGACTTGGCTTCAATAAACGCTAGACGATGCTGCACTTGTTGCCCACCGCAAGACGAAACTGCACAAGAAACGGTGAGCAAACCACTTGTGGTCGAAGAGGCGCTCAACTGATTCATTGCGTATTCAGCGTAAAGGACCTGAAAGTTCCAGCATATACGCAAAAGGAAGCAGAGTCGGCAGTTGGATTGGCGAGTAAGTATACTTCGACCCTGCTATCAAAATGTTTCTCACACGAAATATCATTTCCATCGCATCTCCGCTCGTGCCGATGAAGCTGATAACCAACAAAAGCGGCGAGCAGACATGGCCCTCGGTTGATACGACATTTGGCGCAATTGACTTGCTTATACCCACAACTATTCATCCATCATTTTCCGTATAATTACCATGCAAGTACAGTCAATGATATATACACCTCTCCACACACCTCCTTCGCGACCCCGTCGACCTCACCGCTCCAGTGCCGACGAATCTGCATCAGTTTCTTCGGGTCATCGACCACGGGAAGAAACGCGATATAATTTCGCACTTCGACCACCTCGTCGTAGCTGTACTCCGCTTCTGCAAACTGCCGTGCCTCGTTCACCCGTGCAGCCATCATATGGAGCTTGTCGAAATTCACCATACTGTCCACGTGGGATTTGTTGCCGTCATTGAGGAATGTTAAGTCCTCGAAGAACACGGCTGTCGGTAGGGCAACACGGTGGGCACTTGAGTCCAGGCAGGTCGATTTGGTAGAACTCACCAATGAAGGGAATGGCCGCGGGAGTACAAGCCGCCAATCTTTCGCGGTATCGCTTCATATTTCGGGAAGGATCGCACAGCGTATCCAAGTCTGCGACGGCTTGAACGTACTTGTCCCCAATCTGTGAAACATAGAGAGTTCACGTGTACCCTTTGACCTCATGCTCCCACCAACACAGCTCACTTACGTCCCTCGTCCGCTTAAGCCTCCGCACCGCCGCATGATTCAGTTCGCCCAAGATCGCAAACGCGGAGAAGAAGTTGTTGAACTCAGCGCAGCACTGGGTTGAGCAAACCAGTCAGCTACGATCTGCTCTCAAGCCCCAAACGCTGCGTACCTTGGCTGTCCACACAAACTTTTTCGGCATCCGCCGTCTTGTTCGTTCTTCCGTCACCGAGCATATCTCAGTTGCCACCCATAGACTCTCCCGATTGAAGCGCTCCACAAACACTGATAGGGTGGGGCTCATGCCGGTTGGACTATCTTCCGGCACGTTGAGCTTCCAAATGAAATCGAGGTATTCGGTTGGATAAACATTCCCGAATAAACGTGGTTGAAGAGGCAGAGCTGCTTCGCCAGGGCCTCGCGGGAAATGCCGAGAAAGAACTCGCCTAAACCGGGAAGTACCTTCATTTTATGGTCTAGGCTGCGGTTCAGCTCGTGTTTGGTGTGAAGCTTTATCTACTGGCACGAAGAAATCACTTTGAGGTCAGAAATACAGTGGTTCCTTCGCCACTCCACACCTGCTCCTTCATAACTTCACGAAGTCTCGTACACTCCTCTGTCAAGTCCAGTGGTAGATGTGGACTCCCCCGGTATTCTGGAAGAGGATCGAGGAACTCTCCAACAAGTCTGAGAAGAGGTGGATCTCGCGCGAAATCATGCCAGTACAAGCGTATACAGGTCCCCAACGCGGAGTTTGTAAGCGAAGCGCAACAGTGGAACATGGCGAAGAGGTTTCACCTACCCCGTTTTAACTCAGTGCTTGAACTGGCACATGAGATGCAGCTCTTCAACTGTAACGCCTTCCGGTATTCCACTTTCAAATGTAATAGCGCCGTCTTAATACCTTCGTCGTTCAAACGGCTGCCTCTCCGCAAACTTATCTGTCGATGAGCAAGTTCAAAAAGTCTTCCGGTGTTGCAAATGACCGAAATGTGAGAAGGAGGGTTTCTACGAAGTCTGCATCTACCACAAATACATTTGTTAAACGCCAATGCAAGATGGGAACACACGCCGCTGCTTACCCCTCTTCTCCTCGTCCTCTGGCGTGATCTGTTTAACGAGCTTGGTGACAGCTCCCGCCATGACCATCTCGTGCTCCCCCTCCTCCCGCACAATCATGACATCTTCACCCTCTTCGCACACAATCCGGGAGCTGTACGACCTTGTCCCTTTAGTCAACACCTGTCCAAGATGTATTGGATGTTCCGGTCAAGTTCCGCCACAGGGATGCCTGGTATGACGAATATTGCACTCTTCGGTCGGCATAAGCCGCGCCTCGCAGATGGGCGAGGGGACGGCGTCGAGTTCAGTGGTGCGCGCGACTCGAACAAACATCTAGTTTCCTTCGATATCTTGTTCGTTCGGTTGGATTTCCACCTGAATGACGGCGTCAGATGGTTGGCCTCGTCGGTGGCATCGCACTCGCGTACTAGGGCCACGTCGGAAATACGCCTCGCCTGGCGGTACTGATTTCAGCGGAGAGGATGGTTCGCGGTGGTGAGTTTGCGGGGGCGGGCGCTACAGTGAAGTGGTGACCTTCGCAACGAAGATGCTTGGAATCGCGGGTAAACTCACAATGAAGGAAACTCAGATTCTGAGGACGAAGAGAGCTCGTGGGAGTGACCAGGCGATTTAACCTCGAGACTGGCGGCAGAATGAGCATTTGATGTGACCATAGATTCATTGCTTTCTTCAATGGAAGAAGCGGTGAGGGTGCCGTCAATCAGAGCGTTACTGGACCCGGTGAAGTGGGGAAGAGCTCCTGGATTCTCTGAGTCACCAGAATCTCTCGAATCGCCCATATCCGGTCTGGCTCGTTGCAGCAAATCAGCTTGTTCGGCTTCTTGGAACACTCGATCAATGAACGCAAGGGAGAAATGGCTTGATGTGATAATGTTGAGTAGCGGTGTCAAAGGAAGGGGTTTGTTGACGTTGACATTGTGAGAGCGTGGAGAGGACCGACCGTGATCCGTCGGCTTGAATGCGTTGCACCAGCTACTTGCCAAGGAGTCTACCACGTCTTCCGATGTTTGAGAGATTCCGAAACCGGGGGCGTTATCCTTGACAGACTTCATTAACCCGCGGAACTTCTTGAGGGAGACTTTCGATTTCGGGAGGCGATGATCCTTGTAAGCCTTGAGTGCCTCTCGTGAATGTGAGGACCAAGTTCGGGATCGGAGGATGGAACGTTTTGCATCGAAGGCCTGTTCACACTCTGTTGTGCTACCAACTCCGCAAATCCCAAAGTCGAGTGTCTGATAGTTTTTGTTGTTCTGGATGCGACTGTACGCATTCCGGGGTTCTCGCAGGACAACCTACTAAATATTCTGAGGCCCACGGACGAAACAGTTGTCTTGTCACCGGGCAGCCCTATCGTATGCTTCATTATGCGGATTCTTCTCGCGGTTATGTTGCTGTCGGCTTGAAGCAAGGTAGTGGGAACCAGCCGAATTTGTTGGAACCCATCGAGCGACAAGCATTCACCAATCGTTTGGTCGCCGTCCACGAGTCGTTTGGAATCTCGAATGATAACCACCCCTTTGAACTCACTCGGGTTGAATGATCGTTTAGAGCAAGCTTTTTCGATCGTGTTGGAACAGTTGAAGATTGCAGCACACGAATGACACCCGAGGATGAATCTCCGTACACCACACGCAGCAACAAGTTCTGGACCGAAAGTGGTTTCTTGCTAGAATTCTCGAGTGACAGAGGCCTCGAATAGGGCATGATTCATTTGGTTTTGCGATCTTCACTGTGGTCAATTGAACGATTGTTACAAAGACTTTGATCCCAAAACGATGGCACTCCGCTCTATCGCTTCCGCTCCTGTATCGATGGCGCTTTCGTGCTGCCGGACGGCGGCGGAAATGTCGAGAGGGATGTTGGTGTCGTCCCGAGCCCAGACATCGACGTCTCATCCATGGAATGCGTCCGGAATCGCGATACTACAGACTCGAAACCTTTCTGTACTTCTTGAGCGCCAATCTTCCCTCCCATCCTCCTGCCCGAGCCCCTCCTCTCGTCTCATGGAAATATCACGTCCTTCACGAAGCAGCCCTTCCACATTCTTCGTCGATTTCATCAAACGGACATTTCGCACAAAGTCTTCCGTAAAGAAGCGCTGCGAACACTGCTTTGTGGTTAGGCGGAGGGGAACATTGATGGTGCTCTGCAAGAAGAATCCAAAGCACAAGCAGAGACAGGGATAACTAGTCAAGTGCCAGACGAACGAAGAAGTGGAACTTCGAGTATGATTTAGGATGGGAGTCCGGACTCATGTTCTGTACATATGATTAGATGATCAATTTCCGTCCTTCCCACAACCAATGCTCATGAGTTGGAGTAAGTGGGCATCTATTTATCAATTTCCGTCCTTCCTACAACGTCAAACTAATGCCCTAGTCTAGTAACATTCAGAGGGGGAGAATGGGAGCATCTAGAAATGTTCACTTCCGAAAACTACATAGGTTGACCTGTCTCACTTCTTCACACAACATACCAACGGCGAAGAATGCCCGAGCCTGGTCCAATCACAACGATAAAAGAAGAATCCTCTCGCCAAAGCTCGGCATCACCTCAGCGTGTGCCATCGGCCGGAGCGTCGAAACCCGGACCGCCGCCAACACAACCTCCAAAAACCACCGCATCCGTCTCCACCCGCGCGTCTCGAACCAGCCTTGCTCAGGGGTCGCTCCCTCCAAAATCTGTCAGGATGTCCCAGGGGAATCTCATGGCAGGGTCACGAAGCAATTTGCGTGGTTCGAGGAATTTGCTGGGGTCCAAGTTCGGTCTGGCGGGGAGTCGCAACAAATTGAACGCGGGGGATGGAGAGCCTGTGGTGGAGAGGATAACGTACGAAAACACATTCCAAACGAAACCAGATAAGAAGTGGGTGTTGTGGTGGGATGTCCACCGAGGAAAGCAACAAGACGTATTTCTCATTCAGGTTCCGCTCGGAAATGGTGCAGCGACTTGTCAAGGATCTCCTCGAGACCAGGCTGAACAAAGTCACTTATAACGCAGAGAAGGTACCCGAATTGACAAAATCGATATCTAATGAGATCCTCCAAGAGGTCAAGAGTGAGCCTCTCAACCCCGGTGGATGGCCGTTTCCGATAAAACAATGAAAATCATTCACATTAGAGCTCAATTTCGATCGGTACAAGTTCGTCGTGGAAGTCAACATTGGGGAATTCAAAGGGCAGGGTGTGCGTGTCGCCAGTCGCTCACTAGCAGACGTGACCACAGACTCCCATGCGTCGGCAAGCTTCAGGAATGTAAGCGGCGAGATTGAATGAAGTACTATGTGAGACCTGCTCATTATATCCGGTCACTCTCTCAAAAGGCACATATTTTTGCTGCAGCAATGGTGTTTGGTGAGTCGGGATAAACTATAGCCCGCTTCCTCTATGACTTCTTTTAATTGCTTTTCCTTTTTCGTGGTTAGGTATTTACTACGAATGAAGTTGCCAGGTGATTAGCACACTACTATCGGTTGTGTAGAAATCCATTTATTACATTCTCGCTTCATCCATCGCAACCCCGGCGCGATGGAGGCCGAGCTCGACCGAGAGCTTTTCGGTGGCTCGGACTCTGAGCTCAGTTCTGTCAACCTCTCGTCTTCCGGTGTGTGCTCCCTGCGCATCACGTCTTCGCCCCTCATTCTTATCAGAATCTCTCACCTCGGGACCGCTCGCAGACGACGAGCGAAAACGGGACCGAAGTGACAAGAAAAAGAGGCGGAAGAAGAAGCGGGAAGCGCGCGGGAGTGAATCGGAGGGGGATGAGGAGGACGATGGTCGCGATGAGAGGGATGGAGGGTATGAAGATCTCAAGTTTAAGAAGAAGAGAAGAAAGCGGAGGACGGAGGATGGGGAGGCGGCCGGAGATGATGACGAAGGGTGAGTTGTGAGCAAGCTATCATTTCCATGTCACCCATTCTCACCACTTGCCACGGCGGCAATGGACTTAAATCCAAAGACGCAAAAAGAAGAAACGATCCAAGAGGAGAGACACTGATGGTGGCGATGGGACCGGGAAGCCCGACGGCGCTTTAGACGACGTGGAGCCAGATTCTGACGAGAATACCACAATACGCAAGCGGATTGACAAGGAAATTAAAGAGGCTCTGGCGGCGGGAAAAATCAAGCGACAGAAGAAAGTACGGGCTGTTGACGGGGAGGTGGATCTAACAACGGTGAGAGGTATTGTGTTGATAAATTGTGGGCGATGTTCAGCCGTCTACTTTGAAGGCGGGCGACGAAATAGCATCGAAGCTGAGCGAGGAAATGAGACGGGCGGCGGAGCGGGATAGGGGATTCATCGAACAGGGACAGCCGGCGCTTGCGAAGGTGAAGATGGTGAATGCAGTGAAGAATCACTTATCCAAGTGGGTTTCGTTGGAAGAGATGCCCAAATTCCTCGACAATTCATCCGAGATTGCTCTTAGACATTATCTACAGGATGCATTCTTCGATAACGGCGTGCTTCATGCGATGCGCGAATGGCTGGAACCCGCAAAGGATGGGTCATTGCCGCCCCTCCTTGTCCAGTCAGCAATGCTGGATGTTTTGGAGCAGGTGAATGGTTGACTGGGCTATCTCTCGGAATCGAAAGTCACTTCATCTGGGGATCTTTTAGCTGTCGCTTACAAAGGAGATGATCCGCGACAGCCGAATCGGTCGAATTGTGAACTTTCTTGGAACCTCTGAGAAGACGACACCCGAAGTTCAAAAGCGGTGCAAAAATCTCGTGTGTGAGTTTTCGACAATCGCAAGTAATGAAAGAAAATCCTGAAATGTCCGTCTATGCCACTACAGTGCAATGGTCAAAAGGACTCTACGGCGCACATCAACCTGCAAATCGCGTTGAAATTGAGCACCGATCGCGTGGACCTAACTCGGCCCCCAAAGCGCGCCCTTATCTCACCCCCGCAGCCCCGGTCGCAGAAATGAACGAGTTCGACGAGAAAGTATATCAAGGCGCCGTCCGCCCCACCATAGAGCCTCGCCTGCTCAAGTACGCTCCGAAGTCGGAAGTGAGTGGGGACTTTGCCAAGCGGAAATCGGGTGGGGGAGGTGGAGGAGTGGAGAAGGACCCGTTGAGGAAGATTCAAGCAATTGCCCAGAATAAGTCGAGTGGGCCGAGAATGCATATTGGAGGGATTGGGGATCGAGCAACATTGAAATAACGCATGTAGATACGTTGTAATCATCATCGCATACATAACATTTGGTTCCCGCGTCCGTGGTCACGGACCGGCCGCAGCAGATCACCAACCGGAAATCTCCGAGTGACTCAGGGCTGAATAATGGACTCACATTCACATCCAGGACTTTCATCGAAGACATCATGGTGGACCGAGTCAGTGGGATCGCTTGTCAAAGGGCAGAAGGTTGGCGGATACCAAACCTAGCAAGGGATGGTGCCAACTGTGACATTTCCTGCTCTCAAAGGTAACAACAGTGGACTCGGAGACAACAATAGAAGCTGCAACGGTGCAGCTTGCGAAAGCAAATGTCTCTTCCGCACCAATTGTACGTATCATGGTGGTGCTATTTGTTGGCAGCGTGATTTAGTTACGAAAGGAGTCTCCCTCGCAGTTTGACCGAAATCAGAATCAATACGTTGGTGAGTCATGGATGTTCGAGCGTAATGTTGTCCGGGTTCTTGAACATGTTTGGTAATCCAGGATCGCTCGACTGGGCAGACGTCGCTGCGTATCTCCTCATTGTGCTGAAGAAGGGGCAACCGCCGAATCTATCGGAAAATGGATCGTTGGAGATCCAGGAGCTCATCCAGAGAGCTCACTCCTTCCAACCCGTCCCAGGTACAGTGGACGTTGTTTGATTTTCGAAGTCGCTCCATTGCTGATATCCGTGGAAAAGCAGCACGACTTGCCGCAGATTTGTCGTCTCGAAATCCTCTGTGGAATGGTAAATCCCCATGATTTTTACAGGAATGGACACATGACTCAAAGGTCAAAAAGTGACACCCGACAGCACCATTGTGGACGTTCTCGGCGCCTTCTCCAAGGGCATTCACCGTGTGTGCGTCATGGGACCCTCGGGGCTGGACGGCGTCTTGAGCCAATCTGCACTGGCGCAGTACCTGTACAGGAACTCTGAGCAATTCTCTGAATTGAAGCCTGTGCTTTCGAAAACTCTTGTCGAACTTGGATTGGGGAAGCAGGGCAATGTCGTGTCGGTGGAAGAGAGCACAACGGTGGTGGAAGCGATCAAACTAATGGGTGCGTAGCTCGTTCGCTGGGTTTATTCACCACCTTCAAAGGTGAAACGATTCCATTGTTAGTTGAGAGCAAAGTATCTGCTGTCCCCATCATTGGAAAGTCGGGGCGGATTCTCGGCAACATTTCACAATCGGACATTCGCTACGTCATCTTGAATAGGAAAGTACCTCTTCTTTACACATCCGTCCTGCAGTTCGCCCACTTCCTCGACCAACAACTTGGAATGAGTGAGTATCCGAGCACATTATAGTCTTGACTGGGCACTTGACATGCAATTCTGCATTTCAGTGACTGGACAAGACCGAATGCCTGTTTTTGAGCTTCCCTCGACGTCCACGCTGGCACTTACAGTGTAAGTGGCGACTTCTTCTGCTCGCGATTCACCCGTAACCAACTGTTTTAAAAACGTGACCGAACCCTTGCACTACAAGTGCCAAGCTCTCGGCGGTCAAATGCCATCGAATTTGGGTTGTAGACCATGGTCGAGTCGCAGGCGTGGTGTCTTTTACTGACGCATTACGGGCTCTTGCTGCCGCTGTTCCGCAAAATTCAATGTAAATACTGTGCATACCCAAGCTTGTACGAAAAATCGCATCTGTAATCTTCATTCCTCGGTACATGGTGTTGACTACGAGGGTAACAACGGAACGTACATTCTGCTGTCTGTTGGCCGTTTTCCCCCCTCACTGCTACAGTTGACTGTGTCACGTCAACGACGCCTCCTAAGTCTTTATCACGTACTTAGTTATCTGATTATTTTTCCTACATTACATCATGCAATTCACCCATCACAAACGGCATATTGTGGTTAAATGCTCGGGCCGATTATCCGACCTTCCCGACACTTTTCGGGACGATTCTCATCGTCTTACACAGCCTGCCGATCGATTTCTCTAATTTTGGGGAAAAGAGCCATGTCCACGCCCTCCCGTCACATTTTCGACCGCTCCCTTGAGCTTTCCAAATCCGGACCGGGAAGATACACTACGACATTCTCGTCTGCTTGGAAGGATGCCAGCGGTGGGTCCTCTTTATTTTCCGTAGCGTCCAGACTGGCTCTCATAGTTGGACGTGAAGCCTTCGAGAACGTGAACAAGAGCTTGCACGGAGGGCTTGTGATTGCATTGATTTGTGGGTACCGCTCCAGGAAAGCATTCGCTAACAGCCCAAGTGACTCTTATTGTTTGAAGCTAAGGCCATTGAGCAGGAGCTCTCCTCCTTATCATCCACCCATTCGGTGCCACTAAATTTGTCGACGCAATTCATTGCTGCCGCACTCGCGGACCTCCCTATCCTTATCCACGTTGAGATCATAAAACGGGGGAGGAGATTCACGTATCTCCGGGCTCGGCTGGAGCAGCAAGCTCGCAGCGGGAGCCCACAGCCATGTATCGAAGCCAATGGCTGTTATGGTGCACCGGAGAGCACTCCAGACGGAGCTGAGGATTTCGCAATTTCCGACGTAAGATACTATTGTTGCTAGACCCTACCGCCATTTCCACTAAATGATGTTGCAGTTCACTCCCCCACCACTTCCCGCGCCATCAGACTGTCGCTCAATCGACCTTCTTCTCAATCATATTGGCGTGTTTCCAGTTGCACCCAACCTTTCTCAAGAGTTTCGATTGAAGCTCTCTGACCCCGCTGCGCTGGAGCCTCTCAAAGAGCTGGCGATGACTGTCAAGAAAGGGAAGGTTGACAGACAGGTCATGGACTTGAAACTCCCTGCCTGGATCGGTTTTGGTGAGCGCGACATTTGGATACCCGAAATGAGCCATGACTTTGAACATTGGTGTTCGTGCAAGTTGGAGGGCGCCCGCATGATGTACAGAGCACGATATATTTTTCTGGTGAGGGTTTGTGAGAAAGTTGTCTCGGCAAAAGCAATACTTATTTTGCTTCAAGACTTTCTTCCTCCCGTGAATTCGCAAGTCCAGCTCAACCCTTACCGTCCGGGTTCAAACTTCTTCTGGGACTGGTTTGTTTCCATACGATCTGCTTTCTGATCCCTATGCGCATCTAACTTCATGGGACGCATTTCAGGACAACTTTATCATTCTCTATTAATTTCCTCAATCCTGTGCCGGCAAAGCCTCTCTTGGGTGTGATTTCGACAATGGAATTCGCGCACAACACGAAAGACCGAAGAGGGGCCGTCCACAACGTAATTTGGGTGTGTATTGAGGTGCCTTGTTCTTTCCCTTGTTCGATGACGTCAAACTACTGCATTAACAGGATCAAGAAACGAATAAAGTTATTGCAGTGTCACGACAAGCAGTATTAATGACCGCCTTCCCCATGTATGAGTCTGAGAATATTGCGAAAATCTAGCCTCTATATATTTCACAACTCTGTAGAACGTTTTTTGGTCATTGCAAATACGTGCATTTACAGATCCTCGCTGTTTATGGCTATCTTACAATGCATTTGGAGGGATCACATTCTGCTGCTGTGGAGAGAAGAAAGCGCGCATGGTTTCCGCGCTCTTTGTGCGAATGTCGTCGTACGCTTCCGGCGAATAGTAGGCGGCGTGCTTGACGGGAGGGTCACGAGTTACGTAACCGTGCGCCCAAAGAGACGAGACAAAAAACTTACTGGAGTGATGATAACCTTCCCGTTGAGCCATTCTTCGGCATCTTTGTACGCCTGAACCAAGCGGGGGTATGGCGCCTTGGGGGGCTCGACCTTTACAAGGAAAAAGTTTCCCATGATATCACGATGCTACTCGTGTGGATGTCACAACTTTCTGACTCACCGGAAGAACGTCCAGTCCTGCTCCGCTCAAGTGACCGTCTTTGAGGGCATCGTAAAGCGCTTCAATGTCGTAAGTTGGGCCTCGGCTCGTGTTGATGAAGATAGCGTTCTTCTTGAGGAGGTGGAATTCACGGGCGCCGATAATACCGCGGGTTTCCGGGTTCAAACTTTGGAGGTTGCGAGTCGATCTTTAACGTTGGGATACAGAAGTACGAAGAGCAGGCGGGAAAACGTACTTGCAGTGCAAACTGAGAACGTCACACTCTTTCAAAAACGCGTCCAAGTCGCGATATCTCTCGACTCCAATGGCCCTGTCGAATCCGTTTGGCACGTACGGATCATAGAAGATGACGCGGAACCCGAATGCCTTGGCTTTCAGAGCCGACGCGGTTCCAATCCTGCCCAATCCCAGGATCCCGAACGTCTGCACGCTCATGCGTCGAATAACGGGGTCCTCCACAACCTTCCAGTCGAGCTCGCCGGCGTTTACGGGCCGGTCCGGTTTGGAACGTGGGACGTTGAGCACACCACGGAATCGGTCGTAGTGGTAGAAGAGGAGACCTCGACGGAGGGCAAGAGTCATTGAAATTGCTTGTTCGGACACTTCGGCAGTGCCATCTTGAAAACAACGTGGGTATGTCGAGTGGCCCTTAAACATCAAATAACGAGCCCCACTTACAGTCGGGCACGTTCATCACACCCACACCCAGCTCTGCGCACGCCTTGCGGTCCACGATATCGTACCCGACGCCCATGCGGACGACCCCTCTCAGGTTCGGGAACTTTTTAAGCTCCTCTCCTGGACCAGGAACGCGCCAGATAAGAAGTCCAACGACGCGCTCTCTCTGTTCTGGAGTCAGGTCTGCAAGGCTGTTAACTCGGCTGGTCATGACGATTTCGAACTCTGGGCCGAATATCCGCTTCTCGAGGTCGGCGTCCGGGTACATGCCATCTGCCGGCGATGGGACAAGAAAGGGATCATACAAGGTCAATTCGTGATAGTGGACAGTTTGGAAGTGGGTTCCGGGGGAGTGATGGCTCTTGATGGTTCTCCAGAGACATGTCGGTCGATTCCCCGAACTTTGTCCTGTTCCTTTACTGTTGGCGCGACTTACCGACGTACAGAATCACGTTGTTTGGAGGAGATACGGCCATTTTGGTCGAGCGCGCTTGGTGTTCTGAGCGTGCGTTCGGGATGTTTGACTATTTATGTTGCGATGGGCTGCGTATCCCAACGCACTCGGCCCGTGAATTGCTTCCGAAGTCTAAAATGACCGCATCAACAACTACCTACTGTACTTGGCACGGTTTTGGGTCACTCATCAGACACTTGATGGTTCGTCTCCGGTCATCTCTGGTCTGTACGGACTGCTTTGCTCGAAATCACGTAATACACATAACCTGAACCCCGCATTCTTACACATGATAATTAGCCAGACCCAAGCATTTCTCCCCTAAAATCAATAATTACCCATTCATTCATCAATCCTCCACCTGGAGTTCCGGTCGAATATCCTTCCCTTCACTCGACATCCCCTCCAAGTATGCCAAAACCAACTCGTAAACATCCTTTGACAATCCTTTGTAGCTCTTCACCTATATGGTAGCCAGTACAGACATGTGAGACGTTGCTCCTGCACCACTAACACGCACCATCCCCCACACAATCTCACTCCTCACCTCATCATCCAATCCACGCAATGCACGATTCAACCCCTGGACAAACTTTTGTCCCTCTTTTTCCACAGCTTCCCTTAGCGTATGCATCGTCGATTTGATCTCGAACGCCACCGCCCCCGTTCGAGGGAGTCGCATCAAAGTCTGCCGTTCCGTGCGGTAAAACACGCGGTCGGCGAGGTTGGATGCCGTGAGGGGTGAGTCTGTAGATTGGGAAAACTTCTTCTGCCGGTCGGCTTGGAAGTCTTTGCGATACCTGGTGCGCGCCGTGTGATGAGGATGTCGTCAATAAAAAAATAAAAAAAAAAAAGACCAGCCATGGCCACTCTTACATGCGAGGATCAGTCGTGAGGGCCCAGTTGTACCGATTTACGGGTTTCCCAGTCCGCAACCCGGAATTAAAAAACCTCAAGGTGGAAAAAGAAGGTTAACACAAGACGCCGGGACAGCACAAACTCCAAAGAGTCCCACTTATTCATGCCCTTCCTGAGCTGCGAATTGTACTTGGGAACAGGCCCATGGACGGTCGTGAAGAGGGTTCCAATGCGCTCTCGTTGGATCACGCTGTCAGCAGGGAACACGATGGTGGAAGCAGGTCAAACCTGACTAGAACACCAGCCAAATCGACGAGGCGAGATGTCCCTGCTCACCCAGGAAACGAGAATACGTTGACGGCTGAGACGAAGCGGTACTCTGGTGCGTCACCGTCTAGCTCTGGGTCCGGAGGTTCATTTCCAGGCATGACGAGCACCCAGTCAGCCTATTTACACATTTTTTCAGGTCGTGAGTCTGATGGCCCACTGCAAAAAAAGAAGTTGTTGCGTCACTCACTTGAGTCAAATGCCCCATGACATAAAGCGGTCGCGCCCAATCAGCGCCTCCTGGTCCAAGGTCCCACTGTTGGTCGAGAAGATTGTTTTGAAACAATCGCGTCCCGCCCAGCTCGACCCATTCGAATGACGAGGGAAATTTGAAGAGGAGATAGTCCAGGACGTGTTCGAGCAATTCCCTGTTGGCCTGTCCAAGAAACGACACGGATCATGCCTTTAACCGTTAAAAGGCATTGTAGTGCGCCGGTGCTTACCTCCTCGAGAAGCTTGAGGTCAACATTTGAATCATACGGCGCGGGCGGGCGGGCGTGGAGAACCTCATCTGCTGACATCACATGCGATATAAATGGAATGAGCGGCTTACAGATGAGAGCTCCACGCAAGCGACACTCACTTGGCTCCGTCGCTATCGTCTCTTGCCGCGCCTTCATATCGTCGTGATACTTTTCATCAAACTCGATGAGTTCGTCCGCAGGACAAAACGACTTGAGCGGTCGAGCGAGAAACGGGTTGGATGATCCACTTTCAAAAATCCCTGTCTCCATTGGTAGTACTGAAGCTCACGAGGTTCATTTTCTGTCTGTGCGGAGACGGCTGCATGTACACGCCGTTTCCATAGACGCGGCGAGGAGGAAGTGGCGACGCGTTGAGAACAGGATCGATCGGTGCATCGGGCATGAACAGCGTCGTGGGCTTGCCATCGTTTTTCTCGCTCTTGGTCGATCGCGAGGAGGTCGGGCCGCCCGTGAGCAGGTACACGGCGATTGCTGCTACAGAAACAACTGCCGTACCGACAGCCAAGGCTGGATAAAGAGAGCGTTGCGCCATCGGCAGCTCAGGCGTGGAGGGAGTTGAAGAACGAGCTTGTTACCAACGTCGTGCCGATCACTCGGAACTTTTTACCGGACCAAACTCAAAGTGACTCAGGTAACCAAAAATTAGATTTGCATGAGTAAAGGCATCTTCCATAACTCGCTAAAAAAAGAAAAACGCTGTCACAGCTCCAATTGTTGCTGATAGGCACCTGTAGCCTTGACTGTTTTACAGGAGGAAGAAGACACCTGGAGTGAAAGCGAGGCAACAGTAAGTCGTCAGATAAAGTCAAGGAAGTCATTCAAGAGAGAAATACCAGCCACAAGGAGAGCAAGTCCTCCGACAGTCTTGAAGTCCGTTGTACGAGAGGCGCCTCCGACGTTCGCATTGTACGCGTTGCACAAGGACGTGAAGGTTTGGAACTTCGTAGCAGCCGGGGTGGAAGCATAGTTGGAGCACTGGGCCGCCGGAGTGCTCTGGTCGTACGCATTAATCACGTCGGTGCTGTTGGAGGCGAGAGCGTCGCAGAGAGCGTTGACGGAAGTCACAGTGGTGTTCACGTCGTCCTTGGTGAGGGCATCCAGGACCTGCAGCGAGTTGAGGCAGCCGACAAAGAGACTCTTCGGCGTCGGGGTGCACTGGGAGAGCTGTGCGAACTTGGAACACGGGACTAGTTGCACGGTGAGGCACCTTTGATGTACGAGTCACACTATGTGCAATCTAGCTTTTGGGCGGTGGCACGCTTGCTGAAGTGGCCTGGAGAGCCAAAGAAGGCAGTTGACAGGAACTAAAAGTCATCAGCCTGAGTGGTGCGAGAAACAAGCTTGGAGAGGAACTCACTATCAGCAGCAGGAGAGGACGAAACAAGTAGCGCAAGAGCCAAAAGGATGACGGCGATGCGGCTGGACGGCCATTGGCCGATCACGAGTAGGATTTAGACTTGGATGCGAGAGTTCGATGGTGGGTCGCATGGCAGAGCTTCTTTTTTAAGTGGTGTGCGACAGTTCTTGAACAGTTTTGCATCCTCGATTTTAACATGGACAGAGTTTCCATGTAAGCCGATAAAACAGTTCTGAACGGTTGGGGTGGCTCCAATTTGTTTCAGGCATCTCATTCTTTGATTTCTCCAGGGCATTTCGAAGAAGTGCTGGAACGGAGAAGATCTTCCCAATTGTTTGAAGAGAAAGGAAATGTAATGGACACGTTCATTTTGCGTTCTGGGATGGGTTGTTGCGTACCTTACCACAGCAGGAACAAATGTCCCTCCCTCAATGCAGGTTGATGAAAACAGCAACCCCTTTGCGCCATCGACGGTTGGCGGATGAGCTTCAAGGACGTGCCAATAATGTTTGGAATTAATTTTGCTGGCACAGCAAACGTAAACTCTAAATAATATGCCTTTTATCCGCCACGACGAGGGCAAGTTCCTCCGACAGTCTTGATCTCCATTGCGCACGAGATGGGCCTCCGACTTTTGCATTGTAGGCAGTGCGAACGGTCGTTAAGTTTTGCTGTCCGTGGTTGGAAGTGATGTTTGCACACATCACCTGAGACAAGTTGATGTTGAAACTTTTAATCTCTTCGGTGTTGTTGGTAGCAGTTGCATCGTAGATAACGTTCCTACTCGTCAGCGTGCTTTGTTTACGTCGGCCTGGTTGAAGAGGTTCAAATATTAGGTCAACCGTCAAGGTGAATCGCACGGACCAACAAAGCGAAATCACTGCTTAAACATATGCCAGAACTGCAAAACTACGTTTTAGTAATTCACAAAATGGATTTCGAACCGACGAGGAGAGCTTCAATGAGTTTGGCCTTGGAAATTTGGAATTTGGAAATTAAACAATGTGTCCGAGGAAGTTATTCCACTTTAACGCACACGTATACCGGTCCCTGTTGACAACATGACCGTCGAACGTGACGATCACAACTCTCTAACACCGACTGACCAAAGCATGACTCGTTGCCAATGCTGGACAGCACTTACACCCGTTTCAAATTCCCACACTCCCTTCAACGATGGCTATCACTCATTGTCCTTGGAGCGCTGCTGCTCGTGAGGGGGACGGACGCTTTCTCCGAGAAGCTGGTGGGTTGGCGAGCAGCCACTGAAAGGGGATACCTTGGACTCACGACCATCATCAAAGAAAGACTTCTTCGCGGCTGATGTCACGTAGATGCGGCGGCGTTTTCCGGCGGGAGGATATCATCAGCGGCCTGGACGCGAAAATCCGAGTGAAGTTCGATATCGCCAAGACAGATGTGACACTTGTAATCTATAATTGGGAGGACACGGGAGCGCTCGGGTATACGCCGGAGGGCGAGGTCAATGTGCAGTATCTCTGCGACTCCACAGCGGTGCAGGATGGCGCGTGCGGGGAGGAGGACATTGGACGGTTCATCGTACGCTCCAATGCCACCCTGACTGCCCCTGTTGTGACCGCAAGACTCGCATTCGCCTCCGATCCGACAGTTCGCGTTCCTCTGACGGTGTCCTATGATGTGAATGTGACGGGCTACTATTGCGTGTATGTGATGTCAACGACAGACGACTTTGACGAAGCGGGGGAACACTTCCAGGCGTTGGCGTGGTTTAAGAACCCATATGGAGAGATTCCTGGGGTGGAGTACCACAAACTGCCGTTCTATGGGATCATGAGCGTGCTCTATCTGGCGGTGGGAATGGTGTGGATGGGGTTATCCTTGTGGCACTGGCGAGAAATCCTTCCGATTCAAAACTTTCTCTCTTTGGTCACATTCTTCATCATGTTGGAGAACTCATTCACGTACGGATTCTACGATTACTAGTGAGTCACGTGTTGGGCTGCTTCCGTCCTCCAATCTGACGAGGACCAATCCCAGTAACAACCACGGATCCCCATCAAACTTTCTTCTTGTGCTCGTAGTCGTGCTCAGTGCTGGTCGGAACACCGTCAGTCTGTTCATCTTGCTCATCGTGTCACTCGGTTTCGGCGTTGTGAAGCCAACCCTTGGGAGCACGATGCAACGCTGCATAGGGCTGGCCTGGGTTCATTTTGTATTTGGCAACTTGTACATTGCGGGACAAATGGTCAGCCGTGAGGTGAACTTCTTCAACTTCCTCGTCTTTGGTGAGAAACAGTCCCTGGTGAAGCCGCCGATACAGACTAAAACTAAATCTACTTAGTGCTCCCTATTGCTCTGGCGATGACTGTTTTCTATATTTGGACTTTCAGCGCTCTAGCGCAAACAATCCAGACACTCGAGCTTCGCCGGCAAGTTCACAAGCTCAGCATGTACCGCTCCCTTTATCGCCTTCTCATCGTCGGAATGGTGGGACTCGGCGTTTATCTCGCGTGTATGAGTATCGCGTTCCGTGGTCATACGGAGGAAGCATGGATGGCTAGGAACTGGAGAATTCGATGGTGAGTTCAGTCCACCATCAACGAGTTAAGATCTTGAGAAGTGTCCAACCTGAAATTGTCGATATCTCTAGGCTCTGGACCGAAGGATTCTTAAACGTATTGTATGCGTTGATTTTCTGGTCCGTCCTGTTCCTTTGGCGTCCGACAGCCAACAACTCGCGATATGGGCTCCTCCTCCCCACATCCGCCGAGGACGCACTGGACGACGATGACTATGAAGCGGGGGATGTTGGTGTGGGTATGACGACTGCCCAAAAGAGGGACGTCGGCGCAAAGGGAAGAGGTGCGACCGAAGAAGATGGTGAGGAAGATGTTCTCGCATGGGCTGAGAAGAACCTTGGTGGTGCACCATCGAATGGTGGACATGATAATGGGGAGAGCGTTGACGATGACGCTGCTGTTCTGGACGGTGACGTCGAAGCACAACTAATTCGAGACGAGCAAGTGAAATTGCGATAGATTGCATTACATAACCATTATGAAGTACATACGACGAGGCGGTGGTGGATGTGGGTGGGGGTGGGCCCTAAGCAACCACAGCCTCAGGCTGGGCTCCAACACATTCCTTCGGTTCGAATCGGATTTTCGATGATGTCCTCACCGAATCGTGGGAGTCCGCCCTACTACTCGCCGAACGGGGTGAATCCGCCATCAGGGGCGGGTGTATACGGACATTCTCGGGGCTCCTCGCTGGGAAGAGCACCGCCGAGCTTGCCTTATATTTCTCCACCTGTGTCGCCAAACGCAGCACCACAGGACCGAGATGGTCTGATAAACGAAGATGCTGGCCTGAGACAGCGAATCAACGATGTCGAGGTCAGTGTTTACGGTTCACGGTAGCACCTCTTCACCTTTTCACATCTTTCACATCGCCAGAGTCGGCTGCAAAAAAGCAACGCAGTGAAGAATGGTAAGGCCACCATAGTGATTGGAGAGCTCTCTCAGTGATTCCACCTGGATGTTTCTTTCAATGTTGCACTTTTACTCACTCCACAAAGGGGTTCTCGCAATATCCAACATCCAGACATCGAAGAAGGCGAAGGAAGACGCCAAGGAGGAACTGACGCGAATCTATCCTCAGGTTTGCCTCATACTTTATCTCATTTGTAGAACCTCGAACACTGAAACTACCAAATTCAGATTGTGGACGAAGCGCTCGAAGTGATTTCACTTTTAAAGCAGCGCGGGGTAGTCCTTGAACGATTGGCCGCTAATGACGGGTTGGCGTCAAAGGTGGCGAGCGAGGAGCGAAACAGGTTTCAAGCTGAACTTGAAGCACAGAAAGAGGAAGGGAGACGTGCATTCGCCCATTTGGATCAACAGCAGGGAAAGCTCAAAGTAGATCTCGACCAAACACGCCGACTGGAGGCCGAAGCTCGCAGTCAGGCGTCCTTCTACAAACAGGAACTGGAGCGGGCTCAACATGAGACATACAATAAGGTGAACGAATATGAGAAGGCAAATTTACAGATGAGACTCGACATTCAACGTTATATTGGAACTGTTTCGGAGACGTACGTTGCTATGATACCTCTGAATGCTGTTGGACATCTTCACCTCACCTTCTTGTGTTCCAGGAATAGGCAGAATGCCGATTTAACGTCCCAGATTGAGGAATTGCAAAGGACGGTTAAAGATTTGGAGCTCAGAGCAGAAACGGCGGAGGATCGCTTAGAGGTTGCCCAACGCGAGCACGGGGAACAAGTTGTTGAAATCGAATCACAGGTGACCGAGCTACAGAAAGACTACGATGTCCAAATTGCAGAATTGAAGAAGGGCAATGCCGCACAGAATGACTCAGTCACCCGTTTGAAAGCGTTGGAACAAGAAGCGAACGCACTACGCACCTCCTTTGAGCACGCTAAACAGGACAACGCCTTTTTGAATGACCAACTTGCTGCGCTTGAAGGAACTAATCAACTTCTTGGAGCGGAGTTGGAGAAGTTGATCCGTGGAAAGGAACAGGACGCTTCCTCTCTTGAGCGCTTAGGTGCTTTAGAGAAAGAGAATGTTGCACTCAAAGCCAGAGAAACGGAGTTGAACGTGGAACTTGCTTCACTCCGAGAGAACTTCGCCCAAGTGCAACGAGAACACCGGGCTGAGGCAGAACGGGCGCTTGTTGGTGGCACGATGCACGCCCAGGCGAGCGCACGCGTAGACGCCCTTGAGAAGGAAAACGAGACGCTCAAAGTGCAAGCAGCGTCATTGGCTGAGCAACTTGAAGCTACACGGAAGGCAGTGGTGCAAGTCGAACAAGACTACTCAGCGAAACTTGGCTCAATGCAGACCGATGCTACTATGCGCTTGGAAGCCCTGCAGAGGGAGAACGAGTCTCTCCGAATTCGTGAAGGCACTCTGACCAATGAGGTGGACGCGACGCGTAAGGCACTCGCTCAAGTGCAGAACGACTTGGCGTCAGCGAAAGACGCATTTGGTCATAAGGGGATGGAGTTTGACGAGATGTCAACGAGACTCAAATCTGCCGGGAACATGTTTGACGAGGCGACTGCGAAGCTTCAAAATGCGGAGAGGTCAAAGGAGGAGCTTGTTGCTAAGTAAGAACCCCCTACACACGTTTTGTGTGGTTGACCTTTTGATTCTGACCGACATTGGTCCCAAGCCTAACGGCTCACATCGCTTCATTGGAAGAGCAGAACGGGAGCCTTGCTAGAGTGAAAGCGGACTTAGAAGGCCAACTGTCGACTCTCACAGAAAGATTAAAGATGACATTGGAGGAGCTTGCGATGTCAGTGCAGCATAAAGAATCCGACAGAGAAGTAATTCTCAGGTGAATGTCCGTCCCGTTTCCTCCTTCTCTTACGTTGGCACTGAAGAATTACCTCTGAAAGGAGTCTCGAGACCGCCAAGGATGAAAACGATCAACTCAGAATGTCTTGCACAGAGTCGGAAAACCTCATTGTTCAGCTTCGGGCAGAGCTGGACCAACGCGCATCAGAGCTTTCGACATTAGAGTCTGAACGAACGGCGACAAGCCAGCAATTGGAGGCGTTGCGCCGAGAAACCGAGCATCGCCAAGCAAGAGGAGCAGTTGGTGACGCGGCCGAATCTCCTTCGAAAGCGAAGACTCTAGATGAAATTTTGGAAGCAGAGTACTGGAGAGATTTACACCAACAACTTCGGGCTAGCTCAAAAGCAATGTCTGACGAATTAGAAAATCTCAAATCGCAGTCTTCTCAAAAGCATGAAGACCTAGCCCAACTGAAGAGCAACCTTGCGAACACACCTGCGGGTTCTTCCACAACAATCAATGCGACAGTGGACACTGGAGAGCGAGATGTTGCAGTGCAACAACTAGCTGACATTACAGAAATGCTCGCAGCAGAAAAGGAGCTTTCCGCAGGTTTAGCGTCGCAGCTCGAAATTGCAAACAGGCGCCTTCACACGCTTGAAGAGGACTTAATGCAGCAGACGCTAGAATGGGATGACGAGCGATCGGTTCTCCAAACTCAGCTCGGCTCGCATCAGAGCAGTTCAGCTCTGGAGTTGGAGGAGTCTCGCCAGGCTCTCGACCACCTTCACGAAGAGTACCAAAAGGTTCGATTAGCGCTCGATGACCAATCCCGAAGTAGCTCGGCGACGCAGCTTGCGCTTAGTGAGGAGCTGGAGAGTTTGAAAACCCTTGTGCAATCCGAGAGGGAGGAATGGAAGAATATCGAAGCGAGTCTTCAAACTCGGGCTTCGAATTTGGAGAAAAGTGTGCAAGAGCTTAGCGCGGCGCAAGCTCAGTGGACGGAAGAACGTACCTCCCTGCTCCAGCGAACCGAACACATCGGAGGCACTGTTTCCGGTACCGCGGACACCGCTGAATTGGAGAACCTTCGGGCTCGTTTGGAGAACATCACCAAGACATCGGAGGCGGAGCGAGCTGGATGGGAGATTGAGCGGAGGGCGCAGCAGTCGCGCATCGATGATTTGACAGCGACCTCCAGCACACTGGGAGTGATGATGCAGGAGCTGGACGGTCTCCAAGTTGACGTGAGAAGGCTGCAGAATGAGAACGCGACACTCAAGAGAACCCTCGCCGCAGCGGCTGACGACACTCGGCTGCGAACAGAACTTGAGGCCAAGCACGCGGAGGTGCAGAATTTGACGGGGCAAGTGAAGAAGTACCAAGAGTACACTTCGCAAATGGAAGCACAACTTGCTACCACCAGCGCAGAGATTAAAGTGAGTGGCGCCATCAAAGTTTATAGAGCAACGTCGTTTCTAAGAGAAGACGCACCCGGTATAGTCCCTCAACGCGAAACTGACCGAGCAGCTCAACGTTCTTCAATCACAGTCCGAAGAATCGCAATTGGCCGGTTTAGCGAGCCTGCTTGAACAAGAGAGGAGAGCAAGGCAGAAGGAGCTTGAGGATGTGAGTTTTCTTCGGATTGTTGGTCGCACGGTGCCATCAGTGCTGATGATGACGTCCGATTGCCACAGGTGCGGAAGAAGGTAGCTGCTCTGTCTCCAACCGGACAGCCTGCGAAAGCTAGCTGGGGAGGCTGGTTCGGTTCGAGATAAAAGCCCTCGTTCTATTGGTGAGTGGATGTGACATTGAAGTATACGCAAATGGAAATGGCATAATATGGTATTCCAGTAATTGTAGTTGAATTGCGAGCAAACTGTACATGTATATGACATCTTAGTTTCTGCGAATTCGGATAGCCTTGCAGCGCTACGTTGATTGACGCACATCCTTCCGCTCCCAAATCTGCACGTAACTTTCCGACAAGAAGATCATCTACATACACGGCACCAACCTGAGCACCACGTTCCAACTTAACACGGTACACAGAGTAAGGACGCACCTGGGGCAAGATCTCCTCAACGATCAAATCCTGAATCGCATACCACTGCTCGGTCTCGCCCGTGGCCGGACCGCGGAGATGGACCTTGTACGTACCCTGCTGGTCGGCGCGGCCCTCGTGGATGATGTTCGCGATCAGGTCGAACCGCGTTTCGAGGGTCGCGGGGACTTCGGGGAGAACTGCACGAGCGGGTGAGAAAAACTACCCCCAGACGAGATCACCGCGGACACGAGGTACGGGCACGGAACTTACGCGGTCTCATGTCCAGGTTCTTGATGGGGAAGGTGACGATGGTGGGGTTCTTTTCCGTCGTCCAGTTGTTCCTCGTGAAGCGCTTAATGTGGAAAACGAGGTACCGCGGGGGCTCCAGAAGCCTGAACCGACGCAGGAGATTGGCCGATTCCTGTTTGGTGGGGTGAGGCGGTAGCGGTTCGATGCCGTTCAGTGCCACGAACAAGACGCGGTGTATACGCACTTGCCCCGTCACGCCATCGTACTTGTTCAACAGCGTCGACAGCGCGACCTGCGGGATGATGTTCTTGTCCATTTCGTCCTGGAACAGTGGGGCGGGCGGGAGGTCCAGCGCGAGGAAGAGGAAGGGGGATTTTGTGGTTTTGATTTCTGCGGTGAGAGAACGATATGTCGTCGAAATTTGCACATCTCATTGTACAGAGGCTTACCGGCGCCCTCGTCGAAGTTCTTCAGCTGCTTATCGTTCTTGTGCAGCGACCCGCGCGTCAGTTCGAGCACTTGGGTCTGCATCTGGAGCTGGCCTTGGAACGTCTCATGGATGATCGCTTTCGAGGTCCAGGGGATATCAGCGTGTCAGTGCGTCCTCACCCACAACCCCTCTCTCACCGCACCCAAAAACTCACACCCCTTCTTCATCTTCCCCCCCGTAAGGCCCTTATGTATCTCATTAAGGAACCACCCAAGGAAGTCCACGACGTCGCCCTGTTCCGTGAAGCTGAACCGCTTCTCGGACGCGGCCGAGATGGCCTGCAGCAGCTCGTGCGGCGCCACATGCGATTTGTACGAGAGGGGTGACCAGAGCTTGCGTAGGAGGGTCGAGAGGCGGATTACTGGGGAGCGGGGTGCAGTGGGGTGGGTGTAGGTTGGGTTGTAAGAAAACCGTGGGCGGGGGAGGGGGAAGACAAAAAGCCTGAAGAGCAACAACACCCACCCAAATCCGACTTTCCCTCCATATCATTCAGCAAAAGAAAGTCCCTCAGTGGCGCCACATGGGCCAGCGCCTGAACCGCGACATTGATATAATCATTCGCCTTGACATTATTCAGCCCCACAAACCCGGGCAAGAACCGTTTATTGTTAAGATCGTACGAGTACACGAGCCTGGCGTCCAAGAGCGACACCTGCTCGCGCGTGAATGTCGGGCGAATGACGTACTTGATGTCGTCGAGCGAGCGTTGCGCCACTTCGTACCCGTCGGGGAGCACGTAGATGCGCAGGGTGAGGAGGTTGATGAAGACGTGGTGGTTTTGGTGGACCGAGTGGAGGTAGGCGTGTGAGGAGGAGCCGCGGCCTGGGAGGTGCGAGGGAGAGTGGACACCGGTGTCATTGCAAGAAAGGTTGGACGGTGGCCCGAGTGTGGCCACCCCCTGGAACCCATCCCTGGCGAGAGGTACATGGCATCCGCGCGCACCCATTCGCCTCCCACAGAATCCCCTCCAGCTGAAAAACACGCTCGGTGAAGAGTCACTCGCGTACGGCAGAGGAACACGCCCCCCGAATGTCAATTCGCCTCCAGCCGAGAAATACTCTCCACAACGGGTCGTTTTCCTCCGACAGGAGAAACACGTTATGCAGAACTTTCCTCTCCACCGGAGAAACATGCTCCGCGTGAATCACTCGTCTCTGGTGGACGCTCGCTCCGTGAGAGTAGTCCGCTTCGCGGTGTATTCGCCTCTGGCGGGACCACCACGGTCGGCGCTATCGCGCCAAGGCATCGAGCTCGCTCCCGCTCCATTCCCCTCCACTAACCTCTCTCGTCACTGCGTCAACCTCTCCGCACCCCACCCTACCCCGCTCCCCCCTCCACACCCCGTCCCTCGACACTCACCCTGAAAGTACTTCCCACACACCAAACACGCGTACACATTCAGGTTGGACAGCGACACGGAGCACAGCTTCTCAAAGTCGAAGTCGAGCATCGTTCGGTTGACCTGTACGTGTGCGGATGGCCCCGAGCAATGCCAGGGAAGTGGTGAGACGAATGCAAAGGTGCACAAAGATTCAAGTCGACCCCCGACCCAAAGTATGCACGTCCGCGTCGTCAGGGACAACTTGGCCTCCGAAGGGTATGCTCGCTCCGCGAACGGATCATACGCGCTTCGCGTGTCATTCGACTCACGGTATCCAAGTACAGCTCACTAACCACCGCGTCCGACTCCGCCGCGGCACGTCTGGGCTTGCGGACCCTGTCCTCCTCGTCCTCATCGTCGTCCTCGTTCCCATTTTCGTTCTCGTGTGCATCTTTGGCCTCCGCAGCAGGCTGTTTGGGTTCCTCGGTGGTGGTGGCGGGAACTGGAACAGGATCGGGGATTGGCAGGTCTACAGCATGCATCACGGGATCGTATACCACAAGACACAGAATCGGTTCGGTGAGCGTGGCGTGGTGGAACGGATTCGAACTCCGGTGCTCTACACACCTTTGTCGGCTTGTTGAGCGGTGTCTTGTCACCACCAACAGCGAGAGATTGCATTCAGACTTCACGGCCCCGCAGTCTCTAACACAACACGAATCGCCCACCTTGTGCGTCAGACGCGGCCACCGTCTCGTCCGCCGTCTCGTCCCCCTCCGCAGCGTCCCCCTTCTCCTCCGCCGTCTCCTCCGTCTTTCTCCTCTTTGACGCGCGAGTTGCGGGTGCATTCGTCGCTGCCTTCTTTGCGCGCGGCGGCATCGCGGGGTCTGTCGTGTGGCGGGGAGTGAAGGTGAAGAACAGCACTGGCCTGACCGCAGCAGTCCGACAAATCGCTCCACGCGCGAACACCTCCCTTTTCTTCCTCTCGAGAGCTCAAACACAATTGGAATACTTTGGAAAGACAGCTTCATTCATTTTATTCTCAGATACACGCGCTAGGTATGTTGTATCGCTTCGGTGATGCCAGCAATTTATCATGACGGAGGGACTCCCCGAGTGACCGCAGCACCCGGCAAATCCACCGGCACAATCCCGCTCACTAGAAATGCAGTTCTACTCGCCATCGGGACCGGCGCTGACGCTGCCTCAAAACGACGCTTCATATGGATTCTCTGTGGGGCCTGCGTCGCGCCAGCAGCAGCAGCAGGGCGGTGCAGGCCAGCTCAACAATCTCAGCATCGCCCTCGGGCTGCAGGGCGCGCAGGGCGCAGGGGGTGGCATCAACGGCGTCGGCGGCCTGGGCACAGGTGGACTTTCGGCCGTGCAGGTCCTCCAGCTGCAGCAGCAGGTCGCGGCGAACGGTGGGGGAATGGGAGGTGGAGGACCTGGTGCAGGTGCAGGTGGAGGGGCAGGTGGAGGAGGGCCTGGGTACTTCCAGGTGTCTGCAGAGGAGGAAAAAGTGTTCCAGCTCGTGCTGGATCTCACGTCCAATCAGACAAGGGAGGGAGCACTCCTGGAACTCTCGAAGAAGCGGGAGTCTTACGAAGACCTCGCGCCCATTCTGTGGCACGCATATGGTCAGTTGCAACTGAGAGAGTGTGGCTGGGGGTGGGGATGCAGGTCCGCAGCGAAACCCGGTGGGCAGAGGCTATGGCCCGCCCAGAAGACTTTTTTCGATACTCCAATTCACTCGCAACCTTTCTTCCCACCGCCCCTCCCCGCACACGCCAGGCGTCATCCCCGCCCTCCTTCAAGAAATCACCTCTGTGTACCCCGCGCTCTTCCCGCCCACGCTCACGGGCCAAGCATCCAACCGCGTTTGCAACGCACTCGCGCTCTTGCAGTGCGTCGCTAGCCATAGTGAGACCAGGGGCGCGTTCCTCCAAGGTATGTCTTGCAAGGCCTTGTATAAGCACTTCACCCTTCCTGCGTGGTCTCACTCGAAATTGGTATGGTACCAATAGCGCATATCCCGCTCTTCCTCTACCCCTTTCTCAACACGACGTCCAAAACTCGTCCGTTCGAGTACTTGCGTTTGACCAGCTTGGGTGTCGTTGGCGCCCTGGTGAAAGTGAGTTGGAGTATTCTCTTATCCACAGTTCTTCTCTGGAACGCCCTTCCTCGTGACACTTCAACTCATCTTCGGCACTCCCCCGTCACTTGCCGTCATTCCCGCCTCGTTACTCCAGAACGACAACTCCGAAGTAATCTCCTTCCTCCTCTCGACCGAAATCATCCCGCTCTGTCTCCGCATCATGGAGAGCGGGAGCGAGCTCAGCAAGACCGTATGTACCCATTTTCAATCCTTGTTCTGGTCTTGTTGACGAATACAAATCCATCCACCACCACACACGGCACCCGTTCCTTACCTCTCACCACCGCACCTCAAACCACACAGGTCGCGATATTCATCCTCCAAAAAATTCTTCTCGACGACTTGGGCCTCGCCTACGTGTGGTTCGTGTTCATCTCTTTCTCGCACTCCCTTCACCGCGTCCCACCCAGTTACCCCCCACCCCCACCTCCCCCTCTTCTCCCCACATAGCCAAACGTACGAACGCTTTTACGCCGTCTGCACAGTGCTCAACGGTATGGTCGCCCAGCTATGTGAGGGTCAACCGTCGGGACGCCTGCTCAAGCACGTCGTGCGGTGTTACTTGCGGCTATCTGATAACCCTCGGTACGTACCGTCTGTTTGACCGGGTCCCTCCTTTATCCTCCAACGTTCTCTCCCCCACTCCTCCCCCTTACAGTGCCCGCGAAGCCCTCCGCCAGTGCCTTCCGGATCCCCTCCGCGACGGCACGTTCTTGATGGCGCTTAAGGACGACGTCACGACCAAGCGGTGTCTCGCCACGCTGCTGCTTAACTTGAGCGACCAGGTGCAGGGGTAATACTGGCGCCGACGCTGGCGGTGCTTGGACCCACGAAATGGTTTTGTGCGTGCGGGCATGGCATTGGGGCAGTGACGGTTTTTTAAGACGTGCAGGAGAAAAAGAGCATACCATACTTTTGTACCATATGTGAACAGATTGGACGTTGAACTGGACTTCGTGACGTTTCCGTTGACCACAGGGCGTCTGCATGGACATGACTCATCCAGGGACACTTTTCATTCCCCCTCCACTCAACCCAACAATTCTGCAATGCTCTCAACCTTATCCCCACTTCAAACCTCACTCGTCGAAAAGGTCAAGACCTTCTACGCCGCGATCGACAAGGACGACTTCGCGGCGCTGGAGGGGATGATGGCCGTGGTTCGTAGCACGTGCGGTGGGATGCTCGTCGTCAGGACGTTAACGCTGCGTCGGCTTAGGATATTGTGCATCGGTCTGGGAATGGAGAAGTCTCGAGGACGTCTAAAGGTGTGTTTTGCGGGCGGGAGGGAAGAACTTTGCCTCGGTTTTTGGTAACGGCGACTCATCGGCCCCTACGCACCACACCAGTTGTCATTGAAAACAGGAAAAGGCTCGCCGACAGTCGAAATCGTGTCAAGCACGACGTGAGCGACACCATGATCGTACACAGTTCCAATGGAGGCGCTCAATTGTGTCCGTAGGTTACTCGATGTTGGTTCCCTGCAGGAGCTGACGGAGTGATGGTCTCTGGAGGTAAGGGCAGTCTTTGTCGACGTGTACTTTGACTTCCCAACAAGTAATGAAAATCGGATAACCCGACAACGTACAGACATCACATTCGACATCCTCTCTGCCAAGGTTCGTACATGCGCATCAGATATACACCCTTCGTTTTCTTATAGCATTTTATTTCTACAGGGTGATTTCCGGAACATAGTCATTCCCTTCGCTGCGTCGTTCAACTTCAACGGCGTGGGAGACATTTCGGTAAGTTGCACTCCACCAGTCCACAATACGAGCACGAGCGTCACCTCTACGCTGACTGCAGGAGCACCTCGTATTCATGGATCCGTCTCCCATTCTCGTGGCGCGGGGGATCAACATAGGTATGCGAGCACAATATCCTTCGGGGAAGTCTCAGCCTGTTTAATGAATTTGCTTGCTTCGTAGTTGGCGATGAAGACCTCCGCCCGACGCTCGAGAATGTTGCATCGACAATGGAAGCGTATGAGTCGACGTATTTCTAGAATCGGGAAGAATTTTGAGGGGGCGACTGCAAAATCTCGATAGAACTTCTAGCAAATCATTTATGTGCATGAAATGGAAAGGGATTACATCACTATAATTGTTTCGAAATGACGAGAATGGGGGGTGGAGAGGTTCAATGAGGTGACCCGGTGGTGTGGCGTCTCCATTCGACAAACCAGGGCAGGCACGATCGTTCCAGTTTTCAAACGGGAGCACGTGGATTAGAACGAAAACTGTGGCTGGACCCCATATCGCGTAAGGAAGCCAATCCAGGGGTGTTCTCCGTGACTAATGGTAAAATCCCCAACTTCGCCCCCCACAGTTAGGGCAGAGGTGGTCGACACCGAGGATTCATCCAAAAACCAACGATGAACCCGCGGATGAATCTCCACTTGGTCGAAGCCTGTGAATCGGGAGATTCTCCATCCGTGCGCCGGCTGCTGGAGCAAGGGGTGGATCCCAACTCGCATAAGCGTGTGTCGGTTTCGACTACGGTGGCAATAGATTGGTTGAGAACGCGGGTGGAAACCGATACGATCTCGGGAGAGTCAGCGCTGGCGCTGGCGATTCTTCATGGACATCGGGATGTGGTGGAACAGTTGCTGAAAGCCGGTGCAGACATTCAGAAAGAAGTCCAGTGGCGGATTTCTGACCATTACACTGATGGCAAGACGGTGACGATGGAACGCTGGAACCAGAAACGCTGGTTCTTCACGTTTCATTTCCCCTCGCCATTATCCCTTGCCCTCTGTATTGGTGGTAGGGTGACTTTCTGGAACGGGGGAAGCTATGCAGACTGGGAAAGGGATATTCGCAATGGAAAGATCCGCGTTAATAATCCTGGTGGCATTGTCCATCTGGAGAGTCCGGCGTACGAAGATCGCAGTGTCACTCTGGATTCGAAACCACGGTTTGAGATCGTTTCCTTGCTACTCCAAGCAGGAAGTGAGGTTTCTCAGGACATTATGAGAGGCGCAACTTCCTCGAGGGACACCAAAATTGTCGAGTTGATTCAAATGCACGCTCAAATGGGATCCACGGGGTACTCGCTGATGCGCTCTTCCTCCATACCGAGTCACCTTCCAACCCATGCGTCAACTCTATCAACGCCTATGCGTCGCTCGCAAAGCGAAGTAGACGTGCCTCTCTCAACCATGGTACCGTCAATGTCCACAAGCATTGGTGCTATGAGCCGCTCGGAGGGACCGAACATCCAGTCACTCAACACTCAGCTCAGCGCTCGGGTTGTAGACATGGCCAATACACTACTGGAGTTGCGCAAAGAGGCTGATAGACTTCAACTNCAAAATGCTCATTTGGAGAAAGAACTGGGAATGTACAAGACTCGAGCATC
>KQ965798.1:153722-210628 GCA_001574975.1 Gonapodya prolifera JEL478
CAATCAAAAATTCAGGAATCCGACATAAAAATTCGTGACTACGAACATGAGCTGGGCAAAGTGAAAGAATGGAACCGAGAATTGACTCGCAAACTTACAAACACGGAGGAGCAATTGGAACGAACCAAGGAACGTATCGCAGATATGGAGAGGGACCATTTGGGGAGCTCAAACGGAAGCAGGCAATCAAGTTTGAAGCTCCTTCCATCGCCAGTGTCGGACAGTGCTCCGAGAGGAACTACCATCATGAAGAAGTTGATGTGGTTCGTAATCTGATTATTTGTTTTCCCCAACGTGCACTCATACAAAGAAACACCTATCATTGTCAGGGCAAATTACTCATACATACCTCAGCATACAGACGAGCTGTCATTGACAGCGGGAGAGCAGATTTTTGTGACCTATGTTTTCAGCGACCAGTGGGCATGGGTAAGAGCACTTGATTGATTTCGCAAAGAACGGACCGTTGATATCCTCTTATATATGCAGGGTTTGAATCTTGAAAGTGGTGTTTTGGGCATGTTTCCCATGGTCTGTGTGTCAGATGACCCCACTCCAAGTGCAAGGGGGGCTGTCGCAATTTCGGAAAGGAGCTCCTCCTTCACAGCATCGACTCCGAGTCATGGTGATACAATGACATCTTCGTCTTGGCTGCAACGGAGTATTCACCAGATCGATCTCGACGCGAGGCGCTGAGGTCTCTCTTGCCTTTTTCTTGGTTTGAATTTTGAATTAAATTATTACTCGATTCTTTCCAATTAATGATGTCAGTTTTGTATATATAAGCCATTGTTCGAACGTACTAATTCCATGAGTCCGGATGTAATTCAGATTTGCGACAACCATTTAGCGACCCACGTCCTCAGTCTTTATCCCCATGCACGCGTAGTGGAAGAACTGTTCTTTATATAGGACGAAGGCTGAGGCCCCGATTCGCTTGAAGCATCGACTGCAATTCCGCACACGGGTCATCTGGAGCCGCCTCTTTTGAAGATTGATGAGAGTCTCCTTGACCTACTCAAGAGAACGATTAATTCTGGTGCACCTCATCATGTAGCGTCTGCACAAATCTGTGCTCTCTCGGTCATTGATAAATTGCGTATTACTTGGTCATCCCTTTTGCTTCTGGTTAGTTCATGGAAGCTCTTGTCAAAATATGAGTTGAGAAGGCCAACAGTACGCTTGCGGGTAAAAGATCGGGGATCTAAAGGCGGCAACGTTCGATCACTGAAATCCTAATAAGCGTTAGAAAACACACACTTGCCTTCAGCGGGTCCATGCGGTCGCCATACTTTGGCATCAGGGAAATTGCATCATCAACCTTCCTTGAGCTCTCCAGATACAGCTTGACAAGCGTGACAAACACATTGCGTGCGGGTGACTTTCCGGGAGCATAGTGTGTTGCGGCGTAGCTGCAATTGTAAGTAGACTTTATCGGCAACTGATCAACACAGCCGAAACACAATGGTAAAAACCATCGTTTCAGCAAGCGAACGATTCCCAAGTTTGGTGACAAAAATGTCCAGAGCTTGCTCATGCAAAACCATCCGGCTTAACATTATGGCACGCTCCTCGTACATTCCTTGTATGACAATTGCAGAAGGAAACCCACAAGATTGCTCAAGGAACTCATTGCCGAGCTTCAACTCATGCACTCACCATCAACAGGGAACCGCCATATAACATGTTCCGGATGGTACACCTTGGAGTATTCTAGAAATTCTAGCAATCGCATCCTCGGTGAGCTTGTGGAAAGCTCCTTGCCACCGATAGCCGCTTCCGCTGCAGGAACATTGGCGAGGTACTCAGCAACTAAATCCTCGTGTAGCTCAGGAGTCTGGTCGCCGAGATCATAGATGAGATGTTCCAAGTTTGCCGTTGCAAGATCGTCAGAAAGGTTAGCCAAGTGCTGGAGAACACGTCGCCGGGTCGGGATTGAGGGCGAGTATGGAGGGTCGGTGAATATCTGATTTCGAACATCAATAGTTGGCACCTTCCGTTTGGCAGAAACACTTCGAAACGACAAGACACACACCTCGAGTCCTTCTTCTGGAGCTGTTTCCAAAACATAAGTTGAAGCCTTAAGAACGAGATCCAGATCTCGTTCTCCGAGCCGTTTGAGATATGTAACCAAGGCTGAAGGTCCCGCTGGTCGAAAAGCGGGAACGCGTCCCAAACTGGTTGACTGACGTAAGTGGGACTTCTATTAATAACTCTCTCCCTTCATCACACTCACCGCTCCAAAAACTGCAGTGCTCGATCGTGCATGCCTTTCCCAAAAAATAGATCCAAAAGCTCGTCGTATCTTCTGTCGTGTTCCAACCATTCCGAGGTGACAGAAACATCCACCCAGTTCTCCACCCGCATGAGCGGTCTCACAAGTGAAGATTTCGCCGCTAAGTAGACGCTAAGGAGACATGTATCTACTACCACCGCCACTCGCTCTAAGCGAGAGATTTCCTTTTGCACCTCAAGTTCCGAGGAGGCTCGACCTCGTATCAGATCTTGCCGTGAGCGCAGGGTGCGCATTCGCCTCTCGGTAAGAAATCGTACCAGAGCAGCGTAAGCTTGGGGCGGGGGTTCGCTGGAACGGTGTGGATAAGGCGCGTTATCCTCCGGAAATGGAGGTATGCTAGGTTCTGCCTCCCCCCAAGTGCGCACCGCAGGAAAGAGGCCGCACACTTGGCATGGATCAACATCAAGGTCTTGAAAGAGAGTCATTGCTGTGGTGTAATCTCGTACAACGGAGCAGGCGGAGCCGAGATGGAAGCGAAGTCTACAAACATAAAAGTTGTCCATTCAAACAACAGAGATAGACATCATCAAGTTCTTGCCATACCTTGGCATCGTCTGGTACTCCTTCCGCCACCTCAACATACTCTATCGCGGATTCAAAATTGCCGTCCAAAACAAATCTCCGGACCCTTTCCGCCCATCCAATTTCTTCTAGTATTCCCACGTTTCCACCACAGAAGACCCAGAGCTTTCCAGCAGCTTTGAATATCCCCATTCGACTCGGGGGAGCAGGTTGCCCCATCAAAGACCCTGCGCGGCTCTTTGCGCTCGCTACTGATCCGGCGCGAGATCTCGTGGCGGCGGCAGCGGCGGTTGGTGCAATGGATGAGGTTACACTTGGGCTGCAGGAGTGCCGACGAGAGGATGTGGCCGAGTGATGTCCTGGGGAGTCATGGGAACCGGAAAACTGCCCAACTTGTAGCGTAGAAAGTGATGCCCGAGGAGCGATATGTGCTGGAGGGGGATATTCTCCCGTTATCAGAGGAATATTCTGTACCTCCTCCCCAGCCCGCAAATGCGCCACAATGAGCTGTGTTGTTGTATAAGTGGGGAGCAATCCACTCGTTGCAGTGACAACGTAAGGTGACCAAAACGCTGAGGAATGGTGGACACTTTCCGTGAGTGGCTTGTGGGGCCAAGATGGTCATCGCTCTTACTCACCAACCGACCCTGGCGGCGCGCTCCATTGAACCTTTGCCTCCACCTTCAAGGGTTCCGTGGAGTAAACGACGGTAGTAGTTCCTGTTTGTTCGATCACACTTGTACAACCGAGTTCGAGAATCTTGCAGATTAAGGTTTTGCTCACCTTCAAGTGTTATTCCCACCGTGCCTCCGCTCGCTTCTCCTATACTCCAAGCGCTCTTTCTCCCAGTGCCTGTTTCCAGAACATCTTTCCCCAACCCATAAATTTCCACACCTCCGACATCCTCCTCGGCGTCTACCACGGCGTATTCTGCGGTGTCTTGCTGTGTCCGCCCAACCGAAACAAAAGAACGATGTCTTTGCGTCGGGGGTCAGAAGAAGCGATAAAATTGATCGCAGTTTAAGTGGTCGGCTCGAGTCCGCAACCAATGGTGGAGCATGTGACAGTGCCATTGAGCGGATAGCTGAAATAGTTGGCATTGAGTAACCATAGTATTTGGTGAGTACGGAGCCGTGGGGTTTGGGTGGAGCTTCTTGCACCATGGGCTTCACGTTAGCAAGATCGAACTCTCCGCTCTCCCCGACTTCGAACACACCAATAGATTTGCCCATTGCTGCATAAATTCTGGATGTCATGCCTCCTGGAGTTCGAACATCCAATGATAGAGCGTCTTCCGGAACGGTCGTTGTAGGTGTTGAAGGACGAAGGCAGTCGTCCCTCGGGACCGTCGAACATGATATTTCAGTGATAGAGTGGAAGCGTCATGGACACTTACTGTCAGAGAAATTAGGAGCCTCGCATGCTTGAGCTCCTCCAGCTGGATGATAGGTTTGCTGTCGGACGTAAAGCGCTTCTTCTTGTTGAGCAGTGTCACGACGGGCGCTCTCGTGACATGTTTACTTGCAATAGCAGCCAGACGGTTGGGTAGAGTGGGGCCTTCGGTAGACCTTGAAGGATTGGATCGTTGATTGAGTTCTTTCGTGACTAGTCCATCGGCAGAGCCCGGTCTGGGGAGGGAGATCGAATACGTGGCCAGAAGTCCTTTCGCTGTTCCCACGTAAAGCTTCACGTCCTGCTTGTCCTCTGAAGGGTTGTGCTCTCTGCCACTTTCATAACCACGACGAGACCAGTCCACATTCCATTCCCCCACAGCCACGCAGGTGATCTCAGCTGGGACCGAAACAAGAGCTACATAGTCAAATGCATCATGTATCATTGGATTCTTGTACAAAAAAGGAACCTGTACCTCCGAATAAATTGTATGGTTCACGGGCTCCGCCCAGTGACGAGAGCGACTATGCGATCAATGGCCTCTCCTTTCTCCTGCGGAGACATGCGTTCTTGATGTCTGCCACGCAAATCTAACACAAGCCTGCTTACAAACGTATCATTTTTCTTCGCAGTCACAAACACTTACTGGGAGATAGCTTGAGACTGGTTACAGCCCCACGATCATCGCCAACGAGGAGAACAGGACTAAATTCGTTGAAAACCACGTGCGTCACCTTTGCCTTCCTTGCCACCTGTTGCTCGCATATGGCTTCGTACTTGTTGACGTTGAGATCAAAAACGAACACCTTAAAATTGAGGAGTATCATCAGTGTCCCGGAAATGGATTTTTGTTGGTACACACCTTTCCTTCGGTTGTGCCAGCTGCAAAAATTGTACTCGCAAAAGGCGCCCACGCTACATCACCAACTGGTCCTCCTAAGTCGAACGTCATGACTGGCGATGTCTGCGAAATGTCCCATAGCTTCACTGTCCAGTCTCCCGAAGCAGTGATGAAGTACTTTGTGTGGAAAGGGTTCATTCGAACAGCATAGATTGCCATATGGTGACCCTCGTTGAAGCAATCCGACCGGTGTAGATTTATGAAATCCAGTTCAAAACAGTCGGACTCACCTCGTAGGTCCTCAAATACTCGCTACTATACGCCTTTGAGCATAGATGCAGCTTTCCTTCTTCCGTTCCAACCACAAACAAATGTTCATCGCTTTTGCTGAAATCTAAACAACATCCACCGCCTGCATCCATGAACTTGCTTTCTTCTTCCGGAACATCACCAGCGTGCGTTGCCCCGGCCTCAGGCTGGTTTATGATGCGAATGATATCCTTTCAAGTATGAACAGAACGTCAACTTGGTGTCCTCGTTTGGTTCCTTTCGTTCATCCTCACCGTGAATGCCAATTCATTTTTCAACACAGTCCATCCAGTAACTCTTCCGTCACTACTTATGCTGCAGAAATTTGCGTTGTCGTCGAGATCATCTCTCTGCCATCGAACTTGCCACACTGGGTCTGAATGTTTCCCAGCACGCCCCTGTGAACGCAGTAAAGGCGCCGCTGACTTGTCTTGTAAGTCATACACCAGAACTGTTCCGTCGTAGAGACCAACAGCAAGAAGTGATGGGTGCTAAAAACAAGATGCAACTTCCTCGGAATGATGTGCAAGGAGAACATCTGTCCTTCTCTTACTTGTGGGTGGAAATCAAGACACATCACGCCGCTGTCGGCCTCCCACAACCACTCCGGATAACTTGGATTCTTAAAACTGAATACAGCAACCTCTCCTGGTCCCTGCTTCACAAAGTCGTACGAGCCGTAACTACAGGAAACTGTGGAGCAACAGAAAATGGTCGTCCCGATTCACCCACTCACCCGACTGCCAGCATATCGGAGAACTTTGGCGACCATGAAACTGAAGTGACTTGCTTTTTCCTCTGAGGATCGTGTGCAAATTTCCAGAGCGGAAGTAACGTTCCCCCTGTTTGAAAGGTTTCAAACAAGAAATCGGATACGAACCACAGGGCACCCACGTCTTCCCTCCCGACCCTCATCAGCTGCATCATCCCAGTAGCGAAAATCTTGTGCTACGTCGTCAAAGGTGTTCTGGTTCGCCATTCTTTCAACAACGGCGAGATTCCGCCGCAAATCTGGATTACGGTGGAAGTGTTCGTTAGCAGCTTCCCCGACGCCCGTCGTTGAGGTCATTGAAGCAGGCAGAGGCGGCAAGTCGGAAGAATGGGTTGCTGTCTTTGTTGGAGCGGATGGTGCAGCCTGAAGAGCAGCTGTCGTTGGCAAACAATGACTTTCCATCGGAGAAAGATGCTCACTTTTCCCTTCTCTTTCGCTCTCTCCTTTGCAGCAAGGTCCTCCATATATGCATCGAAAATCGTCCACTGGCTCACATTATGTGATATAGTACGTTGCGGAGGTGGGTCTGTGTTTGTGAACCTATCCTGAATGGCACACGAAATCCAAGTTCGTTCGATCATTTACGCAATACGCCAGAAGAAGTTTCCCCGGCGATGTGGCGTGACAGACACCCACTCTTAATGGGTTGCTCGCCGTTTGACTTGCCCTCTCTGCAAAACTGAATTGATTCCTTGGGGGCTTCTTCATTTTGGTTTCTGCTTCTTCTTCTTTAGACTCCACGGGCCGGGTTGGGGAGTCTGGGGTGACGGCCGACCCTCCAGGTGAAGTCGCATCAGTTGGATATGCTGTTTCTGTTGTGGATGATTCCGAAGCTGGGGATGGCCCAGAACCGATTGGATCTTCTTTGTAGACGAGGTAGCTAGCAATAGCGACGGAGTTCGTCATTCTTCGGAAAGCTTTTGATAGAATCTAGGGTGATGTCTCACCCATCGAACTCAAAATGTAGCACCGTGTGCTCGACATTCTGAGCTACCCGGAAAATCCTGTCTTTATTGTTGAACCGAGCGTAGTTCTGCGCCGCCAAGGGATTGTTCGCGTTTAGAACTCTTGTGAACTCTTCGTCCAGCTCTTTGTCGGTAAGCTGAAGTTGGGTGGGTGGCTTCAGAAGGGCTTTGGGCTAGATTGAAGGGAAATTTTTTTAGAGAGAGGCGAGGCTGCAATCCATCAAGATTTCGGGGCATTTCATTGCGTTGGTTCATGTAGTGTTGGGAGTTCCCCCAGAGGTTGCTCCTTCACCTTGAAGACGCACCTGCATCCACGAGTTTCCATCCTCTGTTCCCTGTTGTACGAGTCCGGGAGCATCAGGACCAGTGTCTGCCTCCCTTCCTTTCATCGCATCGGCTTTCGTTTCCGGCGCTGGAACCTTGCGCGTGCTATACATGGTGAGATTAACACCGGTAAATTGATCAAGATTCGTTCGTAGAGCGTTTTATTGCTGCGATGCCGCTTGATTCCACGGGAAACGGGTGACAATAATGGTGAAGTTTTGTGAGCCAACCCGAACTGGCGCGCACGTCATGTGTTCACTTCTCTCCTATGGCATATAATTTCTGCTCTCAAATCCCTACAAAAGCGCACAATATTCCATTCGTTAACTCCCATCATCCCTCCTCACGCCGATGGACCGCTCGGAGTTCCAGACGGAGGTGCCCCAGGGCCTCCCATGCCGCTACGCGAAAGAGGGTTAGAGGCCAAACACCAGAAAGGAGTCGAAAGACGAAGAATGTGACCTACTCGGAAGTGGGGGCTCCTCCAGGGGCGCTTCCTGGGTTTGGCGGTGGTGTCTCCCCTCCAGAAGCCCCCGTCGGGGAGCTCACGGCAGAAGTCGCGGATGCCGAAGGCGTGGAAAGGGAGGCTGAGGAAGTTGCCGACGCCGAGGGTGTGAAGAAGGAGCTCGCCGAGGGAGTTCTCGATGACATCATGGAAGTTGAGCTGGAAGACACTCCCGTCGACGAAGAGGAAGACAAGGACGACATTGGTGGAGCAGCTGACGGCGCCGCAGTCCTAGCCCCCAAGTGTAAGTAAGCTTGTTTGCGAACAGAAAAAGAGACTGAGATACCAACGCCTTGGTGATGCCACTCGACGGAGCAACCGCCGTTGGAGTCCTTAGCGAAGCAGTTGCCGACGGTGTTGCGCTTGTAGCAATAGCAACAGGGGTGCGAAGGAAAAGGCGCGGATTAAAGTCTGCTCATGGGATAGTCGCAACTGATAATTTGACAACTTACCTTTCTATCTTCGCGCTTGTCAGCGGAGCTTTGATGGGGATAGTCTTTTTGGCGGAAGCATCAATGAGAAGCAGATAGAGCGGTAAATCCAGCCTCACATACCTGGGTGATGACGACAACAGTGGGTACTGTTATGGAGACAGTCTGTCCAGCTGTTACAACCGACATTGTGGGTATGGTCTTAGTCTCAAATGCACTGAGAGGCGTGTATGTCGGAAACGGTTTCGTAGAAGTTAATTGAAAATGCTTCAGAGAGATGACAATACACTCAATTTTTCCACGAGACTGACGTGGCGGTTGTGAAAGTGCTAACGGTGAGTGTCTGAGTGGCGACACTGGTGACATAGGTGAACGCTTCCACAGTTCGAATCGAAGTCTAAGCCGTTGCAGTAGTTAGTACAGATTTATTAGCGTCGCCCAGGTCGAAACTCACCACTGGAAGCGTAAGTGGCTTTTTCACCGATTGGGTGACAGTGACGACAGTGGTAAAGAACGCTGATATCGTTGAAGTCATAACAGCGGACGCAGTGCTCGTTGCTGTCACCGTGACACTAAAATCACACGTCATATGCATGACGCATGAGAGTGGTTGTCGTTTAACATTGAAAATTTAGATACCTACGTGGATGGCACGAATCGAGTTGTTGTGGTAGCAACGGTAACCGGCTTTGCGACTGTCGCGGTGAAATCGGAATCAAGAATACTTATCAGAACACTTCAAATGAGAAAACAAATTTTAAACTCACCGACGGAAGTCACAAAGGCTGTTGCGGTAGAGTAAACACTGTGGCATTGAAAGTGTGACGCAATGACATTAAACTTCAACCATTGCGGAGCAACTCACGTTACAGCCGAAACAGTAGTAGCTGTCTGAGTCTAAAGGCCACCAAAAGGATCAGAAAGCAATAGGAACGGTGCTTTGCAACTTTCAAACCTTGACGAGCGTGGACGTTGCTGTGACTGTGACGACAGAGGGTTGGACAACCGTCTTGACGATATTCTGACGCTTCTGTAGTCTCTTATCACTGACAGGCGCTAAACGGGTAAATACGAAGTGAGCGCCTTCAGATAAAGTTTGCTTGCAAATTGGACACATACCCGCCGTCGCTCCAAGGACTGCCACGAAGAGAAGCAAGAGAGCAAGAAGACGCATCGGTTTTGGAAGCACGAGACAAGGGAGGGCTTTGAGGGCAGTCGATTGATTATCGAATAAAAATCAAGGTGTGCGAATCGCCGCAATGACAGATGCAAAAGCCAACTTCGCCACACGAAGGTGACGTTTCGACATTCCGAGCTTTTCGAAGAGATGGCCGATTCACGGCCGCTCTAGGAGAACGTATTAATGCAAAAATTATCCCGTCACGTGTTCATTTTCTTTTTGTGGGATCAGCTAGCTCCAAGAATTCGAATGTGGTACACACATCTGGCCCGTGCAGGAATGTCCTCATCGGGTGACAGCGGCGACACGGTTTCCCAGGCCTTCGGACAAAAAACCGACATAAAGCAGAAGGTCACTTCAGGAGTACGCCAATCATCGCCTGCCCTCACAAGCTCACTTCCTCCAAGATGAACCACCTCCTGGCTTTCCTGCTTGTCTTGGTCCTCAGCGCACAGACATTCGCTCAATCGTCTGTCAAGTCGTCTGTCCCTATTCAACCTGGTCAGACGCTTACCGTGACTGCGACACGTGAGTCTGTCATCTCCATTGAAAACGAGAAAATCTTACCTTTGGGTTTGGCGAAACAGAAATTCAAAAGTCGTATGTCACCGTCACCCAAACTATTGCGACGACTCTGACGTTCCCGGTGGAAGTCATTCAAACGGCAGTCGTTAAAGCTCCGGCGACGTATACCACCACGCAGACCGTTATTGCTACGTGCGTTAAACCTTTCGCTCACTTTCCGGAGAAAACTGACAACTCTTGGCCCACGTAGAACGCTTGAGACTGCTACAGCAAAGGTTGCTACTTTAACATGTTTGTTCTACGCAGCGTCTTATTTGTTTCTAATTTCCACCGCAGACTGTCACAACGGTAACCGCAACAGCACTGACAACAGTATCTATTGGGGCTGCGGTGACGGTGAGACGGCATTCCCACTAAAGCGACGAATCTGCTAACTTCAGTACGATCTACAGCAAACGGCTGTTGCAAAGGTCCCGGCTACGTTCTTTTCGACTACAGTTCGAACTGTTCAAGCATTCTCTTACGTCACAGTGCCGCAGGTAATGATATACCACTCGTTTTAGACTTATACAATGATAACCTATCCATATTTTAGACGGTTACGCAAACCGTTAAGGCTATCATACCCACAACCATCACCTCGAAAATCTACGTCCCGGAGGTGAGTACCACAGATATTTCCTTGTAATCGTATTTCCACACCAAATCTATTAGACCCTGACGACTACCATTCCTGTCACCACCACTGTGCTCGTACCCAGCTTGGTTGTTGTAACAGGACGTGAGTTTGTGCGGAATTTCATTCAACATCAATTCACATCATATTTTTCCCCAGAACAAAAAGGCACACCATCTGTCAAAGGCCCTAGCGCTCCAACGTGAGTGATTTCGGTACATGTCCGTGTTCGACGACACCAAATATTTCTTTCAAAACAAGTGCCCCTGCCGGTGGACCTTCTGAGGAAGCTCCGGGAGGCGGAACTGGAGGTGGAGCAGCCACCACTCCGTCTATCTCTGTTCCAATCGGTGGTGCCACCAAGGTAAGCACGCAGCTGATGCAATATCTCCGTACCGCGCCAATTCATTGATTTTGATGCGAAGGTTGCGGTCCCAGTCGCAGCCGGAACGAGGTTTTGAGGGGTTGTACATCTCGAGTAAAGATCAAAATCTCACGACGGGGTATATGTGCTAGTCTTGGAGATTGAATAAATTCCCGGGGTTGTGTCCGTAGTCGTTGACTTTTTGGAAAGCTCTCAATCTGATCGACGAAGGACAGAACCCAGAATGACAACCTCGCCGACAGTACCGGAGGTGATGGAGACGACGTTAGCCATCATTAAACCCGATGCCGCAGACAAGGAGGATGAAATCGCGTGGCGGATTCAAAGGGAAGGCTTCAGCGTGAAGATGGTTCGTGATACAGTTTGTCGATCGGACGCGATAAGACTCGAAGAGCTGACATCTTCACTGCGCTCGCTGCGTGGACTTGAAATATCTCGCAGCGCCGGAGAATCACATTGACGAAGGAGCAAGCGGGTGAATTTTACCAAGAACATGTTGGAAAACCATTCTACACGGAGCTCGTCAAGTTCATGACCAGGCAAGCGTCATGATGCTGGAAGCTCTGTTTGGGTGCCGGCGTGGAATAGCGGAATCATCGGGCATGACTCCCCTCCCCTCCTCCTCAGCGGTCCCATTGTAGTCCTTGCGTTGCAGAAGTTCCGTGCCATTGAAGAATGGCGTAAGCTCATAGGTCCAACGAACTCCCACAAGGCGCGTGAAACAGCCCCGGAGAGGTGTGTGGAGAAAACGAAAACCGCTGGTGTTCAGGAACATTGGTACAATAAAGGAAGTGGTCGACCATGCCAATGAAACAACTTGAGCAATTTGTTAGATTGATTCAGTGGGACCTCAATGAAAGACGCTGGAAGTTTGGAAAGAACTTTGTAACGATATGCGAGTCTTCGTTCTCCTGGTAACTTGATGTCCCCCTAGCCTTCGTGCCATGTATGGAACGGACAACACCCGAAATGCGTGCCATGGAAGCGACTCACCTAAGAGTGCCGATCGAGAGGTTCTCTTTTTCTTCGGTGGCGGTGGGTTGTTGCCGTGAAATTACGCTATTCGCGTTGGAAGTTCCTAACAAAGTTTGGCAGTCACATCTCCGAGTGTCCCACTTATCTCACCTTCGGACACAGCTACAGCACCGGCGGCTTCGGATCAATCTCGACTTATCCTTGAGCGTGAAGTATACCCAACATTAACAAAAGGCTTGACACAGTTAGCCAAGGAAAAGCCTGCGAACCCGACGGTGAGACATTCTCCTTTTGACACTGATAGACTTCAACCAACGCATATGTCAATTTTCCTTGAAGCAATGGCTGGGTCGATGGCTGTTGGCTAATAACCCAAACCAGCCACGAATGGAAGAACCACCAAAATAATGCAATGAAGCCAAATGTGTACTCTTCTAGATTCTATGATACAAATTTTCGTAAGATTCAGAATTGAAAATTCGGAGTTGTGTGCGCACCTGCGAGCCCATTGTGCCACCACCTAGTCCCCTCATCTCTGCATTCGCTTAGCATTGCAATCGATGGATTCCGGTTCACTGCTGACAGAAGCAAAGTCAAACTCATCGCGGCGAACATACAACCCCAGATCTATCGATGAGGGCCGCTCTGTTTGGTTGCCTTCTTCGCGTTCCTCATCTACGCTATTCGTGAGCATTTAAGGAAGAGAGGCTTGCTATAAGTGCTCACGCATCACTCTAAATAGCTAGATTGCTACATATGTGATATGGCGGGATTCCTGTGGGTACTTTCCGAACGGATTGCCACGACAAGTGCACCAACGAACCGACTCCATAGATGCTTTTGTGTACCGGTCATTTGGGATCATACTCATTCAATCTCTTGCAAACGTGTGCTTTGTTTTATCGGATTTCCTCAACGAGATTGTGAGGGATCTGTGTTGAGTTTCCCTTCCGGTGTGTATCGCATAACGACTTCACCACAAAGCTCGATCTGCCCTGTCCATGTCTCCCATATTTTGTGAGCACTAACGTCGGTAAGCACTGATCAATATTTACAAAAGCAAAGATGTTGAAATGTCCACTGACGGAAACTCCAGCACTCGGTATCTTGCTTTGTTCGACATAAGGGCGACGTTCGTCTTAGCCCGACTACAGATCAACAAAAGCTTACTGGATCTGTTCAGTAACCAATCAAAAAATGTGAACTCCTCCATTCTCCCGCGTGACACCGTTACCATGGTCGAGAGACAGGAATCATTCCAAAACTACCCGGAACATAACCACGGATTTTTCTTTAGAAACCGAGTGCCGCAACCTATTCCAAAACTTCTCATACTCGATTGAGCAAGATCGAATATTACAGCACCGTTTCACTGACAAATACATGATCAAAATTATTGTCGTTTTCGTTTTTATCCTTTCGGTACCTGTTCTTGGGGTGGCATTGACGATTGGGGACTCGAGCTGCCCTCCCAATCAAGGGTTTGGAGCAGACTGGACCGTTGCCAAGGTTGTCTTTGCTTTGTCATCTTCTTTTTGCTCGCACCAGCCATTGTGGTTGTTCTGCGAAACTCCAATAGTATGGGGTGACCACTGAACACATTGGAAGATATTGCTTGCTCACTTCGTTCGCCCCCCCAGATACCCACAACATCAGGGGAGATCTGATCCTATCGTGCGTCACCAGTGTACCACTGTTCGCAGGATATGTCTACTGGTTTCTTGGCGACGTGGAGGTTCGAACCGGAACAGCAATACTGGGTTACTGGAACCCCGCGCTTTTCGTCGTGATCTGGACCTTTTGCACACATTCAACCGCAGTAGTGTCACCGCTCGTTGGTGTGTTGAACCGGCTTCGCCAACGCAAAAGTTTCGGACGCAATCTTGCCATGGATGAAGCGAGCTTTTGGGGACTCATATTTCGTGGAGGTAAGTTTAAAGACTTCGCTGCTCGGGACTTCTGCGGTGCGTTCGTACTGTTCACATCTTTGCCTGCACGTTCAGACAGATATTCTTCGTAGTTGAAAACGTCGTAAATGATATCAATAGTTTCGCGGATATCACAAACATCTAAGGATGTGCGCAAAGCTTTTCATCGAGGACATCCGGCGTTTACATGGCGAGACTGCTCGTTTGATACAAGATTCTTGCTACAGCGAAGCACTTCTCTCGATTGGTCAAGACACCGCTGTCGCCCCTAGTGCACGCTATAATCAGAACCACAGTTTGCAGCCATTTTGGCTGGAGTATCTACCGAAGAACGCTGGAGCTTTGCCAGTACCGCCAGTGTTACATGACCTGTGGCACAAGATTGCCGTCCGCTATTTAAGGGATGACGCTGACTCGCAGCTCAACTTACCTAGCTATATCACTGTTGAAGTACAACAAAAGGTGAGTGCGGTCCTCATTTCTCGCTTGTGGATGTGCATGAATACCGAGCATTTTTCCACACCAGATCAATGCAGGCAACATCACAATAAATATGTTCGACCAAGTGCTCGCCGAGGTTTACTTGTGAGTGACGACCATCAGGTGCGGACTCCGTCACTGTTTTTGATCAGCTCCGCTCCGATCTACACACATAAGGATGCTTTACCAGAACACATTCCGAAGTGAGTCAAACTGTTTCATGCTCGCTATTCCCGGTGGTTCAAATCTCTAAATCTCTTCCTCTGAAGAGTACGTCCAGCAACACGAAAACAACAACAGGTCCACAACCTCGGTGTAAAGACACAGCGTCTCTGTATGATGGAGCCGTAATCACATCCGATACAGCTAGAGTAGATTTAACCCGGGGAGCGAGTCACCTGTATGTCGAGTGAATCCCTTCGAATGAGATGGTGTTGGTGGGGGAATAGATTTCACCAACGCCGATCGTCATGGTACGCATCCGCACAAAACTCAAGCAAATACGTGAGTATAAGGCTCGAAGAAGCAATCCGTATTGCGATCGCGTGACGACCCGTTTGTATCTGACGAGCGAACGGTGTTAACAGTCCTGGCCTCCCCGTGGGTCGCACAAGGCGTCGCGATCCAGTACTACACGAACATATGGTCGCTATTTCTTCAACCTGCGAAGCAAGGAGTACATATGTGAGTGGGGCGATTCCGCCGGCGTTACAAGGGCGTTCCATATGGACGAAGAGGGAGTTTACCTTCTCCACAAAGGCATTTTCAGCCCATTTCAAATCTATTTTGTCGTGTACACCTCGGGAATGGTTTGAAATGGGTGTTAGCTTGTCCAGTGGGCGCATCTCCGGCGCCGTGACAAATCATAGTCTCACTCATCCTTTTGCACTATGCTCAGCACGACGTTTTTCGTCGGCCTCGCCTTCTTCGCCTTCTTCGTGGGGACAGGCGCGTACCTTCTCCTCTTTCTTCCCAAACGAAAGAGGGCGGCGCTTGACTTTGCCAATTGGGAGAAAGGTGAGCGTACAGCCTCGGAGGCCCAGGAGGTGCTGTTGTACAGTCCTTCTGTGCAGTAAGGATTAGGCTTGCTTCTGCTCTAAAGTTGTGGTTCCTTTTCTTGTATTGATTGATCCGTATCCATCATCTTTCCAGACCCTGTACTTTCGTCCCACATTCCCCGCGCGACCTTTTCGCTTGTCCTGTGGTTCCTGTGCTGGACAGTATCTCTTTGGCCCGCGCTGGGCTTCGTAACGCCAGTCGCGCTTTTTAGTCAGTCGGCGGGAATCACGGCGGCTGTCAGCATAATTTAGAAATTTAGATGCGGTTTCTCTACATATAATAACGCCATCAACGACCTCTTGATATAAGTGGTGGGCTAAATGTTCCCACACGTATGGCTCGTTAAATTACACTACGCAATTGCTTGAGATGTCATTGTACTGCGACCCCTCGCTCCCCTCTCTGCCTGTTCACTTCAACGTTCCCACGGTTTCTTCCTCGCCTGTATCTTGGCCTCGGAGGGGGCGGATTCAGCGAGGGTATCTGGTATTGTCTTTATTCCTGGTTTGGTTAATGCAGAGAAGGGGCGGCCATGAGCTTCAGCATTGGCCTATGGAGATTGGATTGATGGAATTTTGACGTACCTGGAATTGGTTTCCCATCGGCAAGCATCTGCACCAAGTCTTGGAATGATTTCGGGTACCGTGGGCCATCACCTTCTGCCCCTTCGCCACTAGAGTCTTCGGGAGCGGGAGAGTCGTCGTTCGCTGGAGGTGGAGGCGGGCCCCAAAGATCAGACGACGTGAGAGGAGCAGGAGTAGGTGCGATGAATGGCTGTGGTTGGTGAGAAGGATCGGGTTGTGATTCTTGTTGCTTGGGTTCGCCAGCGTCTTTCCAGCGTCGGTAAGCTGCCAAGTCCAGTGGGCGGACAAACCTTCCAGTCCGGGGAGATTCAAAGATCAGGCATAGAGGGAGAGCAAGGGCAAGTGCAAGAGCACCCAACCACACATGAGGGAATGTCGGTCGAGGGGGTATCAGCAGGTTCCTCAATCGTTGCAACTTGAACTCAATACACGCTCCCTCTGCGAACAATCATCCGCCTCTGTCAGCGCATCGCGCCTAGGCCTCGGGTTCGCAACTCCAGCCTCTGGCCTCCGTTGCTCGACCTTCCACTCGATACACTTTCCGCGAAGGACATTCGCCTCGGTCAGCGCTTCGCGCTTATGCCTAGATATACACTCCGCTCTACGTGGTGAATTCGCCTCCGGCGGACTCTTCGGTCAGCGCTTCGCTTCATGCTTAGACCTCGAAAATGCGTCGTCCCCCCCAATGACACTCACCGATTAAAGTACCATGCTTTCGCCGCAAGCTCCTTCTCTCTCTTCGACTCTTTGTCGGCGTCTTTCAACCGCTCGAGCACCGCGCGCGCACCGCTCTGAAACGCCTCGTCGGTGTCGAAGTTGTAGGAGTCGAAGGCGGTGAACGCAGTGTACGAGGACGCGGAGGAAGCAGAGGGATCGGGAGGGGGGGTGTCAACGAGAAGAGCGCCGTCGCGTTTTGCGGCAAGCCATGACTGGTACCGGGCGAGCGGGATTTGGTGCGAGAATCGCCTGGAGGTACGACGTCCAGGTGTGCGACTCATGCCGGCAGGATTGGATCTATCAGGCGTGTCACTCACTTTCCGAAATAGAATAGTTTCGATCCCATGATTTCCGCTTGAATCAATTTGTTGAGCTCGGGTGGAAGCGACGCATCCTTGTTCGTGTCGGCACTTCCTACAATCTCGGTGTCCGGGCGACTCTGCACCTCCGGGACAGGATCCTCCTTCGAAGATTCGGTGCCTGGGAGGGACTCGTCTTGCTGACTAGGTTCGCCGGAATGGTGTGCCGTTGTCGCTCTCCCATCCTCCCACTGCTTCCTCGCCCTCGCCACCACCGCCCCGAGTCCAGAAGAGAATACCGGATCGCCATCGAAATCGTACGTCGTAAACTTGGAGAAGATTTTGTGTTCACTTGCCGTGAAAGTGGTGGATTGCATTGCGAGTTGAGCCGTGTCGGTTCAATTTTTGGTTTTACAACCCTAGACGTGGACACTAGCGCATTTTGCCCGCCAATCATTTACTCCAGGAAATGGTCAACCTCACAGAACTCTCGCAGGCTGAGATCGAGGCGGAGGGAAAGGCTGTGGCGAAGGCGAACGCGGGGGAGGAAGACGATGCTGACTATGAAACCGACGAGGAGATCGATGACGATGACGATGTGAAAAACGAGGTGGGTTGAAGTACTTGCTGGATGCGTGCCCGTTTTGCTTCGGCCCTCAGTTGCCTGGAGAGTCACGACGATTCATCGGGTTGGTGTGAGGGACTCTTTCGCGAAGCGAACCCGAGGCCTAAGCGCCGCAATTTGGAGTTCCGCGCCAAGAAGGAAGAGGGCCGTGCAGTTGGTTCCGGCCTCTGTACTTGGATCACGGCACTGAGCGTTGCGTTGCGCCCACATCCGTACCTCACTAATCGCCCATCTGTCCTGTCACACCAGTCCATCTCCGCCCGCCTCCTCGCCCTCCTCGACATCGTACCCCCCACAACACGCGCATCCGTCTCCACCGCCGTATCCACAACATCTTCCTATGCGTGGTGGTCCGCCTCGATGGCCGGTAAAGCCGCATGGGTCGTCGCCACCGCTGGCGTCATGCTCCTGCTTCCTGTCATCCTCGAGGTGGAGAAGGAACAGGCGGCTCTGTCGCAGGGTGGTGGGGGTGCGCCGGGGGGGGTGAGTCAGCAGCAGCTGACTAGTGCCGCACAGCAGGTGGGTGGTCGAGCGACGGAGGCCGGCGAGCGGAGCACAGCAAGTCCTTCGAGGCCTGGGCGCGATAGCGCCGACAGAGACTGTCTGCCGGAGGCGAATACACCACGGAACGGAATGTTCCTCGCGGAGCGAACCCGAGGCCTAAGCGTGAAGCGCCGAACGAGGCGGATTACATGGCGGGTCCGGGGGTGTGGTGTGCTGGTAGCCTGGTCTATGACTGACATGTTCATGTTCCGCTTCTTTCCGTTTCCAATACCACAATCGCGCAACTTCGCTTCTTTACACCCGATGCATCCATCGGTCATCATGAAATGTAACGTAATACCCACCGTACCATCACTCCAGATGGTAAACCCTGGCGTCGCAGCGTGACCGTAAGGAAGCACGTCGTTTCCGAGACCCGAGTGGAGTGGACATTTAGATTGACAGTTAATGAAAGTGTCGCATATTATGTAAAGGCACGAGTAAATACGGATTTCGCCATTTTGCATCCTATCTGAGATCCCATCCTCTCACTGGATATGGATACTCGTGCTTGGATAATGAAAATCGCCGGGCTGGGCTTGGTGAACCGACGTGGAATCACTTCGCCGATCATGTGGATACCTTTCCCGACCAACGGAACGAGCAGTGCGACGAGTGGGAAAATGACATCACAAGGTATCGCGACCATCAACCCTTCCGCTCCAATTCCAGATAACGTTTGGATGCAGCGATATCGCTGCGGCCCGCTGTGCTTGGTCACTCTGGCGGGTTTCCTCATTTACTCAATCCGTGGGTTGAGTTTATACTCCGTCCACAGGAATCGCTCAATGTAACTTACACTGTCATTTACCTCAGCTACCTTCATCGTGTTTCTACTCTGCCGCAATCAATGTACGGACCGTAAGCAGAACATACACACTGCGGTCTGCTGACGGTCACCATGTTTCTAGACTCTATCCAGAAGCGATCGTTTTGGCTGGTTGTGATACAAAGTCTCGCCAACATCGCCTCCATTCTGACAATGTTCTCGGGTGAAGTGGTGTGTGAAAGAAGTCTTCGCTTGTGCATATCCACAAAACCCACGGAAATTATACCCAGGCAATGCTTCCATGCCCAGATCTACCATTTTTCATCGCCTTGAACCTTGGTACGTGATCTCGCGCGATTGAAAGGGGGGGTTGGGGGTTTGGTTGTAGGCACACTTTTCTCACCACACTGAAAAGCCCTCGGAATTCTCATCTACAGCTTCATCATGCGCGCGATTCTCGTGTACTCGCGTGTGAAAACCCACCGCGCCTTGCTGGACGACTTTAAGGCCCACAGCCAACAATCACGGGTCTTCGCCCAACCACGCACAGTGAAGCAACCAAGTCACCGCAGTCTTCACAAATTGGTATGCAGATCGTGTGATGACTACTCGACTACCTGAAAATGATGAATGATGTCGTCTCATCGTGAAATGGCGCTAGGACACCATCACTGAAGTGACGCTCATCAAGACCACTGGACTGGCCGTGGTGGTCCTCCTCATTCCCATCCTAGGTCTGTTCTTTACCATTGGTGATGCAAGTTGCCCCCCAAACGATGCTTTTGGGCCAGACTGGATGATTGTGGAGGTTGTCGTGATTTCGTTCTTGCTTCTGGGACCTACACTTGCGTGGGGGCTCAAAGACGCTCGAGGCAAGTGCACATGCGTCTATAGATTCTCATCAAGTCATTTGGGACGCCCAGTACAGATGGTCACAGCATCCGCAAAGACCTAATTGTATCCTCCATCACCGGGCTTCCTTGCGCCGCTGCATTCATGACGTGGTACGCTATTGACGTTGAGACTGTGGAGCCCTGTTTTGTCCTTTTGGAACCCCTTCATGTTTCCCTAGTTGTGGGCATACACCATTCACACAACAGCTGTGGTGACTCCCCTGGTTGCGGTCGTTCGTGAGCATATAAGCAAAATGAGAAAGTCCAGAAGCTCCCTTGCATTTGACGAAGGAAGTTTCTATCAACTTGTCGCGAACGGTGGTAAAATGTGGATCGAGTTTAGAGAGTTCGCGGCGAAGGATTTCTGTGGTAAGTGCATCCCTGTTGTGAGCGTGACTTGCATTTCACTCCTTGTTATCATCTTGGCTTAGTGGAAAATGTGGTATGTGTGGAAAAGTGCTCGTTCTCCATACGATCGATCACAACTGTCACATTCATTCGAATCAGCTCTTCGTTGAAGATTTGCGCTCCCTCCAAGAAGAAACGATGGCCAGCATGAAGAGTGGAGGATTCAGCGCAGAGACTCTTCTAAAGAAAAGCACCTATGATGGAGCCCAAAAGGCTCGACCATTCTGGGTGGAACTCCTCGGGAGTTCAGCGGGTTCCACGCCTATTCCACAAGACGCTCGGCGCAGGTGGAAGCATCTGGCGACTTTGTACTTGGAAGACGATTCACCGTCGCAACTGAATCTGCCGAGCACTGTTGTTGCTGAGTTCCGTGAGAAGGTAAGATTGGAGTTGTGGATCTGTTCTTTGGATCACATCTGAGAGGAGAACATACTTTTAGATGAAGCAAGACAAGATCACCCTCGATATATATGACCCAATTCTCAAGGAGGTTTTTTCGTACGTTGACGCGCTCGAATTGCTCGTTTCTGGCTCTGAGATGCATCCCAAATTTGAAAAGGATGCTTTATTTGAACACGTACCACAGTGAGTTCAAACGTCATGCGCTTCTTGCAGCAAAGAACGAATTGGTCTTTGCAACAGAATTTGTCCAGTCAAAAAACATTGAGAAGAAGAAGAATCTTCCACGAACCTGAGGTTTATCCTTTCCGTCATTATTGCGACATTGTATTTCTCGGTGAAGTATTTTCGGTTGTGTGTATCCATTGATTTGCACGGGAGCTTGGTCGGTGACAATGATATTATTTATATGACATAAGTACTGAGATGACTAAAGCTTGAAACTGAAAAGCTGCGACCTATAATACAATTGCTCCTATCCAAAACGAGTCAGTGTGTCTCCTCGTAGGTTTGCGAGTGGTGGTGTCGTGGTCTGCTGGGAGTGTGTACTGTGACTTGGTATCGAAATGCCCACTCTGGATGCGGTGCCATAACAAAAAGGAGATAACTGCATCGTGGGATGTGTGCCCAAAACCAAAAAGGAGGCAAAGTTGTCCAATAGCGAAAGAATATGTTTCAGTCTTGTTGATTGACAGGTGACCGAATTGGACGCGACAATTAGTGGTGAAATGCTGACGTGTGTGTGTGTATGTTGACGAGAGGAGAAGTTGCGGTGCGCATCAGATTGAGAAAAAATGATTCCGTGCGAGTTCGTGGTGATAGGTGCGTTGTGTCAAGGGGAATCGTCACCCCCCCGAAAGGTTCTCCTCCATTCCTTTGTGCTCTTCCAATCCACCATACCAGGCCCTTCCAACAAAGCCTACTTCCGTCTCTCCCATTTCGCTTTTCGCCATGCCCTGCCCCGAGCCCCGAGCTCCGAGCCCCCCCGTCCACCTCTCGCTCTACTGGTCGCCCACCCCCCCCCACAGAGAGGGAGACCGCTCCTGGCCGCTGAAGTATCCCACATGCACGCCTGCTTTCACATCAGGTACATTGAAATGCGCGGCGAACGCCTCGGCGTAGTCGAACGCTTGTTTTGCAGGAGGGGCTTCTGGCGGATGGGCTCCGGCGGGGAGTTCCCACGCACCATCCCGCCCGGACCCCGAACCCCCAATGGGCGGGTGTGGCTGAATGTGTCGCGAAGACCGGCGGTGGTGCATGCGTTGCGGGATGTGAGATGGGTATGGGGATCCGTGGTGGGACCGAGCTGCCGATTGCACTTGGCGAGATTCCATGAGTGCGCGCTGGGCGAGGAGGGAGTGGGTGAGGAGGCTGCGGGTGGGAGAGGTGTTGGTGCAGTTGAAGCGGTGGGCTCACAAACGAGCAGAACGGGTACCGTGGCTTGAAGTCTCACCTGAACTCCCATCGCATCTCAATCACTTCTCGCGCCTCCTCGGGTGTCAGCTTTGTTGCAGGAACGCATTGACGGTCATAGTCATCTCCATGGTATGTAAACGCCACGAGCACGGTCTGGTTGAACGAAATAGACCGCGTGTTGTGCGCGGCCAGGTTTGATCGGCTGGAATGACGCTTCAAGATAGACCGCGGTCGTAGGTAAGCTTCAGACGACTCTGCTAAAGAACAGCCGATAGGCGTCGGAGGCGGCGTGGAGAGAGAGTAGCGCGGAGGAATGCAGGTAGGGGTCTGCGCGTCGTTTCGGTGTGCGGAACACTCTTCCGTTGGAGGGCTGGGAAGAGGAGCCATGGACGACGCGTGCTGCGCAGTGGCAGGAGTTGCTGGGCACAGAGAAGTTGGCGTGCAGTCAGGCATGACCAGGGTAAGTGCGGCCATGGTCGGGATTGTCGCGGAACCACACGACTTGCCGTTTTGGGACTGTGGAGAGGGGCGTGAAGGCTATCAACGTAAGAAATGAGAGAAGCGTCCAACAAGTCAAACAAGGGTATGCGTCTGACGGCATCACAAATGCAAGGTAAGGTAGGCAGCACCAGCGAGGCAACCTGGCGACGACAGGCGACGGTCGCGACTACCGCGCCTTTCGGACGCGGTGACACTATCATTTCGCAAGGATCTTCCTCGCCTCTTGACTCACGTACGTGTCCGTTCGTCTTCGATTCCTCCGCGTTGCAACAAGTAGCGCAAAGAGGGGGAGCCGGTCGCTCTCGCCAGTACCGAGCCACGAGTCGTCGTCAAGCGCTCACCTTGCTTCGACTCTCTTCCTGACTCACTGGATGTTTCCCAGACGGTCTTTGAACGACGCGAGATTGCTCTGTAAAAATCCTGATGCGGTCCGACGGATATTGCGTCCCTGACACCTAACACACCCTCTCACCCACCCTCGAACGCACTTCTCTTGATACGAAAATTTCAGGTCAGTAAATCTGTTGGAATTTCACGACATATTTTACTTTATTATGGTATGTTGGAAGAGATGTCTCCCTCCCCAACAATTCCTAATGCGGCGATATTGATCACCAACATGTCGATAAAGAAATGTGATCATCACCAGTACGTACCGATCTTATACTCCTAAGTGTTTAATTCTCTCTTCTCTATCCCTGAGCGCTGCATTCCAAGTTCGGGATACCAGTTGGGACGGACACCCACTCCACAGCCTCAATTACCGCAGGTTTGAAAAGCTCAGACCCACCTTGAGTCGAAGGGCTGGTCCGGCAAAAGGCACTGGCAGTCTCCATGCTTTCTTCCGAAGCGATTCATCCTGTTGCTGCCTGGTCACTCCATCGCCTTACTATGACGTCCACGATCATCACAATATTGTGGGTAGCGGAAGCGCCGAGTCTCTCATTCGTATAACAGGCGCCGAGGCGTGTAATTGCGGAAGGAAGAGCTGGACGGCAGCTGGTGCCCTCTGGAGTGCGGCATCCAATCGTGCACTTCAGTTGATGTGACTGGAGAGAGATCTATCACTTCTTTTCGCCATCAATTTATTTAAATTATCAGGTGAAAAGAGCAAATAACTGGAATTGCACATTGATGATGCAAAATGCAAAAATAATGGGAACAAATGTCCCGTACAGTCAAACCAAAGCACACGTCGACCGCGATGAAGAGGACGCCTTAGCAATGGAGATAAGTTTCTGCGAAGAAGGAGCTCGACTTTCGACAAATTCTGCGCGGGGGTTGAAGAATGCAAATCAAGTTTGGTTGGGGAACAATCGACCAAATGACTGATGGCATACTCAGGTAGGTGTTGTGGTATAGAATGCTTGAGTTTGGGGAGACGGTGAGCGTTTCTCAAAACGTACGCACGTGACGCTACTGCCTACTCACGAGCACACTTCTGCAAGGACCACATCCAAAAAATCAAGAGTGATGACATCTTGCTTCATCTTCGCGGGGCTTAGAGCATATCTATCTCTTGTGCTTTAGCATCCCCACGACTCACCGCAATCTGAACCTACGTGGTGAGCTGATGCGCGAGGTTGAGCTGAAATCTGAAATGGCGCGTTCTGATCAATGTACTCCGCCGCAATCTTGCGCCACCGCTTGTGGAGTTCGGGCGGGATGAATGTTTTCGAGGCACTCTTGGGCAAGAGTCCCATCCAGAAGGGAGTTTCTTCTGGGCAGCACAATCGCTGGGCGGCGTGGCTTTGCGAGACCCCAACTGCGTAAAAGAGCCCGTCGACATCGAGGCACTATCGGTTGACGAGAATTGGGCGGCGGATTGTTCACGTAATCGCTGCGCAGATAGTCGCTGGAGAGACTGCATGTCCTCCACGAAGTTGACGTTCTCGACTGTTCCGAGGCTGTGTGACTACATTTGGACCGAAAACTTGAGGAAACGCGCGCACTCACGGCAGAAGCCCTTTGCGGCAAATCCCTTGAACTCTCTCCACCGGTCGCCGCCCTCTGCAATCATGTTCCAGAAACTCGACTCGTTGGCGTCATGGCGCTGTTTCATCCGGGCGTGGTTCACCAAGTGATCTCGAAGGTACGAGAAGAGCGGCACCCCGATGGATGTTGTGTGCACGACCGTCGCACAGATCACGATGAAGATCATGGGTTCCACACTGACAGGACTTCGGCCCGACCAAGCATGCTCTCGATGCCGAGGGCGTACCAGAGCGCGAACAGTATGAATAGAATGAGCCCGACGATGGATGAGATGAGAAGGTCCTTGCGGATGTTGTGACCATCTGCATAACGATTGGTGTTCAGCTTTTGGAGAAGGGGGGCGCAGAAAGGCGGTCTCACCATGGGCGTCTCTGAGTCCGTACGCAATTGCGAGTCCGATCACAATGAAGTCACACATGAGGAACTTGACAAGGTTCCAATTTGCACCAAAGGGTTCCCGCGGGAAGCAGCTCGAGTCACCGATTGTGAAGTGGATACACAGCGTTGGGATCAACAGGATCACGAGAGGGGGGAGAACAAGCTTGAGCATCGTCTTTTCGGTGAAAAATTGTCTGGTGCGCGGGTGGGTTCAACAAGGGTTTGGGGACCGGAACGTCGCCGCAAAACCACCATTTTGAACCTGGTATAGTCACCTACCGACGTCGGAGACAGAGATTCAGAAGGTGGGGCGGGATTATCGAGTCGCTTCAAGAGTTTCAGATTGAGTCGGAGTCTGGCATAAAGGAACACAGCACGTATTGCGAGGCAGTGGAGTATGAGACCCAACGCTGCAGAGTACCTTCCTTTAGCATCTCCGCTCAATGACAGAAGTACATTTTACTCGCGCATGTTCGTGGTGAGAGAAATTACGAAATTGGTACAAGGCAGGTCGACCTTTTGCGTACGAGTCAACAACCAAACGCAAAACGTGCGTGCCAAGGCACTCACCGACTCGTGGATAATCATGGAAACTACGAGAACAGTACTCACAAGCGATTGAATCAAGACGATGGAAAACGAACGGAGCTTGACAACATCTGTGGTTATCCGGATCGGTCAAGTAAGGTTTCCGCGGGATGTTGATATGGCCGTTCCCACATTTATCTCTGAGATGCATGAAAGCGATCAGAGTTGCTCCGAGGCGTGAAGCATCAGCCGACCGAATGGGCATTGCCACTGACACAAAGGTGCTCACGAATGCAATACACCATGTAGGTTCCGAAGCTCACGAGGCACAGTGGTCCGCAAAGACACGATTGTGGTTGGACGGAATCAGGGATGGGATGCTTGTCCATGAGCGGCAATGCTCCCTTTCATGGAGACTTGTGTAGAACAAACAACAGGCGTCTCGGGGATCGGCGAAGAGGTCTGTCAAGGAGCGGGAGCTACCTACGCACAGTTAGTGTTTCGTGTCAGCGATTCGAACAATGATACGCGTGTGTTTCCGCCCGGACACCGAGTGACTCACGACAAAATCTCTTTGTGATTTGGAGCAGCAGATGGTGCGATTAGAGCCGGTGGCCGTCAGACATCCTCGAAAAGCACCGAGGGAAACCCTAGTATCTTGACGCAATGTATTGAGCGTACGACGGGGGGATTATTCATTTCCTCGCACACTGAGCAAGGTTTGCTGTGGACGCCGATTCTCCTCACATGTCACACTCCGTCACCTCCTCCCGGCACTCGCTACGCGATCCCGCTCGCTTGACATCCAAAAACGACGATGCAAATGCCGGGCGATCGTCCGCGAATGTTCACACCTCCGGAACTGCAATGAACAAAGCAGGATCCAACACTGGGATTCGGGATGCAGTTGGACAGCACAACACATCGCCTCCGATTCAAGCCGCTGCCGGTGCTGGGAGTCGATGGATGCGAGCCAACAGTGTTGCACCCGCAGCGGCAGGACTTGGAGGAGAGGATCTCAACAGTTCCCTCGCATCTTGCACAGACGCCGAGCTCGTACAAATACTTGAAGAGTTGACCAAAAAGAATGAAACGCTGGAACTTGAGAACAATATGCTCAGAACGTTCTTGGACCGGGTCGGGCCTCAGACCGGAGACGGAAAGAAGGCGCCCGAGGAACAGTCCACACTTGGAGGTCAGCCGGCTCTTGAAAACTCCCAGACAGCGCCTGGAGCCGCTTCCCAAACACCTCAACCCGGCCGCAGGGCCGCAAAGAAAGTTGGAAACAAGTCATCCAAGGAGGCCAACAGCCAGCCCGTCGCCCTCACTCCAGATCAGAAAGCGGAAATAGCGACGCGGGAGCTCGAGGAACAGCGCGACGAGATGGAACGGAAGAAGGCGGAGTGGGAGCGCGTACAGGACAATCTGCGGGCCGAAATGGAAGAGCTCGAAGTTCGGGAGCAGGAGTACAAGAAGCTGACGTACGAGTTTCAGAGGGACGTGGTTGTCGCGGGAGTGAACGAACGGACGGGCAAAGTTGTTGCCGAGAAGGTGGTCCGGAACTACGAGGATCGGATTCGAGGGCAGGTGGGACCATCACACATCACATCTGGCAGTTGCCACGGTATTCACGTGACGGAAACTCTCGACGCCTCCTGAAACTTATAGGACACGCTAATCACCAAACTCCGTCTCAAATCATCTACACTGCGCAACACGTTGCACAAGCTACGCACGCAGCTGCACCAGAAGGAGGAAATGGGGGAGGTGCTGCACGCGATTGACTTTGACCAGCTTCAGATCGAGAACCGCCAGTACGTCGCAAAGATCGAAGAGCGCAACGCAGAGGTGGTCGCGCTCAAGGTCGTCGCCGGGAAGGGCGTGGGGATTCTCAACCACTACAAGGTGGGTCGCACAACCTGGGACCGTCTTGTGCTTCCCCCCGACTGATGAATCGCTTCGGGGCAGAAATCGCTCGCGACTCTCAGCGACGCGTCCAAAAAGCTACGCGCGGATATCACCTCACGGACCGACCTGCTTGCCAAGTTGCGCGCCGAGCACGCTGCCGTCAAAGCCGAGCTCGCGCACCAACAAAGCATCCGCATGGAGCTTGACACGATGGGCAAGGAGAGTAAAGTCCCCGACGTGATGGAATATGTCGATCTCAAGGTACGACTCCGATTTCGGTGACTAGCAACACATTCACATAACCGCACCGTACAAGGCGCGCCACTCACGCCTCCTGGCCGCCCTCGCCTCGCTACGTCGCAAGATCGCAATCGCGGAAGCGTCGCTTGCCGCTGCACGGAGAGTCTGGCGTGAGGTGCAAATTGAGCGCGGCGTCATCCCCCCCAAAAGGGCGGAGGCCGAGCGTAGGGCTCGTATGATCACGATTGGGGAATAGCACGAACGAGACGAAAGGGGGCGAGGATCACGAGTGGAGATTTATTGATATTTGATTATTTTTATGGCACATTATGGGCGGCGCTTATGCCCCTGTTCGGAGGAAGTCAAGAACGCTGCGGAGTGGGCGTCCACTCATACCTGAAAAGCAATAGTGTTCTAGCCCAAGCAAACCGGAGGACATGCTAGCACACGTACCCTTGAAATTCAGGTAGCCAGCAGCCTGCAATAAAAGCACGATACTCAGATACAGCGCAATCGGGTCTTCAATATCGTACCCACCGAAGTAGTCTGCATAACTCCTGCAACATCAAAGTGGGCATACTGGATAGGTTCAGTACCGCCGTTTGCTGTTGCGTCGTCGTCGCCTTCTTTCGGGAGACCTGGAATAAACTCGCGAAGGAAGATTGCAGCGGTGCAAGCTCCACCCGGTCGGCCTCCGACGTTTTTGATATCCGCGGTGGCGGACTTCGCAGCGGTGACGTCAGTCCCCCTTGTCATGTCGCATAGATTACAACGCAACTCCCACCTTCATTTGCTTCTTATACTCTCCATCAAACGGCATCCTCCAGAGTGGATCTCCACTCATCTTGCCCGCCTTGTTGAGCCGCGCCCATAGATCGTCCGAGGTCGAGAACACGCCCGTGTACACGTCACCCAGTGCAATCACCATTGCGCCGGTCAGAGTCGCGAAGTCGATGCACACGCGGGGGGCGTACGTCGTGCAGCCGTAGTAGAGGCAGTCGGCCAACACAAGGCGGCCTTCGGCGTCTGCAGTGGATGACCGAATTAAGGGACTCGCCGAAGAGGTAGAAGAGTCGAGATCGTACCAGTGTTGTCAACTTCAATCGTAATGCCGTTCATCGCCTGTCACCAAGTACGAATGAGTCAGTACGAGGTGATACACCCGCAATCTTGACTCTTGCTGGCACTAACCTTAAACACGTCTCCGGGCTTTGTTGCAGTGCCAGAAGGCATATTCTCGGTGAGACCGGCAATACCGATGATGTTGATGGGGAGCTTGAGCTTGGCGGCCGAGTACAGGAGGCCCGCTGTGATCGCCGCTCCCTCCATGTCACCTATTGAGACATTCCACATTCGAACATACGGAAGCGCAACTGTCGTTATTCCACAATCCACAGGACTTAAATCGGATGACACCTGCCTCTCATCGCCGCCATATCAGCAGCAGGTTTGAGCGAAATACCCCCGCTGTCGAACGTAACTCCCTTTCCAACAAGAAGAACGGGCTTGGCGTCGGGAGATCCACCTTTGTAGTGGAACTCGACGATTTTCGGTGGTTGTGCAGAGCCTGATTAGTTTCGAATGTGTGGGTTCAACAAGGTCCACTAAATGCACATCGAGTCGATCAGTCACCTTGAGAGACGCTGAGAAGTGAACCCATTCCCTTCTCTTCCATCCACGACCTTAAAATAACGATAGTGAGTGGCAAGTGTTAAAGATGTGTATCAGGGAACTGCTCCACGAACTTGTCGCGTACGGTAAGCTCAACCGAGGGCACCGATTGGAAGACTTTGGTAACTTCTTCCGCAAAAATCTAATTGCAAATTGCATGGCCGTTTGGCAATCATTGAGCTGTGAGAGAGCGAAAAAAATTGTGAAACGCACCGTTGGGGTCATAAAGTTCGCTGGTGTCTCTGCCAGTCTCCGAGCCAGGTTCTGCCCCTCAGCGTACACCTTGCCACGATTCCAAGCTTCTTCCGCCTCAACACTTTCAGCCTGGGCTACAAGCTCGACCTCGGCGGGTTTGGACCTTGACTTGGGGTCTTTCAGCTCATCATACGAGTACTGAGATAGGAAGGTGCCCTCCGCGGCACCAAAGGCTGAGCTAAGGTCCTCGGTAGCAATTTTGAATACTGTGTCCGACGAAAGAGATCGGATTGATGAGATCCCCGAGGCAATCTTGTGACGGAAGAGTTTTAATGGAAACTGGAGCGCCTTGGGGCAAAAAAGAGAACTCACCGCGCTTCTCGCGGTTTCTCTCCGCTTAATTTCATCGTCAGTCTTCTTTCCCAGTCCCACTACGGCCACGATGTCAACTCCCGCAGTGTCCTTCACCCCATAGACCACCCTGGCTTCGCCTTTCTTTCCTTTCCACCTTGAGCTTGCCAGAGCATTCAAAATGTGCGTTTTCGCAGGTTCAGAAAGCAGTTTCGTCCCAGAATCCGAGATGTGAAGATCGGACGTCCCTCCAGAATGCGCCCCGATGATCAAGGCATCAAATTTCCCAGATGTGAAAGCAGACATCGACCGAAAGCAGGAGAAACTCGAGTTGAAAGTTTTGTGTCCGACTCGAATTCGCAGGGAAGCCAGGTACATTCAGCGACCCTGGATTTTCGGCGATGCTGGATATTATGAGGAGGTGGGAAATAGTCTTTTACCATTTTTACAGTAATGGCACCCAAATCGATTGCTCTCGGGAGGCAGACGACGGTGCGCGCAAAAAATGGAATATCACTTCGAGCATTTCTGGCATCAGAAGGGGGGATGGGGGACCTTTGGTGGCCATTGGCGCAAAAGTGTTGATCGTGTGATCATCTCTGGCACCACCCACTAGACCGAATCGGGTCACTTCACAGACGTTTGGAAGCTACATCCAATCAACTAACGTTGTGGAATAATGCGTCTGGTGCCGACCAACCTTCGGAGAAGAAATCAGGCGCATTCCCGTTTCAAGGCATTACCTAACCTTGATTCTCATGCTTGTTATAAATAATACAGGAACGCACACTTGGATTGGAGGTGAAGATAAAACGTTATGATTTTAATAACATTGATAACTACACAATAGCACATAAATTCAAAGCGACGAGTCTAGGGAATGGGGAAGTTCATTATCATAGGTCCATAATTGCGATGAGTCCTGGCGAGCTAGTTAGCCGCTTCGAGGTCGCGTAACCGTCGGAGCGTTGCCAAGGTGCGCGTCGTGGACGCCACTCGCATAGCACTTCATCGCGTCCCACACCGAGCTAGCTGCTCTTTCAGTCACCCCTGCCAAACACAACCGCGTCACGCATGAGGAACCAATTGCGGTCCTCCCGGTCCAAAAAAACCGGTGCTGATCAACGGCGGACAACACGAGGTCCAGCGGAGAGGCCTAGAGGGTTTTCCAACCGTTTGGCTAGCCTCGCACTGGGGGCTCCATCGAGTGTTGGGAAGTGTTGGAAATGTGCTGCGTTCGCAAAAGAGAAAATAAATCGACCTGTGCACGGGCCTTTTGACGATCAAATTTGTAAAATGCAAATCGTCTTTCTCAAATTGGCAGCAGACTCTATTCAGAAGGACGCTAAACTATTTTGAATTTATAGTAGCACGTTCATGTATTTAACAGGAAGAACAATGCACGTTTCTACCGTTTCATCAATCCTCGCGTCAATGTAACGGTCAACACACCGTGGTATCACATTTCGCTATATCCCCACTTTTCCATAACATTGAGTTGGGTGGTCTCCATGAGCCCAACAAAAGGCACCATTAAGCCCAACAAAAGGCACCATTGAGCCCAACGCCCCCTTTGGTTCGGTCACACTGGTGTACGAAAGAGAGTTTGAATAAAGGTTCTCCTCAACACGATGCAAGACAATGGGTCAAAGCTCACATTGCCCGATCCGCAAGTGAAGTCAATGGTTCCTCTGCCTGTAATTCGACACACATCTTTATCGGGTGATCGGGTGTATCCCCTGCTATGCATTCCTGTCTCGCATTTTCTGTGAGTTGAATGATTGAACGGTGGGCGCGTAAGAACATTAGGATGCGGAATCACTCAACCTGTTTTTGCATCCATTGCTCGCCCAACTGCAGCCAACTTTGCGCTCTTCGATTGGAGCGGCACCAACAAGGCCAGCAAGGAAGACTACCATTATAAGTCTGAGAGCCCGCATCTTTGCACCAGAAAAGAAGAAAGAGAAGAAGTGCACGATGGACTGTGTCCCGTTGTTTCAGGTTCGTACAGTCATCAGGTACACAGCACATTCATTATGCAACCGGAGAATTTTCGTACCGAGAACAAAAAATACCTTAGAAGCCCCAGGGCGTCGAACAGGAGTTACGCTTGCGTATGCAGATGAGGAGTACGTAAATGAGGGTTTGCGAAGAACGTACGGAGCTTTGGTCTCCCCCACATCACCCCCTTTTCCAGCATAGAAACGACATTGTAAAGCGGCCCTTCCAGAGACCTGGCGCTCCGACCAGAGCAATCTGAACCACGCTGCGCAAGTGTGCATCAGGAACCGGGGGAAAGCGGGGAAAAGGAGAGAATGCGAAAGAAGTCCAGTAATCCGAATTTTGTATGTAATAGCAGTTTGCTGAAAATTACAGGAAGGATAATGCGTTTCTCTGATCAATCAGCAAACTCGGATAATACCCAACCAGTCGCCACAAGAGACTATTCAAATTGCTTTTGCGCTTTTGGAGCAAGAGGCACATATGTACATCACATGAATATACGAATCAAGACGAGCTCGAGATATCCTGCGGCTTTGATTCTGCCCAAAAACGGGTGCGTTCTCGATCTAACTCTTCTGCCCATTCTCTCACGGTTGGATGTCGGAATTTCCCTCGCGTGGACGTAAAGAACTGCTCCAGAGAAATACGATGCGCTGAAACAAAAGATTAAATTTGACACATATGTGTACCAGGCAACGACCACTGATTACCTCGCTCGTATTCCAATGCCTGGACAATCATCTTTGAGTCGAAAGTGTTTGAAGTATCGTAGACATTTGAACCAGCAGTGTCATGGCATGGAATGGGAATTCACTTGAATCACTACTCCACAAAGAGTTGCACGAAACGAACCTCAAACTTGTCCAGGTCTTTGACTAACTTCGCTTCCGCTGTCTCTCCTGCTTCATACTCAAGCCAAAGATCGTGCATCTCCTTCGCTTCAGGGGTGTCGCCTAGGAGGGTTCTGAAATGCTGGTAGGCTGCCTGGACACGTTGAACAATTTGAATGTGGACTGGCGCGTAGTTGACAGAAGAATCTTCTTACAAGCTCGCGCGCATGTTTGTCAGTATCCGAAACTCCGTCGTGCGGTGTAATATCTCCCTAGGAGTCGACAAAAGCAAAAGTCGTGTTTGAGACTGCGATACACCGAGGAGGTTCATGTTCAACACACCACAATAGCCTCTCCGAGGTCATGGACAACAGCCATCTTCACACATCTGATGGATGAAGGTATGAAACAGGGGGCCCAAGAGGAATACATCTTATCTCACTTGTCTCTGTTCAATCCAGTATCGCCAACAACAAGAGCCATGACCGACATTCTATGCATGTGGTCGGCAATAGACTCCGGATTGGGCACATTATGGTTCACCCATCCTGTTACTTCCGGTGAAAGAGCACCACCTGACCTGAATACTCAACTGATTCCACTTACCAGTCCGTTTCGTGATCTTCAGACACTGTATGGTATTCAGGAAACGAAGAAGTCCCGCAGCGGAAGGAGGAGGTGGCATCGCACAGCCGATTCACGTATATTCGCGTTCAATCTCGTCCTTTCTTCACCTTTGTAGCTGCTTTGGTCAAACCTCCTCAGCAAGTGTGACGGGGGATCTCAACGGAAGAGGACGATAGAGCGGCGTGATTGCGATGCCACACTACGAAGGTGACTGACTGTCTACGAATCGCTCTGAGGATGGCAGGGAAGACGTTTTCTAAAGCAACTTCCACAGAGTGCAATGATTTGTACAAGGAGTTGAACAACTGCATCAAGAGCGTCTACATGGCCAAACTGCTCGACAGGGTCAGTGACTTTTGTGATGGCGACGTCCTTCTGGAAGGCAAGAAATGACGGTCCTTACCCTTCATCGAAAAATGTGCTATGTGTACTTTCGTGTGGCACCCACTGACCGACCTCGATGCTTTTCTCTTCCGATACATAGTGTCATGACCAAGAACAAGCACTGCTGCGATGTATGAAGAAAGAGGTACGCGAACGCGGTGCATGTTGTATCACCCGAATTCTCAACAATTGCCTCCCCCCCCCCCCCTCCCCCACACCATCAAGTACATAAAACGGAAGCGTGAATCTCGAAAGAATTCCAAAGAACGGTCGGAGCGATACGGAAAGCTCATGGATGAACTTGGGCTGGAGCGTGATGGAAGCGCTAAATCCTCGTGAACAACGACACCTCGGTACCAGGAAGGCTGCTAAAAGACCCAGGTTATGAGAGCGACGGGAGGCCAAGTAAACCTGGGTGGCGCCTGTTGTGAGGACATGATTTTTCACACTAGAGGGTAGCATCTGTTAATGTTTTTCATCATAGAACTTGTAAATAAATGCTTTGTGGATGAAAATGACACAGTGGGGGCATTCCCAGGCTGTGCTGGTTTGTTCCATTGGGTGATCGATTCGTGACTGAGTGAGTGCTCTCATTGTCCGCTAGCCACCCATCAAATCATTGAAAGCTCTGCTCTCGTTGGCATCTCAAGTAACAGTCCTCGAAGAGACATCGAATCCAAGAGGCGGATCTTGGTCCACCGTTCACAATGGGGGCAGGAGAGTCCAAGCTGTTGGCTTTTCGAAAGGCAGTTGTCCGCCTTTATGATGAGAAGGTACGTCAATCGGGCATTTGGATGATGTCATTTGTGCCGTCTGAACCTCACAAGATCCCACAATTTCAATGGAACGTGGTCTTCAGAACATTGATCCATCTGACCCGTTCTGGTCTCGCTTTTGGCACCATCCCGAGTCAGCTGAAGACGTTTTCAACGCTATCTCAGTCGCAGATGTACGAAGAATCATTTCGGAGAATCCAGAGAATGTGGAAACCCTGTGTAGGAAGGTATGTGGACCATTGGGTGCATACAACGAGCCCGTGTAAGGATTGGAAACTTTAATCACGAAATGAAATGCAAAATTATGCTCGTGACATAAGGTCGTACGGCGCCTTCTTCACCTTCTCCGGCCCAGCCATCCCCGCCTGACTCGAAACGAAATCCTCCAGATTCTCAACTGCATCAGGATCTTGACACGCGTTCTTCCCGTAATCTACGAGGAAGAAAATGCTGAGGTGGAGAAAAGAATACTCTGGACAATAGAGGACACGATTGTGGAGAAACAGGTTGTCGCCAGCAACTCTGAACAGAGTATGGACTCAACTGGGGCAGATCCAGTTGAGGAACCAACGCCACCTGAAAAGAAGGAGCCCGAGGAACCTCCGGGAAATTCTGAAACGTCTGGAGCTCCCCCACAGGATGTTGATGAGGCAGCTATACCCCCGCGTCAATCCAGCAATTTGCGCACAACGTCGACATCGTCCATTTCAAAGGCGCGACATTCACCAGCACCAGGCCCTTCACCACCACCAACAGAACATCGACGTTTTGCTCTTGCGGACCAGATTGTGTACGCGGCAGTTCATTGCTGCTTTGTGGAGGGACTTGCATTTCCCGTTGAAGAACACGACGAGGGCAAAGGGAATGCCAATTTCCGCTTGGTAATCTGGGCGCCCGGCGTCGGTGCGGACCATGCGCCCAGTGGCAAAGGGTTTGAGTCTTGGCGAAGTGAAGTCATTATGTTTCTGACGGTGATTGGGTCAAGGTTGATGTACGGAAACCCTAGTAAGTCCCCTACTACAAAACGTCATAAAGCGATTGACAGGACCTCTTGCCAGTGTTACTTCAATCTACTGTGTCTCCGAGCTTGGCCCCACTCTTGTCTCGCCCAGTCGGCCCTTTGCTTGACAAACGTGTCGTTCTATCTCTTATGTGCAGCCTTATGAACTCGGTGGTTTCGCTCCCTGCTGGTAATTGGCTGCTTCCGTACGACCATCTTGTTTTTCACGATGAGGAAGGGGACCATTTAGCGGGCGTTTGTGCACGAGCCATTGTTGCGTTCGCCGCAGAGGGTGAGAAACCGTGACTCACCCCTTTCGCTATCGTGTTGGGCTAAACGGCATTTCAGGAGTTAGTGGCACCAATGGACCCCCAGTTGAGCCCAAGGAACCATCACCAGTCGATGTGAAGGGTAAAGGAAAGGCTAAGGAAACGGATGAAGGAAAAGAAGACACAACCGACCCGGCCCTAACTGTCCCCGGGTCTTCGCTGAACTCGTTCAGATTCTATCTCGGAAAGCTTCACAGAGCTAAGGATTTCGATTTACTGTTCGGTGGAATAGTCCGACTCTTAGGAAGATATGTGGAAGTGAGCAATTCTGGTGAAGTTACCACACCAATTCATCGATATGATACAACACCTTCGTAGGCTTCGGGAACACTGCTGCCAGGCTCTGCTCGACGTGTCAACCTATGTGAAGATCTCCTGCTATTATTTTGGACTCTTGCAGACTGCAATCCACGCTTCCTTCAACACGTTGTACAAAACGAACTATTACCGCAGCTCCTTCATTCTGTCCTCTATCTTCTCATCGAGTCAAAGGATGACGCTAGGAGACTCGGTCTTGCTCGGACTTGTTGCTTCCTGACTCATGTTTTGTCGGGAGAAGATGCAATGGGAGAACAAATGAGCGTTCTCGCCCCAGGGAGACTTCCTAAAATTGGAGGCACGAGTGGCGTCCTGCCAGCAAGCTTGTCTGACTCTCTGGTCCTGGTAAGCTTTTTGGTGGTACCCAAGTTGGAGATGTCACCCCTAAAAGTTGCCTGTAGACAGTATCGTACATGATTCTGGTGGGTTTCTTCCAATATTGTACAGGGGTTCAAGCTTAGTAACGCCTTTTAAGACCTCACCCGTTCGTTCGCGGAATCTGGACCCTATGCTGTAAGTGCAACGATTTCAGCGACAGTGTAAGTCACTCATACCACCTTCCTTTAGTGAGCATCTTATCCTTTCCGTTGTGAACCTTTCACCGCACCTCGTCAATGTTGGGGTTATTGCTGCAGAGAAGCTCATGCAGGCACTCGCAAGACTGTCTGAACCAACGGTTTTGCTGGGTGGATCACTGAACTGGCGCGCTTGTGCGTGGATGCTCGAAGCGTTGGAGACGGTTGTACGAAAGAAGTATCAAGGTATTTGTCCTACAGTTACCTTGTGGTACCTTTCGTCATTGTTTGCTATTGGGCATGCAGAGAATCTCAATGTGATCTACTCGCTCTGCCACAATCAACGTGTAATCGACCAGCTCAGAGTTCAAACATTTGACGCAGCTATGGATTCTGTACAGAAACGAGCCCACATTCTTCGCGCCAAAGACGCGAGCAATGATGCAAATGGATATTATGACACGGAGGTGGATCCTTGGGAATCAAGAGATGACAAGTGGAGGCCGACAGAAGCTTGGGTTAGTGTGTTGTACTCTGAGCGCGTATACAGCTCTTATTTGGCTTTTCGTTATAGTGGCATTCCTGGCATCATTCTTTGCCAACTTCCACCCTTGTTGTGCTTCACGGACATCTCCAGCCACAAATAGAACAAGTGACTGGCCACGACGCAGGACAACATTGGCCTGAAGTCTTGGCAACAATACAAGGTGCTGATGTGGAAGGAGTCTTGCCACCTGCAGTGAGTGTGATTCAGCAGCTGTGAAAAGTGGGTTCTTCGAGAATAAAATTGTTTCGTTCTTAGAACGAGCCCCCGAAAAGGCCCTTCGTTTTTGGTACTGGTAAGAGATGACTGATTCTCATCTTTAGTCACTGATTTAATTCTCTTTCTTGGAGGCGTCCGCGTTTGGTTCGCTTCGTACGTGTGGGCTCTTATCTATGCGAAGTCCGGTGGTGAGGGAACGGTTCCGATGGGAAAAGCGCCCAGTGCGCGAGCCGGGGAGTTAAGTGGGACTGTTGCTGCCGGCGGTGGAGGGAAGAGGTGGCCAAACCCCTGGAATGGAACTCGTGTACAACTTTTTGAGGTACGAGATAGATGAAAAGTTATTACAATTTTGTATGAGTGATACCAGGCGGCAATTATGTGCTTTACAATGCGAGGAATGTAACGAGTTTAAGAGCTGCCGTGCCCCCAAATCGTCCGAAACTTACCGATTATATTCCATTCCATCCAATGGCTGGCCAAGGATCAGAGGAGGGGAAGACTGGACCGGTAGCAGCGGAGGTGAAAGTCGCTGAGAATCAATCGATCGCGGAGGTGAGAGGTGATTTGGAGAAGAAAGACGACGAATCGTTTCTCACAAGCATTGGGCTCGAATCCGCTTCATTTGGCATCGCCGTCGTGTTTATTTAGAGGGCAGAATACATTGAGCATCGGGTTAAGCTGTTTGATGTGTGGAAGAAGGAGTTCGATGAGGAGGTTCAGAGTGAGTATTCCAAACTTGTCGTGAAGCCCCATGCAGACCCCCTCAAAACTCTACGTTCTCGCGGGCATCGTATTTTCCGCCACCTTTCTCCATCCGAATAGAAAAACCGCGATCGCCAATCAAAGTTACTCTGCCCGATGGGCGGCAGATGGACGGAACAGCTTGGGAAACGACACCATTCGAGATCGCCAAGACGCTCAGTAAATCTTTGTCAGAGCGTGTTGTTATTGCCAAGGTCGATGGCACTCTCTGGGACCTCCTGCGACCGTTTGAAGGGGATGCGAAACTCGAGCTCCTCGATTTCGACCATGAGGAAGGTCAGGAGTCACCACCCCTCGTGCTTTTATAATGCTGTCCGATAAAAGTGTGCCTTGTTCATTTCCAGGCCGTATGGTCTTCTGGCACTCCTCTGCCCACGTGTTGGGGGAGGCATGTGAATTGAAGTACGGATGCCACCTCTGCATTGGACCTCCCATCGAAGAGGGATTCTATTACGAGATGGGAATGAAGGACCGGTGGGTTCTCCAGCTGCGTTGACGATGGCAGATTTGGAATGTATCGCGCTTTGTTCCAGGGCTGTAACAAAAGCAGATTTCACTGAGCTTGAGAAACTTGCCGAGAAGGCAGTCAAGGAGAAGCAACCTTTTGAACGGTTGTTCTTGAGCAAGGAACGCCTTCTAGAAATGTTCCGACACAACCCGTACAAGGTTCACCTCATCAATGACAAAGTGCCAGCCGAGGGATCAACGGTGTATCGCTGCGGACCTCTCATTGACTTGTGCTACGGTCCCCACGTGCCCAACACGAACCGAATCAAGGCATTCATGGTCACAAAGGTATGCTGCTTCGGATAGCAAAAGAGATGTCTGGACTTATGGGTGCCTTCGTGAAGAACTCGGCGTCCTACTGGCTCGGGAGCTCGAAAAACGATTCGCTGCAACGAGTGTACGGAATCTCGTTTCCTGACACAAAGCAACTGAAAGATTACAAGAAGTTCCTCGAAGAAGCTGAAAAGAGGGACCACCGAAAAATTGGGCGGGTGCGTGATGGCGCCTTGAATGACACAAGCGAGGTCACATGTTAACGACAAGGATGCAGGACCAAGAGCTCTTCTTCTTCCACGAGCTGTCTCCTGGAAGCTGCTTCTTCCTTCCCCACGGCGCTAGAATCTACAATGCCCTGATCGACCTGATACGGGTACGTCGTGGTTTTGCCTCTTGGCTCTAATGTTCGCGCTGAGCTCGAGCGATCATTTTGCTAGTCTGAGTACCACAAGAGAGGCTTCTCGGAGGTCGTAACACCAAACCTTTACAACTCGAAGCTCTGGATCCAAAGTGGGCACTGGCAGAACTACAAAGTAAGCGCACGTCCTTCTCATGCTTTCAAAAGACACTTCAGGTTTTTGACGTCGTCCCTGCAATGATACACAGGAAGACATGTTCACCTTCGATATCGAGAAGGAGGCCTTTGGACTGAAACCCATGAACTGCCCCGGCCACTGTCTCATGTTTGGTCATCGCGATCGGTCGTACCGAGAGCTCCCTATCCGCATGGCAGACTTCGGTGTCCTCCACCGGAACGAATATTCTGGCGCTCTCACGGGTCTCACTCGTGTGAGACGATTCCAACAGGACGACGCTCACATCTTCTGTCGACCGCAGCAAGTGAGTAGGATATTGTGTCTTTAGGCGTCGACTTGGTTGTAACTTTGTGTGATGACCAGGTCGAGGAAGAAATCCAGGGTGGTCTTGAGTTCTTGCGAGCTGTCTATGGCCTGTTCGGGTTCACTTTCCAGCTTAAACTCTCCACAAGACCTGAAAAGTACCTCGGCGAGTTATCTGTTTGGGACGAAGCCGAAAAGCGGCTCGAGGCGGCTTTGAACAAGTTTGGCGAGAAGTGGGAGTTGAATCCAGGTGACGGAGCCTTCTACGGACCCAAAATCGACATTACGATCATGGACGCGTTGAGACGGAAGCACCAGTGCGCGACGCTTCAGGTATGCTCTCGTCTCTCTGGACGACCCCCGCACACATTCCGCTCATTATTGTCACTTTTCTCGGTAGCTCGACTTCCAACTTCCCATCCGTTTCAATCTCGAATACCGCACGGACGACCTGAACGCCCAATTTGAGCGACCCGTCATCATTCATCGTGCTATTCTTGGCTCTGTGGAGCGCATGATTGCCATCCTCACGGAGAATTTCGCTGGCAAGTGGCCATTCTGGCTGTCCCCGCGACAAGTCGTCGTGATCCCCGTGGCGTCCGCCTTCAACGGATACGCCGACACGATCCGCCAGCGAATGCACGACGCCGGACTGTACGTCGAAGCGGACCTGTCGGACGTGACCCTGAACAAGAAGATCCGCAACGCGGAGATTGGGCAGTGGAACTTCATCTTTGTGGTCGGCGGGGAGGAGGAGCGGTCCGAGTCGGTCAATGTGCGGAATAGGGACGATGTGGGCACGAAAAATAAAGGCGAGGTGAAGATGTTTGTGGACGTGCTGCCCAAGCTACTCGAATTGAAGCGGAGTAGGAGCTTGAAGCAGGAGTTGTAGATGTTGTAATGTGTGTTTATTGTCGGTCAATACGCATACTTGGGCATACCTCGTAGCCGTTATTTGTTGAAAGACGCTGCAGATGTTCCTTCTGGGGATTGCGGGACGATGTCATCAATACTTTCACATGCTGCAGGCCCCAAAATGCACGTGAGCTAAATGACCATTCAAATTGCCAGCATTCCAAACAACAACATAGTAGTGACGTCCAAACAATCAGGTCGTCCAGTTTAACTTCATATTAATTCTGTCATCCACCAAACCCCGTCGCTCGCCCATTACTGCGCCGTCACCGCCTTCCTAAACTCCTCCGCCTCCGCTCTCCCCGGAATTTCAGCGATAAGCCAGTCCGCGGTCCTATCTGGCAATCGCCGCAGCAACGCTACACCCCTTCGATCCCCGGGTAGGGCAACAATGGTGCGAATGGGAGGGTCTGGTCGCGTCACGTGGTCCGCGATGACGTCGACAACGGTTTGGGAGGGTAGGACTGTGTGGGGAGTGGTGCAGTGTTGGCATGGTGGTGAAGTGAAGGGCAAGGATAGCTTCAAGGTGTAAACAGCCACTCACGTGAGAACACCTCGTCCTTCTGGCTCTTCCATCTTATCCGGGCCTCACCACCGTAATCGCGGACAACGCGGTCCGTCAGTTCAGGCACAGTACCCGCCTTAAACTTCTCCACGGCCTGGTCGGGTGATACGGAGTGGGCTGGTGTGACGATGGGTGTGTCAGCGTAGGATGGTTCGATGATGGAGATGGAGACACGGTGGGAGAAGCGCACGAGTTCCCGTCGGAGCGTGTCGGAGATGGATTCGAGGGCGGCTTTGCTGTGTGGGTGAGAGGTGGAGAGGTGGTTGGTTGGCGAACGAAGAAGAGAAGCAGGGAGCAAGGAGGTACCCACGATGCGCAGTATGCAGCAAGATCCCCGCCGGCGATAATTCCCGCGAGGCTCGACACCATGACAATGCGTGGTGGAGGTAGGTCCAAGTAGGCGGTGGAGAAATTGCGCAGGTGGGGCAAGAGGTGACGTGACATCCTAGAGGTGAGAATAAAAAAGAAAAGTTAAGAGCTTGGGTGGACATGGTGGACCTCGAATTTGATCGACACTTTTGCCCTGCCTTCCCCCGTCACGGCGTTTGGGAAAGGACGTACCGTACGGGTCCGAGAGTGTTCACTTCAAAGATGCGCTTGTACGTTTCGATGGGGCATGCTTCCACAAGTCCTCCCTCGGCAACGCCCGCCTGTCGCAACATTAAACAGAGGCTAATGTTTTATATTCTGTTTTAATGTATCATCCATACTACTCACATTGTTGACAAGCGCATACAGCCTCCCTCCCAACGACTCCACGAGCTCCGCACATTTCCTCGCGTCCACCTCACTCGTGACGTCCAGTGAAAAGGCACGCAGGCACTTTTCGGAGATCCCTCGCGTCGTGATGTCCTCCTTGAGCCCCGCTTGTCCTGCGGCGGTCAAGCATCCAGCGAGGACTTGGAAGCCCTTGCCTGCGAGTTGGAGTGCTAGTAGGCGACCAAATCCCGAGTCGCAGCCCTGGAAATAAAGCAGTTGGTCAGTGTAAGTAGGTTGGTACAGGCCAGGGCGAGAGTGAGCGCACCGTGATGACGACGATTGCGTCCGATGGAACGACCGCTTTGCTTGACGATGCACCCATAATTGTGGTTGTGTGCGAGTTGTTTCCTGCTGCTCCATTGTTGGGTTTTGAGTTTCAAGAGCTTGAGTCCGCGCTTGCTGTGGCCATCCGCGGAGTCTGGGACCCGCGCCAACGACCACTCGAACCACCAGAGTCTCCATGATTTCATTCGCATCGATTGCAGCAATTCTTGTTGCTGCTCTCTTCCCGAGCCTGTTGCGGAAGCACGACGGACCGCCGCAAATATACCTCCTCCATTGGCTGCTTCTGTTGGTTTTCCGGCCAAAGGTCTTATGGAACAAAATTCATAAGCATATGGGAGCTTTGGTGTTCTGCAGGTCTGTTTCTCACTGGGCAGACGCTTGTGCTCGTCACGCGAGATTCACCCAACGGAGGGGACAGTGCCCTTCATGGGCAAAGTCTGCATCATCATGGGTCCAGGACAATCTCACTTCTATCACACAACGAAACAACTGGGTCTGCGGGCGGGGTCTAACGTTGTACTTGGCGATTTAAGTCCCAGCGGTAACGCAGACAAGAAGTATGTCTCAGAGGTCGCAGTGAAGCCAATGGTCTCGCCGACGTTTGTCAGCGATGTGGAGAAGACGATTCTGAAAAGACTCGCGACAGAGCCGTGGTCGGAGGGATGTAAGTTGGACAATGGAAAACTGCTAACAGTGATGTGATGCATCTTCTGACACACAACTCACGCTTCAGTCATTCCCGACCTTTTCGCCGAAACCTGGGACCTCACGCTCGACATCAGCTTCCAGGAATTCATCGGCATTGACTCAACGACTCCACAGCTCAAAGCCCTCAAAGAAATGCTACCCAAGCTGGACCCGGAGGTGCTCATGCAGAGCGCGTGAATGTGGTACGACAAAGCTGCCCTGATTGTGGAGACAAAGCGGAACTACCAGGAGTGGGCAGACCTCTTCGGCGCTGCAATTATGGATCGGAGGGCGTGGAGAGCGGCGTCGGGGGAAACGGGATACGATCCGTTGATCAGTGTCGCGGACGCGTCGTTGGGCAGGGATGGAGAAATCGATTCTTATGAAGTCATGCGGAAGGTTTGGGGAATGAGATTTGCTGCCCAGGTTGGACATCGTTTTTCCCATGACGTTGGACGTTGGTAAGGGGCATTGGTTTGGTTTCTCACCACCCCACTTCCCCTTCGTGCCGTTCTCAAAATGCAGGTCAATACACAAGCCTCCATTACGTGGCTCCTTCTAAGAATCGGATCTGACCCAATCCTAGGCAAGCGAGCTCTGGACGAGCAAGAGGCCGTGCGCGGAGGTCGCTCAGTTCCCACGGATCAAGTCACTCCCACCATGAAAGATCTTGCCGATATGGGACTTCTTGACCCTATGATTGCGGAGAACATTCGATTGGCAACGGTTTCATTTAAGTCGTTCAGGCGAGTGCTCTCGACGCGATCTTTGCTGACCATGAGTCGACGACCGACACACGTGAGGGCCGTCCTCGACGACGTGCAGATCGATAACCACGTCATCCCTGCCGGGTCCATGTGCATATTCCCCCACGCGACGCTGCACGTGCACGAAGGAATCCATGACGAGGATCCGTGGGCGTTCAACCCGGACCGCACGCTCCCCAAAGGCGGGAAACTGTTCGACTTGGAGTCGTCCAAACACATCAAACTTGTCGAGGGAGGGCTTCATGCGAATTATAACCTCGCTGTGTGGGGTTTGGGGAAGCATCCGGTGAGAGCTCTCAGGGGAAAAGGCCGCCCTTTTTAAACGGATGCTCTGATGAACAATTTTGTCTTCAAAGTGCGCTGGCGCGCGTTTCGCAAGTGCTGTGATCAAGCTTGCGACAAGCACCATTGTAAGAAGGTACAATGTCGAGCTTGTGGAGGGAACGTGGCCAAAATTGCCCAGAGCTTCGGTGAGTCTATCCTTTCTTTAACTTTCATTGCGCCGGTGCCGTGAGTGGCATATCTGAATGACAATCTCAAACGCGGCTGGGAACCGCGAAACCGTACAACAAAGTGCAGCTTCGACTCACGCCGAGGGTGTAATCCCAGCCGACGAAGGAAAGGTGAGACGTTGCCGGCAAGTATGTGCGCCGAAGTATGTTCTGGTTGCCGCGAAAAAACGTGTGGTGAAAGGGTGATGTAGTCTCGATGAACTCACTGCACAAAATAAAATAAAAAAACATTCGCGTCGCGCAAAAAGAAAATCGTGACAGTAACGTGAAACTCAGAACGAGCAGAGGTTCAAAGGTTTCAAATGGACGGCTGCGGTCATGTGCACAAACACTACCAGAAACTCAAAACGCAAGCGGACGGCGGACGCAGAACGCGCATTTTGAGTATCCATCGATTAATCTACGTCGATTTGTGGCTTCATTTTCACCCCTTCTCTGTTTCCAGTAGGCGCCAGAGACCTTTTATCTCCGTTCCTCCGCCGCTCCTCTCGCCTTCGCTCGCGCTCTCGCAATCGCACACATCAATCCCATGGCACTGCCGTAATGTGGGGCCGTCACCGCCCCGGGAGGGCCCCGGGGCAAGGGGATGCCTGACCGGGGCACGTTAATACCGGTTGGGGTGCCAGAAATGGCTTTCCCCCTTTGTGTGACGCGCTCCGTGAAGCATAGGTTACCGCCCGAACGGGCACGGGTGAACCCCCTGCGAGGCGCGACATTTGGCTCATCGAGTGGGAGGAGTGGCAGCCTGGCCCAAGCAATCGTCGTTGTCGTTTGTCACATGGGTTCATATCTCGCTTCGAGGCTTCTTCGAGTTCGGCGAATCTTCGCATCACCCCCCCACCTCTGATGCTTTCAAGGCAAGGTTCGTTGAACTTTTCGCTCTTATTATTTGAATGCAACTCTAACGGTTTCAAACCACAGTTGTTCCGACCCCGGAGTGCGCTCCGTCATATCACTGCGGTGATGGGAAGGAACCGGGCGGACGTCCTTACCAACCAACCTCTGGTCGCGAGTTCCGCGACTGTCCCCGGGGATTCGACACTTTAGTTGTGGTGAGCTTTCTTTATAAGCTATTCGTTTGTTTCGTGCTCATCGTCTTCTGCTGCAGACCTTTTCGTCACGTTCCGACCCCGGAGTGCGCTCCGTCATATCACTGCCGTGATGGGAAGGAATAGCTCCCTTCTCTTGCTAGCATTTTAAAACACCGTCATGTAGCAGTCTCTGATAAACTGACATCAACTCCAGGTACTTGGCTGCTGGCGTATGTGACGTAGATGGAGATGACGATGTCTGGGAGGGGGCAGTTCTGGAGCCACCGGGATTTGCACTGGAAGGTTCGGGCGTGTCCCGTCCGAGACTCCTGTCCGCTTGCCGGATCTATCTTGATATTGCATTGATCGTTGAAGAATTTAATTGCCGCAAACACGGGTGAACAGCTTCCTTCCATGCCGACCATAAACAGCAGCAGCACATGCATCGTCCGCACTCACGGCCCCGCCGCACACATCGACGCACACGGAAAGCGACTGTTCTCCTTCACCGAAAACGGAGTCGCGACTCTCTCCGCTTCGGGAATCGTACTCGCATGGCGGGTTGACGAATCGGCTGTGATCGGACTTGCTCCGGGCGATGTCGTTGTCGCCACGCACGCGAGTGTCCTCTCGCCGTGGATTGACTTCTCGGCGGGTGAGCGTGCGTGATGCGGTGCCTCCCTCTGCCGCACCTAATGAATTCAATTGAATGTGTTATCAACAGCAGCGATTCCCAATGCGATCCCGAATCGATTGGTCGCCTCGGCCGGCATTGAAGTGCTCTTCCAAGGTTGGTTCTTCCTGCTTTCCTCCCACACCCCCCACCCTCTCCTTACCTTTCTCGTCCAACCTCCCCTCCACCAACCTCTCACTTCACCAGCTGACAGCACCCACGCTGTCCCACGCTACCACCCCGCCACAGTCCTCGGCATCTCTCCCGCACCGGGAGTCTACGACGCCATCAGACGGATCACAAACTCCGATTCAGGGACATGGGCAGTTGGGTATCCAGGAAGCGTGCTGACACGGGCAGTGCTCGGACTGGCCAATGACTCGTTTTCGGAGAGAAATGGTGAGCCCGTTCAGCTCGTGCAATTCATTGAATCCAGTGTCCTCGAGTCTCTCAAGCTCAGCTGACCCCACGCTTTGGGTTTGAAAAGTTGACATTTCCGGCATTGCGTTTCTTGTCGTCTCACCCTCCCCCACACGTTATCCCACTACCCCTGCACCCGGTGAGCGCACGTTGCCGATACCAAATGGAAATGTTTCCGCGCCACGTCTGACACACCACCCCGTTCACATTTCAGAACCCATCCAGCTCGTATCTTGCTCAAACAGGAAGCTCGCAGTTCTCACACACCCTCCAGCACACGTAAGCCTCCTTCACTCCCACCTCCCCATCTTCGCTCCCTCCTCATCCACCTTCCTCACTCCCCACTCGCCTTCCCCTACCCGTCGCCACCGAAACGGCCCTCCCCCTCCCCACGCCCGCAGCCGCCGACTCCCATCCTCCTCGCCGCGCACCCATTCGGCTTCGTCAACCCCTCGACCTTCTTCGGCTCCTTGTCTTCCGGTGTCATCTCCAACGTCGTCCTCCCCCTCCCCGATTCACAACACCACCAACCCCCATCGACAAACACAACACTGCCGAGCACAAACACGCCAGCCTTGTACATATCGGACGCCCGCACGATGCCGGGGATGGAGGGCGGGCTGACCACGACAAGCGACGGACGGGTGTTTGTCGGTGTGAGGAATCCCTTCCCGTCGTTCCCGGCTCCCGCTTCTGTGCCGGGTCACGGGTGCAGTTCACGCCAGTGGCCTCGACCTCACTTCACCCCCGCCCCACGCGCCAGATGATCCTCCCACCCCTCTCCCGCCGAGACGGGTTCCCCTTCGAGCTCTCCCTGATCGCCCCCACGCACAGCATCGCGCTTGCCTACGTGTCGCTCCTACAGTCCCTATCCCGACCACCAGGTCAAGGCGGGTGGGGGTCGGGAGGTACACCATCCCCATCCACCTCCCACGGCATTTCTAGCGACTCCACACCGAGGCCCCGCCACGGCGGACCTCGCGTCACTCCCCGCTCAGACGACGTCGAGCGGCACGTCCGTGACGTCGCTCGGAGCGTCGTGGTGGTCAAAGTTGGTCGAAGCTGGGCTAGTGGTGTGCTTGTCTCTCCAGACGGACGTGCGTTGCTTTGGGGTCGGGTTGGGGTTTTGGGGTGATTTTTGAACGTGCTGACTGAGGTGGTTTTGGTAGACGTGCTGACGAACGCACACGTCGTCCGGCCCTTTTTGCAAACTCCGCCCACCGCGGCAACCTCTTCTACCAACGCCACCTCAAGGTCACACGCCCAACAGGTGAAGATGCGCGCGCCGGTGTCTGTTCGGATTGAATTTCCTGCACGCAGGGTACGTCGCCTTTCTCTGTTCGTCGACTTGCCTCCGCCAGGCATCGATCGGACTTTCTCACTCTACCCGTCTCACCCCAACAGTGGATCCACGCCGTCGCCGTCCTGTACGTCTCCCACACCGCGTACGACGTCGCCGTGCTCAAGCTCGACGATCTCCCAACCCTCCCCCTGCCGTACGTGAACCTAAACGCCGACAAGTGCGACCAAATTGCTAATGTGAGACCCGGGATGAAGGTGTACGCGATCGGGCATGGGTTGTTCGAACCCGCGGCAGGTACGTGGTGGCGTGCAACTGGAGGCGAGACAGCAGCGCTTCAACCCACACCCCACCCCGCCCCTGGCGTAGGTCTGCCACTCAACATTACATCCGGCGTGATCCGCAAATGCGTCTTTGCCCCACCAAGCGCCGACGAGCCCTCCCACCTGATCCAGATCCAATCCACAGCAGCCATCCACAACGGCTCCTCCGGCGGGCTTCTCGTGTCCCTCATCAACGACTCTGTGGTTCCCGTGGGCCTCCTCGTGTCCAACCTGGACTTTCTTCCTGCGGGGGCCAAGATCCCCACGCTGAACTTTTCGGTCCCGATTGGTGCGTTGGCGGGGGTGGGGACGGGGGATGGAAGTTGGATGGAGGTGTTGGATAAGTGGGGCGCCGAGGAGGATGTGAGGAGTGTGTGGGAGTTGTGGTTTGTGCCGCCTGTGTATGACGAGGGAGGAATAGCGAGGTTGTGATGGTAATTTTATTCGTGCTATCGTTTGTGCTTGTATTGAAGAATGTCTTATGCAACCAGATACTGGCACTATAGCTGAAGCACGTTACAAAGGGGCTGCGGGTGGAAACGAGAAGTGTGTCGGGGGAATGGATTTGATGTATTCGAACGTTCGCGTTGTATCAAAGAGTTAGACGATCTTCCGGGAGGCTATTTGGCAAGGAAAAGCTCTCTCTCATCTACAAAGCTGAATGAAATACAATGAGTTTACAGGCATGTCGCGTGGGGGTATCGCAATGAAGGAAACTGCAGCAATCTTCGGACACCACATCTAAGCAGCGAAAGAGAAAGAGACGAGAGCCCTCCTCCACACAGTTTGTAGCTCTTGCCTCTTCAGCTCCCTGGGAACAGTAAGCATGGTGAATAATCGGTGGAATGGCAACATCCAAATCAACGGTACAACGAAACTACATCACGTGACCCAGTTCGCCGACGACACCCAGAGAAGAGTATCGTCGCCCAGAGCACCCCGCGTGGAGGACGGCCACGATGGTGCTCCATACCGCGTCCCGCGAACCCAATACCAATACCACGCCGACATCCCATTCACCTATGGCGCAGAATGGAAGTGGAGCCTCGGCACCCGGTCCTCGGTTACCCGCTTCCTTAATCTGCCTTGCCCCCCCCTATCTGGCCCAACTGTCCTGGTTCCCGTCCCCGATGCCCCAATACCAATACCACACTGACATCCCATTCTCCTATTGCACAGGATGGAAGTGGAGCACCGGTACCAGCACCCGGAGAAGGGGGACAGATGGGTGCAGCGGTAGAGCAGAGTGCAGGTAAGGAGCGTGGGGCCGAAGGGGAGCGGAATGTGGATGCGGAAAAGTGTGGGTTCATAAAGACCTCAGACCTCTGGTGACCCAACTTATCTGACCAAACATGGGCCGCAGCCGCTGAACACTGAATGCATCACAATGAAGCAGAGAAGTGGAAGCGCAGAAAATATTTTAATCCATGCAACTAATTTATCTGAATTTATCTCCCAAGGCTTGCGACTCCATGGATGGCTGACTGGCCGAATCGCTGAACCGGCTGAATGGCTGCGGCCCACTCCACCAAGGTCTATAAAAGCAGCGAGGACAGAGGAATCAGCCATTGGCAGCCACGCTGGTGAGTTCAGACACCAGACACATTCTGCACGTCCACTTGGAAGCGAGGTGAGTCGTCGCGTTGGGGTTTGTTCGAAGCTCCCCACTCCTCCCTAACACATACCAATCGCTCCGTCCCGTCTCTCTTCTTCTCAGTGAGAGTCTGACGCCAAACGCACCCTCTGCTCCGGCGGGGGGCCATCAGTGGCAGCGGGTTGCAGCCTCCCTCTTCGTCTTCTTCGTTGGTGTGGGGTGCCATCGCGAGCGGCGTTCCATGTCGCGCACCCTGCGCACTCTCGGAGCTCGATGTTTGACTTCTGAGTGCCGGACTGGCTCGCAATAGTGTAGCTTCGGCATTTGTATCACTTCAAGGTTTCTAGTACACTCCAGAGTTCACAAAACGGGGGCTCCATGCTCTTTCCGCCCGACCCTTCTCCCTTGGGCTGTCTCGTCAACTCGCCTCCCCACATATCCCCCATAGATGTGTGCCGTGTCCGTCAATCCACCTCCCCACGTCTCTGGGTCATCATGTCACCGAGAGGCACACAATTTCAGGCCGGTCAGGGTTCTGTTCCCCACCTTTACAAACTCCCCGCCCTCGGCAAATAAAATCCCCCCGATCACAGGAAGAATAATATCTCCCTATTTACCTTACTATTAGAGGACAGAGAACCTGCAATCCCAGCGACATCGCACCGCTCATCACAACACTTCGGTCCACAATGCGCCTGCCCACATCGCTGCTGTCGCTGGCACTCTTGGCCGGTGCTGCCCTCTCCTTCCCGCTTCCCGAGAACTGCAACTACACCATCCTCGCCGGAACTTACAACGCGGCACTCCTGCGTCTTGTCTTTAACCCCTCCGCCAAGTCGCTCACACTCGCTGAAACCATCCCACTCAACACGTCCAAGGGGGGGCCCTTCAACGCAACAAACCCGTCCTGGCTCGAGCCCCACCCGACCGACCCACATCTTGCCTACGCCGCGGACCAATCCCCAGTCGGCGGTGTCGTCCTTTTTCGCACCCACCCGAATGGTTCCGTCTCCCACGTCGCGTCGGCACCTTCGGGCGGGTACCGCCCAGCACACGTCGGCACGTCCAAGGACGGCAAGTGGGTGTTCCTGCCCCACTACAATGACGGCCACTTCAGCGCCATTCCGGTCAACCCGTGGGTTGGGGCAAAGGCGTTCGACACCAATCGGTCCACACTTCAAGTCTACAATGGCACCGGTCCTACATCAGCTCAGGCGGGCCCCCATCTTCACATGGCCGTACAGCATCCGACTTCTGGACGTGTATTTGTCGTTGACCTTGGAGGTACGTTACCGTCATACTATTGACTTTTGATTATGACTGACTCACGGTAACCCAATCCTCATAGCCGATCGCATCCACGAGCTCAGTCTCAACTCCACCGGCTCGTGGGTGAAAGTTCAAAGCATCGTAGTGAATCCTCCAGGAGCTGGTCCCCGTCACATGAGGTTCTCACCTGATGGTAAGCTTCCTTCCTTGTCCTTCACTTGTCACAGTCTGTAAAGCTTTGCGAACCATACTTCCACTGACCGTCTCCCCTCCTCTCTTCCTCCTCACAGGCTCAACCGCCTTCCTCATCTCGGAGCTCGCCTCCACACTGCACACCTACCGCGTGACCTCCCCGCGCTGGGGCAGCGCCGGCGACGAGCCAACGCAGTTCACTGAGGTCACGGTGCAGAGCGTCCTCCCGCCCGGCGCGCAAAACTACAACTCGAGTTTGCCACTTGGCGCTGGTGAGATTCTTCTCACGAAGGACGGGAAGCAACTCGCCATCACTATCAGGTGAGAGTTGGAATGCACCTTCCCGATACATACCGCAAAGTTAACGAGTGCTTGCTCTCACTTCAAAACAAGAAACGATGCGAACCCCTTGGGTGACGCCATTGCGATGTACTCTCTTGCCCGACCGTTTTCGCCCAACGTCACTGGCGCTCCGACGTTCTACCGTACAGGCGGGCTCCAAGCGCGAGGGATGGAGTTTGATCCCACAGTGCGTATGCCGTGCCGTATCTGGGGACAGTTGGCACTCGGAAGCTACATCTCACCAATGCTGTTCTCCTTTTCCGCTTCTGCACCCCCTCTCCCCCCCCCCCACACCCATACCGCTCCGCCAATCTTTAGGACAAGTACCTCATTGCTGGCAACAGGTTCTCCGCCTCGCTCATAATCTTTGAGCGCACGTGGAACGGCTCTCTGGTCGAGCTTTCGCGACTCAACCTCGCGCGTGGGGTTGAGGTCGCGACGTTCTTGTGGGTCAACAAATGTTAATTTGTCTCGGAGATAGCGGTGCAGTTTTGAGATACGTAGCACAGTGTTGCAATGGAGAGGGACCACCTCGCACGTTACATTTCGCCATTGAAACATTCAACGTCTACATTACTGAAAGTAATACTTGAAATGAACCACAACCCCGACAAGTGCAGGCTTCATGTCATTCATGTCGTGGGAAAGCTTGTGACGAGATCGTTTCAACGATGACGAGTGTGTGCGAATATGGTGTTGTGTGTGTAATGAAGTGTGGGAACGATTATTGTGAGGCTTCGCCTGCTATCTCGAAAGGGCAATCGAATTTAGGGCGCGATGTTGTTGGTGAACTAAGGGGCAAGCGAACATTTGCCAACAAGGGGGGGGGGGGGGGGGGGGGGGGGNGGGGGGGGGAAGTGCTGTTTTCGAACCTATAAATAGGACCACCTGCATCTTCTTCCCCAAGCTTATTTTGGTTGTGCACACACACGGAACGTTTCAATTTAGGCGCGTAAGGCAAAGAAGGGAGCGTGCCCCTCTCTGCCGTCTATATTGTACTACAGAAACAGCTAGCCTGCCGAGCAAGGCCAGAAACAAAGTCCGCTAAAAGGAGGGCCGAGCGAGGCTCCTCGTGAGATGGTGCTAAATGCTGGGAGCGGAGCGAGGACCTTAATGTTCAAGCGGGTTTAGGGTGGCGAGGAAGAAGTAGCGGGCTTTCAGTACGCCCCAGAATTGAGGGTGGGAGCGGATGTATATCTGCCAGGATTCGTCCATCCAGCGTCCCATTCTTTGAATGACGGTGGTGGGAATCCCCGCTGCGGCCATGAACATTGCCCCGCCTGACCGGAAGCTGTGACCTGTGACTGCCTGCTCGGGGAGAACGGCCTTGAGACTTTTGAGGAACCATTCCCGCGAGGGATGGGCGCCACGGAGAGTAAAGGCAAACTGGGTGGGCGGAGGGCATAGACTCCTGTATTTCTCCCAGGCAGTTACTGGACACGTTACATCATTGGTGACGTGCAGCCAGACTGTGAGAGGGACAGTTGGGTTGTTGTGTTTAGCGTAGGGGAGAGTGATGCTGAGATAGCGTATATTGGCATGTGAAACAATGAATATATTGCTTGCTGGGATGATTCGGCGAGGGTCCTGGGAGGCATTTTTTGCGGTGAGCTCTCCGAGGCGGAAGAGGCCGTGGAAGGCAATGCACGCAATGGCCCAAAAGAGGGCATGGTCACTTCGCGACACATCCAGTCGCTGGTGGATCTTGGTGAGTTGATCGAATGAGATTGGGTTGGCTTGGCAGAAAGGTTTCTTTCGAGGTTCAGCTCTCGCCGCCTTGAGGAGCTGCGTCACCACTGCTGAAGACCGTTCAGCCCAATCAATTCCAAGAGCAGTATGGAAGAATTGAAGCGCCGAGAGATATTGTAGGATAGTGGGGTAGTCGTGGAGTAGGGAGAGGTTTTTGCGATGTAGGCACAGAGGCCCTCGAGTGGGATGGGGAAGTTGAGGTTTGGAGTGGGGAGTTTTTCGGTTTGTATCAGGCAATTATATGCCTTCAACGTAGATGTATATTTTTTGAGAGTATCGCGCAAGACCGGTCGTGCAAGTAACGCCACCAAGCGATCACGCATTTCCGGGGATTGGGGGAGATTCATAAACGATATCTTTCGCATTGCAAGGAATCCCGCGAGGTCTTGCTTTAGCAAGAGCTCCGGGATAGTTGGTATTCGTGTATTTGTCATTTGAGGGAAATGGGTGCCAGGATTGGTTCGGAAGTTGTCAGAGAAGGAGCGAGCCCGGATAAATTTGGCAAGTATGCTTCAGCTGCGAGAGCAGAATCGGCCCGGGATATGAAGTCGGCAATTGAATTGGAGTGACCGGGAATAAAGACAAGGCGCAGCTCGCACTGGTAGATGAGCTGTGCCCAATATATTTCACTGATGAGGGCATGAACTGTGGGGTTTGAGCTGGCTCCCTTATCAAAGGCTCGAACATTCGCCTCATTGTCAGTAAAACAGAGGAGGCGACGGTTTTGTAGCTGTGCTGAGAATGACTGAAGAGCTGCAAGGACGGAAGCAAGCTCTAGTGTCTGTATTGTAAAGTGTTCCGGTAGAGTAGGTGGCCATGTTATATGGATAAATGATGAGCCGAGAACTGCTGCCCCGTGTTGAAGTGTTGAGTCAGTGTAGAACTGGGCTAGATGGGGCGGCTCCCAGTGTTGGTCAGCGGTGAGGTCGAGGCCCTTCCAGGATGCTAGAGCTCGTTGCCACCAAGAAATTTCGTCCTTCATAGCTATTGAGATGTGCCGGATCCGACCCCCTTTCTTTGTCGGCTTAATTTTTGAAATGCAATGTTGGGAAAATGTTCGGCTGTGGGGCAGGATTTGTCCATACCACATCATGGAGCCGACTAAGGATTGAAGCTCATTGACGTAGCAGGTGTTGCGGTTCTGCCATGTGAGGAGTTGCTCTGAAAAGCGGGCTCTGCTTTCCTCAGGGATTGTGACGCTCATGGATATCGTATCTAATTCGAATCCGACTAGTGTAATATTCTGAGAGGGGGCCACACATTTGTCCGGTGCTTCGGGGACGCCCATTGAGGCGAGCAGGGTGCGGAAGCGAAGAAACTCCGTTTGGGCTTCGCGCTGACCCACAAATATTCCCCAGAAGTCGTCCATGTAGTGTCCTATGACGCCCAAGGAAGAGATGTGTTTGTTTGCTATCCAGCAAATGATGTCGGCAAATCTGTTCCAGATGGCTGGGCTTGCTTTTGAGCCAAAGGATAAGCAGTAGTCCACGTAGAACTTTTCACGCCAGTGAAAAATATGGACCAACTGGTCGATGATGCGAAGAGGAATAAGCCTGTACGCGGCTTTGATATCGATTTTGAAAATGAAGCATCCTGGGCCAAGGAATCGCAACCACGCGATGGCGACCGAGATGCCTTTGAATATTGTGCGAAAATCCTCTCCATTTATGGACTCGTTTACAGAAGTACCCCCGGGGGGAGCGGCCGAGAGGTGGAATATGGTCCGACCCTTTGTCGAATGCTTTTTGGGGACCTGGCCGATCGGAGAGACTTTGGCCAAGTGGTGGGGAACATGAGTCAGACCTTTGGATATTCGACCCATCGCTAGCTCTACTGCTATGTTCTCGTCAATTTTTTTTGGGGCAAGCTGGGACGAGCGCAGGTTTTCAATGATAAATGGGTCGTAGGTGCCCTTGTAACCATAAGAGAACCCAAACTGGAAGCCCTGAGCAAGGTAGTCTACATAGGGTCTATTTGGGTGGTCGCGGAGGAGGTGAAGGAGTTTTTGGAGTTTGATGGGACTGGGAGCAACATGGAAGATATCAGGTGGGAGTGTTGCCATGATTCTGGATTCTTCTGTCGTGAGGATATATGGGGAGAGAAAAGTGTTTTCCGTTGCAGGACCGGATATGAGAATAGGTTTTGTGTTGCTGAGGTTGTGTTGAAATATATTGCGTTGGGGGCGAAGGTATGCAATATTAATTGGAAAATGTGCCCCCTGCCCCCCCTGGCTTGTCGCGTGGGCCCTGGCGGGAGGATTGTGGGTGCTGAGTTCTGCGATGGAGGCCTCCATAAATGCTGCATTCGTGTCGGCGACCGCCGGGGCATTCATCTCCGCATCTGCCACTATTCCAGTTAAAGCAGATTTGCGACGATTTGTCATTCGCGTTGGAAGAGCGAGGTCGTATCGGTCCGCCCGCTCGCTGCTGCTGGACTGCGAGGTGTCTGGGAAGGCAGACCGGATCAGGGTCGAGGAGGCTGGAGGCGCGATCGGAGGACTCTCTGCCTTCGTTCCATGTCATATGCGTAAATCCGGGACCATTGGGCCCCGTTACTGACCAGGTCGCCGATGTGGCTGGCGTACTGGTCAAGGATCCCATAATGGCGGTATTCCGGGAATATTTGGCATACCGCCCGAGTGTATTTCGCAAAAGCCGCGACCCAGAGGTTGTACGTGGAGATGCCGGTTTTCGGGCGACCCTCTGAGTGAATCTCAAGGGAACCGATTTTTTCAACTGCGGGTGAGGCGAGCATGTGATGGACGTTGGAGTCGAGGCATTTTGCAAGGTCGACGTAGTTGCCTTGGGATATGTCCCTCCAGACCGAATCTGGTAGGAGCTCCCGAGGGCCCGAACAGAGCCTTTGGAAGAGTCGCACAAAGTTAGTGACCCAGAGCCTTCGTTTGGCTTCAATATCCCTGAGTACCGGGTTAGATATAAAGGACGGGATTGGGTCTTCGTCCGACATATAATTAAATGTTGGTAGCGGGGAGTAACCGCCCGGGAACCAATGAGGGGAGACGGTGCCAAAATGAAGGGGGAGCGCTGCTGAGGGTGGGGGATTGGTGGGTAAATTGAGGGCCGGCTGGCAGGTCGGAGCAAAATTGAACATGCTCGCCCCGTCGAGCAGGATCGGTGCCGCTGGTTGGATCGGAGTATGGATGAGTGGAAGCGGTGGTGCGGCGGGAGGTGGCGGGATGAAGACGGGCGGCGGGGGTCGAATGACCTGGGCAGGTGTTGCAGGGACGATGGGAGCAGGCGCGGGGTCTTCACCGGCGGCTGGGGCATCAGCTGCGACATCATCGACCGCGGCCGGGCCTGCTGGTGGAATGATTGGAGCCGCGGGTTGGGCTGCTGGCGCGGGTGGAGCCGGAGCGTTTTGGACACCATTCGCGGCAGCAGCATTCTGAGCTGGCCCGGCGGCGTTATGATCTGGGAATAGCAGTGTTTGTAATGCAGCTCGTATATCCTGCTGTTTCCCTCTAATGGGGAGGGGAGCGGCAGGGTTTGCCTTCTTATTATATTTAGATATCCGAGATATGACCGTTGAACGCAAGGTATTATGGACGCTTGCAAGGTCAGGGAATGCTGCGCGGAGAGCGTTAAGTG
>KQ965798.1:210655-249808 GCA_001574975.1 Gonapodya prolifera JEL478
TATATCCGAGAAAGATTTGATGTGCGTGGTGCAAGCGGCGCACCAGTGATTGAGATGAAAGGATATGATTGACTTGGCTGCAGCGGGGCAGCCTTATAAAGCTTTAAGGTATGCTAGCGCAAGCGTTTTGTAATCTTTAAGCATTGTTTCGTAATTGTTCTGCCACGAAACACCGAAGCCGGTGGAAAGTCATCGAAAGTCATGGCCTTTCTGCTAAACGTTTTACGCGCGCCTCTCTGCACCACCGAAATAGTTACTGGCTGCGCCTGAAACCCATTTTTTCAACGTGCCGACACCATCGTGGGCGCAGATCACTCTCACTAACACCCCACCCAACAACCTTCCTCGAGGGCATGTCATCGCAGTCTCACCAACGCCACCACCCGCTGCTCCCAGAGCTGCTCTTGGCCAGATGGCGCCCATTCCAGGAGGGGAGGGATTCATGGTTCAGAAAATGCCGGTGGATTTGTTAACGAGGGTGAGTGGTCCGGGTTTCAGGTTGTGCATTTATTGTGCACGCAATTTCATGACATTTCGTCCCATTTTCCTTCTCAGTCGCCTCGGTACAACAGCTTCGGAGGTTTCTTATTCTCGGCTCGTCTGGGCGGGACGTACTACGTGCCGGAAAAGGAACTTACACTTCATAACGCACTGCACATCAAAACTATGATTGAGAATGGCGAGGGTGAGAAGGATGTAGAGACGGTGCTCGAATTCTCAGTGGTGGGTCAAATTAATTGCACCATTTCTACAGCGAAAGTGCCACTCACGCTCGATCCAACGCTCTCCCCCGACAGAACGCTCGCACACCCAAGCAAGACACGCTGACGTTCGCAATTGCCCTCGCGTACACATTCGGGTACGCCTCGGTGCGCACCCTTGTGTACAAGCACATGAGCGCCATTCCGACGACTCTGTTTGCCTTCCTCGAGTTCGTCCAAGCGCTCGGCGGTACGTCACACCCAAAATCCGGGCGCGGGATGAGGTCGGCGATTGGGCGGTGGTACAAGGTGGTGTCGGCTGATAGTGGCGAGGCCGCGGTGAAGATGGCGTACACGTGCACCAAGTACAAGAACAGGAACGGGTGGACGCATAGGGACGTGATGCGGATCTTTCACGTGAGGCCGGATTGCGAGGAGGCTGCGGTGCTGTACAAATGTGAGTGTGTTTGGGGGGAGAGGCATTGTTTTCCTCGATCGTTACATTATGTTGTGCTCCCCGCAGATCTCACGCAGTCTTGGAAGGAAGTGCCCGCGGAGTTCGAGGATCTCCTCGTGAAGTATTCCGAGATGGGTTCCGGCGAGCTCTCGGAAGATTTTGTCGTGGACCGGGAGGGAGGTGAGGAGATGAGCAGAGCGACGGACGCCGAGGCGGCGGGCTCTCGTCAGCGGAAGTGGCGAAAGCTGGACGTGTCTCGACCGGCGACCATGTCCCGCCTCGTGCGATTCCTGACAGAGCTGGAGGAGATCACGCCCATCACTGACGCGACGGCAAACAACGAGGTCAAGGTGATCGCGGCGATCGAGAAGTGGAAGCTCGCCCGGGAGCATGTGCCTTCGCCCCTACAGGGGAGCCGCTCGGTGTGGGAGGTCCTCTTGGAGGACATGCCGATGACGCCCATGATCCAGAACTTGCCCAAGATGACGGTCATGGGTCTCATTGCGCCACTCTCGGAGGCCTCTGCAAAAATTGCGGCGAGACTCAGGAGCGCCCAGGCCCTCAAGAAGGCAAAGGTGCATCCGTTCCACGTGCTCACGACCCTGCGGACGTACCAGAGGGGACAGGGGATCAAGGGTCCCTCACATGGACTCCCGACCCGCAGATCGTTGGTGGGTTCTGGTGCCCCTTCGCTGTGTGATTTCTTGGACTGACGTTCTAATTGCTGTTGTGCTCTGGTTTAGCGGCACTCGAGGACACGTACTACCTCGCATTCCAAGCGGTCGAGCCAACAGGAAAGCGCTTCCTGCTCGCCCTGGACGTTTCGGGGTCGATGTGCGCGCAGATTATGAACTCGCCCCTTTCGTGTCGGGAGGCGGCAGCAGCTTTGAGCATGGTCCTGGCTCGAACTGAGGAGCACTGCCACTTCTTTGGATTCACGCACAAGTTTGCCCGCCTTAATATCACGCGCAACGATCGGCTCGAGACCGTTGTGAACAAAACGGCGCGCCTTTCGTTCGGAGGGACGGATTGCGCGCTCCCGATGGTCTACGCGCTTCAGAACAAGATTGTGGTGGACGTGCTTGTAGTGTACACGGACTGCGAGACGAACTACGGAAAGCTTCACCCAAAGCAAGCGCTCTTTCGGCACCGCGAGAGGGTCAACAAGGACGCCAAGTTGGTCGTTGTTGGGATGACGGCGACACAGTTCACGATCGCAGACCCGGAGGATGCTGGGATGATGGATATTGTGGGATTTGATGCAGGTGCGCTGCAGGCGATGGGAGAGTTCGTGGGAGGAAACATCTGAGAGATGCCGTGAAGCAACGAGTTTTGTATTCTTATTCTTCGTCTTGTATTTCTGCCATCATTTTCTGATCTGATTTCGAAATGCACTTGCATTCTGTTTCATTCTCATCATTGGAGAGCGTGCGCCTGGCCTTGACGTGGGCAGGCAAGTCCTGCATCCAAATGCTCAACCTCCGCTCTTCCACCATGCCGATTCTGTACGATTCTCGTCTGGACCTAAACGTGGTAGATATGACCTTGAAGTCATCCAGATACATACATATACAGACATGACCTCACGTTCTTGCAATCAGAACATCCGGAACGTCCACCCCAAAAGGTTCACGTCGGGGCCCAAAACGCAATTTTGATTTCAATTTTGCACGGGTATATCAGAATTCAGATCGTATGTACAATTGCAGACTGCCGCCAGCGACAGCCGACAGGGTATGATCATTTCGTGCCTACAAAAAGTTCATGCGAAATGCAGTAGATTACGCAGTGCATCGCTGTATGCGAAATTATTAGGCAACCGGCACGCAAGTAGCACCAGCAGCGACGGCCTGTGTAGCAGCAGCGGCTTGTGTGGCAGCAGGGGCGGGTTTTGTTGCTTTGGTTTTCTTGGTCTGGATGGAAGCAGGTGGACAAAGTGACGGTGAGCAACAAGGTTCGAAAGAATCGTCAGTGCAATGAGCTTCGACGTACCTTTTTTGCTTTGGTCTTTACTTGCTTCATCGTCGCCGCACTTGTCTTTGCTTGGCTCATCGCCGCCGTTGTCTTCATCCCCATCGCCGCTGCATTCACTGGAAGCTCCACCGAGAACGGGCCGTACCCGCCCTGCGTCCCATCGGGTCCCATGACGGCACACACGCCGCGAATAGTGACTGTGGGTGTGGTGACCTTGTCCGCGCCCATGGACCACGTCATGAGCGTCGACAGGTTTGGAGTAGGGTTCCCGTCCTCGTCCAGCGCTTGCGAATGAACAATGGTTGCATTGGGCTTTCCGCACCCGCGCCATGGGTAAGGAATCATGTTGACTCCCGGGTTGGTAAAGGTGCCGATTTGGACTGGCTGAGCAGCAGCGTTGCTCTGGACCCAGAGGATCATACCGACGACAATATGGCTGGCGTTCTTGGTGGCCAATTGGAACACCGTCGTGGGCGTGACGGCCGCCCCACTGACGACATTGATGGTGCACAAGTCGAGAGCAGCGTAGGGCGCCATGAAGTGGAAGTGGTACCCGGCGACTTTCTGCATGGCGTCGTCACCCTCCACGAGCTGGGGCACAATTTGGCCGAGCGATTTGGGCGATCCCGCAGCCTGGTCGACGAGGTCGCAGATGTAGGACGGGATGAGGCCACCGTTGGAGAATGCGGCGGCCGGTGTAAGGAGGAGATTCAGCGCAAGCGTGGCTGCGATGCCGGACAGGAGAAGGCTGGAGGAGACCATCGTGCAGGAGATGGCGGGTGTATGGAGAGTGGAAGGAGCAAGGACACCTGTAATAGTGAGATCTCAGCGGCGTTTTACGGATTGGGAGTTGGAGTACCTGATCGACTGTGATCGTTTGGGTGGGCCTTACCGGCGCCAGGGCACATCTCCGTGCGGTCATGCCAACTTTCCTGCCAAGAGAGCGGTGGAGAATCTGGAAAATAACCGGTCACGAGTACTAGATTAGTTAGTTGCATCGAGTCTATTCCAGGGGCATCTGGACTCATCTGCTCTGCAGTGGGCGCCACCACCACGACAAGACAACCGGGAAAACATGGTCCGTCAAATCGTTCCAGAACCTCAAAATACCCGAATTGTTTGTGCAAAACAACTCCGCTCTGTGTTGTGTATCCTTGGACGCTCCTCGACATCCGAATTTCATTTCCGTTGTGTGGCCCCAAACCCGTGCGGCCTGTGCACAGAAGGTACAGGAGGGGCACAACATACTCTCCAGCTTCCCGTCCCACTGCACTTGCACCCCGCCATGACGTCGAGCGTCTCCGAAGACGTGGTGACTGGGGGCATAGGCGGCGACTGGCGGACTCAGAGAGTGATTACGGCATTGTCAACCCAATTTATTAACGAATAAGGGGCTGCGGCGAGCGACGTGATTTGAAACCCTTTATGTTAGGCTATACTAAATTATCAATATAATGCCAAATTTCGACTCTGCCTGCAGCTACGGCCATATGCGCGGAAAAGTGCCGCTTCCCGTCCGAACAGGAGACTGAAATGCCCAAATGTCATGAGTAATGGGCCGATTGTCATGGAATGTATTTTTATTTCAGGTGATCCATATCGTATATTACACTTCTCTTCCAGCAATCAATGCATTCACGAAAGCTCCACTTTTTAAGCGGAACAAAGTCTCTGGAAAATACAATGCCACGTCGCTTGCAATGCCACCTAGTGTTTTCATCCACGGCCCTTTTGTTGCAAAGGTGTACGACGATCATGCCTACATTGAGAGGGAGTTGGAACTATCCAATTCAAGTGCCCCCTTCTGCAAGAGTATATCGAAGGGTTCACGTTGATGGGATGGAAGTGCATCTCTCATCATGTAGGTGAAAACCCTCATCCGCCTGCTGTCATCATCCTCAAACGGGTGGTCCAAATAGTCACTCAGAGCTGCCTCAAGTTCCTCTGAAGGTGGAAGTTCTAGAAACTTTCGTTCCGTGAATACACTTGGGAGGCCGGGAGGGAGAGGCTTTTAGATCAGTCGTAAGCTTGGTATAAGCCACTATCTCGAAGTAGAAACTCGAAATAGTACACACCGGATCTGTTTTGTCAAGGAGAGAAACCCGAGACAGTAGGCTCTCACTGTACTGCATTTCCACGTAAACAAACGTAGTTTGATAAGCTAAATGTTTTTTTTTCTATTATTTTCGTTCTTCGTCTTCGACTCAATCATATTTCTGTGTGCGCCGGCTATATTTCGAACACCATGGACCGAGGCCACGAGGGATGGAGGGGATGATGGGCCAAACAAGGAAAAACAAGGAAACCAATGTCATGAGATTGATCACGCCCAGGGTCTTTTTTCTCAAAATTTTTATTTTTGCGATGGACCACATTCTTGGCCTGATCCCCGTCTGATCAGCGCAGCGAAGCCCGCGACAGCTCAGTCAGGTCTAGCGTGAGAGATCAGCTGGGAATATTGGGCGCTGTAGTTTTGCTTTCTGGATGATGTGCCAAACAATTATTTAAAACTATTGCTTAGTTTTGCCATGGGGACGGGTGAGTGGGAAGCCCATTTTTGTCGCTGGGTGCTGTGTTCGGTGTCATGTCGTCCCAGAGTCCAAATAATGGGGCACCATCAGCCAACGTGTTTTTTTCTGCAGAATGAACGGCAGAAGTGTAACACTGGCATTTTATTTACATCCCGCGGCAACGAGCCAATCCGCAAGACGGAACCGCCATTGCCCTTGCCGAATGACTCCAGAAGTGGGCGAGATTCCCACCCACCCCTTTCGCATGTACAAACATGGGCATTGGCAGTGCCCTACGTGTATGACATATCGAGATGCCAGCAGCCAGGCAGCCAGACACGGCGGACTCCCCACTCTCATACTTGTCCATGGTGCGGTACGGTACGGTACAGCTCACTGGAAATAACGCTCCCTGAACCCCACTTTCTGTCCCACCCTTGCATTTCCCATCCCTCCCTCTTCTCGCTCCTCCCGTCCACTCCCACTCCCCACCCCACCCCCGACACCAACATCCCCCACCGCCCCTACTTTCTCCACCACCACAAGCACCCTACGCCATTTCGTATACTCCTGCGCGCACTCGTGCAGGATCCGCAGCGGGTAGGACGCGATGACGGTGCGGAGGATGGTCATGCTGGACGCTCTAGGTGTCTCACCAAAAATGCCGCCGCCCTGCTCCTCCCCGTTCCCCTTTCCCGCACCAGTCGCGTCCTGCTCCTGCTCTTGCATCTCAGGCACCCACACGACCAACCTCCCACCGGGCACCAGCATGCGCACGGCGAGGCGGGTCAGGTCGATGAGCACGTCGGCGATGTCGTAGGCTTCCGTTGTTGGGTAGGTTGTGGTTGGAGCAGGAGCAGCCATGGAAGATGTAGAGGGAACCAGAGATGCGGATGCCTGCCCCGCAATCCGTTTGGCACCTGCTCGGACGCCGTAAGGTGGCTATTGTGGGTGCACAAGTTCATGTTAGACCCTCGTACAGTGCGGCGCCTTGCGCCAGGAAGTCCCATTGAGCAAACTCACATCCGTCACGATCGCATCAAACACCTCCTCGAACCCCGCCCGCCAGGGACTCCGCACTACCCGCACACACACGAGCGTCAATTCGCACAATCACCACCCCCACCCAAAACCGGGTCGCAACCACCCACCGATATCGAAAATCAGCGTATCCACAATCCGCCCCGTCACGCCATACTGGCGGGCGTTGGTGTCCACGCANAGCTCCGCGACGCGCGGGTCCATCCCAGAAAGGACCTCGGCGAGGGAGGGCNTCATGATCAGGTTGCGCCGCCATTGTTTGGGTTTGGGTGTGGGAGCGGTCTTCGATGTGTTTGTCGTAGGTGTGCTGCTGGCGGCTCCGGGTGCAGGTTCAGGCGAAGTGGAAGCAGCAGAGGCAGAGCCCTTCCCCAACGTCTTGCCCCTGATGTGCCGCCCGTCAATATCGGACCCGACCGTGAATGCTCCAAAGTGGGAGCACGTGAACAGGAACGAGCCCGTGCCAACGAAGGGGTCGTACACGAGCGTGCCTGGGCGAACCTGGTGGCGAGGGGGGATGACGGAAGTGGGTGAGGGATGAAGGTGGGTGAATTTGTTGGGTAGACAAACACCTGTATCCAGCCGTGACGGTCCGAGAGGTCAGACATCATAACGCATTGACTCTCCACTCGTCATTTCACGGATGACGTGTCCACCGGTCCTCGCCGACCCACCCAACAGCAACCCAACAAACCCCCACCACCGCACGCACCAGCGCCAAATTCGCCATAATGAGCGACAACTCCGCGTCCATCGTGGTCGTGCCCAAATACCCCCTCTTCTTGAGATCGAACGTGGTCGTCAAATGCCTCGCCGACCCACCAACGAGCCTGCCAATGTACACGTGAAGAAACGGGTGATCCCCGTGATTCGAGCCCAAATGCGACGTGGCCTTGGCGCCCTACTCTTCAAGCAGGACCACGGACACCTCGGCGGCGTCGGTGAGGATGATGGGGCCCTTCCATCCGAGGTAGGCAAAGGAGTTCACGAGCGCGACTTTTTGGGACTGCGTGCGTGTGGAGTTGTAGGTGCGGATCATGTACCGGAACGAGGTCGTGGGTGGGAGGATGTAGGGGCATGGGTTTGGGGGAGGGCCCGTGTCATCGTGGGTGGGTGCAGTTGGTGGTTCGACGGAGGTGGAGGTGGGAGAACTGGAGTGACGTGCAAGCATTTCTTGGATGGTGACGTGTAGGTCTTCGTACGAGTCGGCGTGGTCCCACAGCGCGATGATTTCTCTTGATGGAGCAGTGGTACGGTACGGTGGATTAGGGATGTGTCACTCCCGCGATACGATTCGCAGTTGAGAGGAAGAAAACGGAACGTACTTTGCCAGAATGGACCGCCGAATGAGCTTCGCGGCGTCCTCGTCGGTGGATGCTTCCACGATCAGGTAGGGTGACTTTTTCACATCGAGCGAGCGGTTTTTGGCGATTCGCGGCGACGAGGCGACGAGGCGACGAGTGGCGAGCACGGATAGCAATGCATCAGTCTAACTATCCCAAATCTGTGCATCAGCGAGCAGCACGCACTGACCTTGAGCGCTTCACCGTCCGGATCGTCGTGCAGGATCTTGAACCCCTGGACGGCCTCGAGGTGGGCCAGGGAGAGAAGCTCGGCGATGCGGAATTGCGTGTGGAATTGGGCAAAGTGGATCACGTAGCGGGGGCATTTTCGAATCATTCGGGAGTGAGAAGGCCACCCACCGGACGGATGCCCTTCATGATGGGATAAACATTATTTGTATGCAATGCTGCCACCACACGCATGTATTTCAAGAAACAGCCTTAATTGGATGGTTCATCGCCAGTTCCATGCATGCGTGTCAATTAGCCTGAGTTGTCGAAACCAGGAGATGGTGAGACACTCAAGCCTGCCGATGGAACAAGCTCGCATGGCAAGGCAGTACAACAAATCCAAATCGGCGCAGCTGTGTTCCTGCTCGTCTTTCTACAGTAACAGTCTTGATTTCAACCAGTGTTGCGAGGTGTAGAGATGTAACACTAATCTTTGGCAACACTCCTTTTCTGATGATTTTCTCCAAACAGTATAAAAACGACGTGGTGCAGCTGCAAAGCTCTCCACCTGATAATTGTTGATGTATTCATTTAGGCGACAGGGCATATGTCTCCTCTTTTTCGAGTGATAAAAAACTCTCAAGTGCATTCCGAATCACATAAAAGGCACATCTCCTCTCTTTTCGGGGCTCTCTCACAGGCCTGGGCAGCGGCGTGGCTATACTCGTTTAGGCTTTGTTCCCCCTCTTGACCGCAGTCGCCCCACGCGTCTTTCGCTCGCCTCCCACAACGGTCCCGAGTCGTTTGCGCGTCCGCCAGCAGAATCCGCATGCTCCCCTTCTCCCGAGCGATTTCCAATCACCTCGAAAATTTCCCACGTTGCCCCGGAACGTTCCGACATTTCCGAGGTAACTTGGGACATTTTTACACTGAAAAGAAATTAATCATCCCAGTGACGCAATCTGGTTCATCTTGTTGGGAGATAAGCAACGCAGTAGGCACCACTATACCCAACACCCCGTCTGGTTCGGTCGCACTGGTGTACGAAAGAGAGTTTGAATGAAGGTTCTGGCCAATACGATGAACGACAGCGGCCAAAGCTCACATTGCCCTTGCCGCAAGGTAAGTCGATGGTTCCCCGGCCTTGCAATCGACACACATCTTTATCGGCTGTCGCCCCTGCTATGCAAATCTTGTTTCACATTTGCGTGTGTATTAGAACAGCGGGGGCGTTACAACTTTGACGAAGCACTCCACCCCCTCACATCCATGATTACCGGACCAAGTACAGCCAACTCCGCGCTCCTCGATTTGGAGCGGCACCAACAAGTCCATCGAGGAAGACTGCCATCACGAGCGTGAGAAGCCGCATCTTTTCACATCGTTTTGCTCACGAAATGGATGTGGACGATGGACTTTAGAAAACACGCTTTTCTTTTGTCAGGAACTCATCATTTACACCACATTTGGCAAAAAGTCGGACTTCGGAATTTTCGGACCTTGTTTGGCATCGAGAACAAAATATACCTGTCGCGGGTCGGTGATTGACACAATTGGATCAGTGATAGGAGCAAATCGGGTGACAATTACATATCGCACTAGAATTTTGGTGAACGAGTTTGAAAACGTTCCAAGCAATGTCTGTCACGACAATGGGCACCACTGCTGTCTGTCGACACCCCTTGTCTCCCGCCTTTTGTCAAATAGATGATGATATATGATGGAATTTTCTGTACATGAAACTGTACTTGGTGCTTGCTCACTCTACTCCGCTTCAGCTGAGGGGCCTCTGCCATCTGAAGTGCCTGCACCATTAGCATCATGGTCCATCACAGCGCTTTCGCGCGCTCCCATGCCTTACCAGCCTCTCGACATGATCTGGCATTCGTTTTCCGTCGCCATATATCCCTCTCGTTCACAAATTCTCTCACATCGGGGAACAGAAGGAATCGCGGACCCGATCGTGACGTTTCGACGATCCAAGGCCGCGCTACTGTAGAGGGAACACGATCGTATCTTGGAAAGCACCGCGACCTTGCCGGAGGCTGGATCCCGAAGAAGGGTGGGCGATTCTCGCGCATCGATTCGTTCCTTGCCAAAGTTGACTGAAATTGAACCCCGTGAACGTCTGCCCCAGACTGGCATGTCTCTAGATTTGGTTTTGGATGTCACAGAATCGGTGTTTCGTCGTCGAATCCTGACAAATCCGAAAACGAGGCGGCGTTGCGGGGTGGGTTCAACATTATTGATACTGGCAGCTGGTTCGAAAATGGTGAGTCGGCATGCATATGGTGTCATGGTAACGCAATGTACCCAACGTCTTTTGCATGCTGGAAAGGGAATTCGGAGCGACTGGTCGGGGACATATTGAAAGAGGTACCATCAAAAGTGCAACTTTGCTTTGCCTTGTCCGCTGATACGACCAACACCGTACCGCTAGCTGACCGGCTCCGGAGAACTTGAGCGCCAGGTATGTACATGCTCTCATTTCCTTCCGGACTGAGGGCGTGACGCAACACGTCTACCTTTGAGAAAGTGGTTGTGATTTCGAAATCTGGGCCGATTCCACCTTCGCTTCTTTCCTCGCTTCCATCTGGAATACCCTACGTTCAAATTCCGAACTCGCAAGTTCACTGGTCCGCGCATCCGCAATGCCTTGAGCATTCCATTACTTTTTCGTTGTCTCGGATGGGACTGAACCACATTGATGTAAGGGTACAACGTCCTTGAACTTAACTTCCCTCGATGCTCACAATTGGGTTTACAAATAAGGGGTATCGATGGATTTGATAGGGCTCTTGCATCGCCGCTGATGTCACCCATACAACTTTCGGATTTGCTGCGCTCCGCCTTTCAGCACTTGGACAAAGAAGGTGGAACGGTAGGATAGGAGGGTACCTCTGGAGCAGCAACTCTCTCACTGCTCCCAGAGGTGCAGCGGGCTTTGGCTGGGGACTTGACAAAATTGTCTCCCTCGTGCAACGTCCTGAGAATTTTCTTGCTATCGAGTACCCTTTCAACTTCTTTGAGAGCGATGTCGCCCGTTCGTGAGAGGTCTTCTTCATCTTGGAGCCGTCGTTCTCGTCTCACACTCAAACCCTGCAGGAGCCATCCAACAACAGCTTTAGCGCGCCAGTACGACTTTTGTCAGATCACAAATCGACCACTCAACGTCATTGCGGGAGGGGCGGTCCGAACGCTATCGGATGGTGCGTTAGATGCGGAGTCGTGCGTTGAGGGTTGGACAACAGAAGCTGTTGAAGGTGAGAAGGCACCCTTTCATTCTTTAAATATGGTGTCCCTGAGACCGCTTACGCTCACCTCAAGATCCGGAATACCTCTCGCGACAACTGGCCGAACTCTTTGATAGAGGTACTAAGCTGGAAGAGGAGTTTCGGCACTTTGGTGAGCAGGTCTTCGGCCATTTGGCAAATCCAGACCACTTTCTGACTTCCGTGTCCAGTCGACGAGGCAGAGACTCCACCTCCTTCGCTTTTCCCCTCCTTTGTATGGTCTCAAGCCATGTTGGATCAGTACGTAGCGCGCTTCACTTTCTGCACCTTTTCGAGCGTCCTTGCTGACCTTTTTTAACAGCGTGCCACGCTTGGCACCCAATCTTCTCGCCACCCGCCACTTTTTGAGTGGTACCCTTCGCCCTCAAGTTCGAGATGATTTGGATGATGCAGTCAACCTGGCCAAGAATTGGGGTGGCGAGGAATGCAAGAAAGCTCTCGAGTGGATTGACGCTTATCGCCAGGTTTGTGAGCAAGTTGATTATATCGCATCACTGAAAGTCTGACGTTTTGTCTCCAAGCTCATGACGGTAGACATTCCCCCACTTCTCATTTCCCTCTCTCAGTCTGTTACCAAAGCTTCAAATCGGGAGCTGGATTCCCTCCTCCGACCACTACTGGCCCCTATCAAACGACCCAGCATGCCCGGCCTCGCGTCGACGGCACTCAAACTGACGGCTGCTGTTGAACCAGGAGATCCTGCTTTCTGGGACTCTTTCAACCGCGATTCTAGTGCACAGGGATTTGAGTCAGGAGTCGAAGCACCAGCTCGGCAACCCGGCGCACCTCTGGGCTTAGAACTTCCGTATCTACGAGACGGCTCAAAGACTGAATTTTAGTTTGAACAGGCGGCAGTGACACTGGTGGGAATGCGAAGATCCGCATATGTCCGTCGCGTTTTGAAAATGTCATCGGAACTTGCGTCGGAGGAAACGAGGATCCAGCCAGGCGAATGGGCCGACGTTGCCTACAGGCATGGTCTCCTAGATGGTTGACGACGGATATCCGTTAATTTTCGGTTTTGTTTACAAAAAACTCTAGTAGTATCACATGCAATAATATGACGTCGCTGACCCAAGTCTGTCAATCTCCCTGCTAAACTATCTTCCCCGAATTCTCTTGTCTCCTGTGACACGCGACGCGGGTCCTTGGGTTCACAGAACTTGTGTCCTGATTCAGTTCAGAATCACCATCACGAAAGTGTTCCTTCTATTCGGAAATTAGAGCGGAACGATGAATGAACTGTATTTCTCATATCCAAAAGTTCCTACTCTAAAGCCGATATACAACTTCCCTCCCTTGCACCCAACAAACGCCATTTACAGAAGTCGAAGTGAAGTTTGATACAGTAACTATCTGCTCTCCCACCAACCGAGAATTAAAGTAAACGAGTACCGTAAAGAAGTCGTAAATGCCTAGTCCGCGCAGTTCCTGGTTGCACATGTACGTCCGGCCATCCAACGACAAGTGGATGGTTTTTTGTTGCTTTTCTAAACTTGGAGTTTGCCGACACACAACGAAAAAGAAAAAAGAAGAAAAGAAAGAAGCACGTCGCCTGGCTTTGCCGAGTGTCCAAAAAGGGTAAAGCATGACGGTGGTAAACATCGTACAGACGAAGGAAATGGCGATTCACGTGTGAAAACGCGCGCATGTCCAAACGTCCCGTATCCCATTCCAAATCTATCTCAGATTGACAAGCAAAAGGGTATATCGTGTCGAGGCTGTTGTTTGAGGTGGTGAGATGCTATGCTGCGCGGAAGGTCCCTGCCCTCCGGCGTTACAACGAAGATGAAAGGAAAAGAGAGGAGAGAAAAGGGGGAAGAGGGGAAAGCGGAGAGGAGGGGGGGAAGGGGAGAGTGACGAATAGTATTCTTCAACCGATTCACATGCCGGCCCGGTTGCTCCAGTCACCCCAGTCGGCCTGCGCTCCGGCGTACCTTGGGTGAGCGTACACGGAGTGGGCGTGGTGTTGCGGGAGCGGAGGAGGGCACGCGAACGCGCCAGCGTTTGAGTAGAACCTCTCGTCGAAGACATCGGCGCCGTAACGGCCCATCAAGGGCACGTCCGGAACGCACGAGTCGGGGTACATGTCGAACCGCCGGTCATTGTACTGGTTGTAGCAAGGGGCAGGATCGTATGCGTCCCAGGCGCCATACCCCGAGTACCCGGCGGGTCCGTCGTCCATGTAGAAGGTGGGAGCGGATGGATTCCATACGTGACCCTTCCCGACGTGCTCCACTTTGCGAGTGTACTGTGGAACGTAGTAGTCTGGGTTGTGCATGTCCGGGAACACCGTGTTGCGGTAGGGTTGGCCGATCAGGTAGGGCCGGTGAGCGGGGGGCTCGTGTCGCATCATCTGCTGAGCGTGCAACGGGTGCACCGCGTGGTGAGGCTCCATGTGGTCAAACCTGGGACGAAGATTGTAAGGGAGCGTCGCGGCGGAGCGTTGAGTGGGGCGCGGAATGCGAGAGCCGGCCAGGCGAGAGTGGAGTGGGAAAGGTTCAGCACCAGCGGGCTGGCGGAGAGGAACGAGGGGACCACGAGGAGTGTGGATATCCGCCGACGTGACGCGAGGAAACCCAAACTGAGGCTTCGAGTTGCTTGCATCATATGGACCGACAGACCAACTAGGAGAGGGTGTGCGGTTTAGTGACCAAACAAGGCGTCAACATGCTCTGCGAATCACTCACGCCCAGTTCGCCCATCCGACTTTCAGCCTTCTCTCGATTCTCATCGCCTCTCTCGTCTCCTCCCAATTATCCTCGTCTAAACCCTTGAGTCTGCGGACTTCCTCCAAATCCTCGGGCGTCGGCGACGGAACAAACGGCGAGCGGTCGTACACGGCCGAGGGCTCTGCGACATGCGTAGACGTCGTCGGCGGGGACGTGAACGAGACCGCCCGGCGGGGACGGCGCTCAGAGGATTTGGCCGAGAAGGAGAGGGAGTTGGACGATGCGAACGAGTCATCCGAGGGCGTCGGAGACGGAGTGGCCGAGGACCTCGATCTCAGAATGGACGTCGGCGGGGGTGAGGCCGGTTTCGCGCCACTTGGAGGAGTGGCTGCTATTTCTGTGGGCACGACGCCGTCTTCCTCACGAGCCGCATCGGGGCTGCGGTTACGTAGGTCGGCGAAGATGTCTTTGGTCTTGAAGCTGGACACGTGCGAGTCCGTTGGGATGTCCAGCGAATGGACTTTGGCGGCAACCATTGTGGCGTGTCGGGAGGGGGTTTTGGATTGTTTGTGATGTGTCCAAAAAGTCTGTGTCGTTCCAGGAATACAGCAGGCTCCGTGTATGGTGTTTTGACGAAAGTACGAGTGGCGTGGAATGCAAGTGCTGTTTTCGACTGCGTCAAGCAGGTGGAGACGGTAATCGCAAGGAATTGGTCTAGCGACACAAGCCAAGCAGAACAATGCAGGTCGGAATCAACAAGACGTCGGTGGAGTGATGTACAGTCGGGAGGTCAAGCGTTTGGGAGGAGGGAAACGACGGTGGCCGCGAGACTATATATGTCAGGGAAGGGCATCAGACGCGTCAATGACAGGGCCCAACGAAAAAGGACGGTTTCCTCTCTCTTGCAGAGACTGAATGATTGATGCTTACCTTGTTTGGGGTGGGCGGGGGAAATGGGCGAGTTTGATGGACTTTATTGTGGGATGCGGTCGAAACCGGAAGAATGTCACAAGAGGGCGCGGGTCAGCAGAGGAACGGAAAACAGAAACACAGAACGAAAGAAAGCGTGCTGTCACCGTCCCATGCGTTTCCTCGCCCTCGCTCGCCGTCAAAGCCCCCGTCCCTGCCGTCAGTGGTTCGCCATCCTCAGACCTCAGCATCGCAAATCCGCATCCCCCCGCGCGCACGTCGCTCTTGTGCTCCGTGCTCACCAGAAATGGGGCTCCGCTGGTCGCTCCGGGGCGCAGGTCGGGTGTGAGCGACGAGGGAAGTGAATTGAGGGGCGGCACTGTGGCTTTTTTGCTACTCACATCGAGTGCCTGAAATGCCTCAACAAGCCAAACAAAAACTCTGGCTGCATCACGTTTTGGTCTTCTACTCTGCTGGATTAATCATCCTTCTAATCTATGCTCATTCCGATAATCTGCCCGCTGCTCCATTCTTTCTGTGACTCAGGGACATCAAATGCCTGCACAGAGGTGCAACTTTTCGTGATGATGATGTGGAGGTCAAGGCAGTATGAACTACTGAATGCAGCGTAGAAATGACACAAAAATCTAACGTGTAATGCTCTTGAAAACTGAGAAAGTGCAAATCCGTCTCCCTGGTCACGGTCTCCTTCGTCTCCCGAACCTCCCACACCCTCTCCCCCACTCCCCACTGTTCGATCACCCACTTCCGGCCCCGCACCGAACAAATGCACAGGTCAATCACTCTCCATCTGCGGTTTCAGGTTTCTGCCCAGTGAGACCTGACGAATTGCCAAGTGATCGGAAAACCTTCCCCCTGTCGACCTGTGCCCTCAAGATTGTTTTGCGACCCTTCCAAGGAACGGTCCCTTCCCGCCTGGCTTTCGGATTGGAAAATGTCAGCGGTTACGAGAGGTTGCGACTGACCCGTCTGAGTCGCATCATGCCTCCCATGCATCGATGCGATGTATGACAGGCAGCTCTCGAGATGCAGCACAGTATTTTCGTATCGCTCGCGAAGGTTTTGGAGCTCTGAAGTTCGTGTTTGAGAGGCCTTGCAAACAGAACGTAGAGCTATATCGCGTCGCTAAAATCGAATCATGGTGTAGTAAACCCTTTTTCGCACATGACAATGCTTTCACGCACCTCGATCGCTTCTTTGGCTCTCTTAAATTGCGCTTCCAGCTCAATGACCCGTTTGTCGTGATTTTCTATTCGTTTCCAACTTCTGTCCCCATGTCTGGCCTCTGCCAACCATCTTCCGGGAACTTTAACATGGCTTTGATCGCTCCGTTGGCGGTAATGTTGCTGTGAGCGAGGAGTAGATACTTGCGGCAGCTGCGCAGCCCCCTCATCAAATAGTCCGTAGCCCGATTGTTCACAACTGGCGATTCCAGCAGTGATGGTCCCCTCCGAGTCAGCCGGAACGTTTGCTCTCCCTATGCTTTTCAGAGCTGGCAGTTTGGTCAGCTTCGAGGAGGGCGCCGCCAAACCCTTCTTCCAGGCCCCACTCGCAATGCTGACACATTTGTCCAGATGAATGCCCTCTATATCTCCTCCCGTATTCAATTCTCCAATATCCTCATCCGACAGCACTCTCTCGCACGACATGGACGAAGCCCTCTCGTCCAAGTCTTCCTCTTCTACCTTCTCTGCCCATACCGGCGGGGGCAGATTCGTAGGGTTGGGCGGGTGCAGCTTTCTGTACCATTCTCCGCCTTGCAAGCTCTTTGGCCGACGGATACGCTCGAGAAAGACGTCCATCAGATGAGATGTTGGATCAATCCAAGGCTCTTGGCGCTGGTGCTCCAGGTGCTCGGGGTTTTCGAGACGGAATAGCCCGAGCACGACCTTGTGTCCGCGGGGCCTGGCTAGGGAGCTGCGAGCTTGACGGATCGTGGTGCACTCGGATCTGGGTGGCGCTTTAGATGAGTCTCTCGTAAGATGGGATTCGTTAGCGTTGCGGTGTGGGACAACGGAGGAATCGAAGGATCGGGTGGGGTTCAGTTGGTGATGGATGAGTCACTGACTGCATCTCCTCAAGCAAATTGATTTGAAGTCAGGCAACACTTAGGGAAAGCTTCGCGCAACAGTGCATTTGACACCCGATTCCCCCGCGTCGCCGGTCGAACTGATTCTCTCCCTTCTGTGCACCAACTCTCGGCATCGCTGATGAACAAATAATTGATTCCACAACATCTATGGAGTGAGAGATTTTCCGATGGCGAGATAAGCAGTTTCCAAAGACTAGTACAATATCAATATATCAATTATTCTCAAGTGCTATATGTTCGGTAGTGTAAATGCTCATACAAGGTGAACGACTTTTTCACACTCGGATTCTCGCCCGACAATGTTCCATTACTGTCGCCACACATCACTCAAAGGAGAACTCTCATGCGACTTGTCATACGGTAATGTTCTTGCACTGTTTTCATTTCCTATGACCTGGAGTGTTTCCATCCCCCCTGTGCTCATCCCTGTTGACTTTATACCGCCTTGAATGTACGCCTCACATTGTTCCAGGCGCCACGCAGCCTCTTGTAATTGATCCTGGAAAAAGTTGCGTTCAAACAGCCGGTTTGTGGAAGCAACGCACATGGACGCAATGGCTATGTCGCGCCTCTTTGAAAGTGCATTGCGGGAGGGATCCATAGCGTGACATTCAATTTGATTGTATTGGGTAAGGGCATCATTAAACATACCTCGACAGCCTCTCTTGCCAACCGAAGTTCCCGCTCAAGTTCTTCGATCCGCGCCTCGTACCGTTCCGTTCTTGATCGAGTGCGATCTCCAGCACGCTCCTCTGCAAGCCACCTGGCTGGTACTTTTGCATCAAGCTGACGCCGAGGTGGTTGACTATCGACTCCCGGTGACTGTCGTGGATCCTGTGATGGTGGGATGCTCGAAAACGCAACGATGGGTCTGGTGGGGTACGGAGGTGTACGCGACTCTTGTATCGTTGCAGGGACAGCTGTAGATTTGGCAAAGTCAGTGGAATTGCTGGGATGTGTGGACTCAAACAAGGATAGACTTCACCCACAGGTTCTGTCATTGATTGTGCCGGAGGACTTGTTCTTGCTGTGATTTCCCGAAATACGGGCCAAGCTATGATTCAAATCGGCATACGAAAGCACCATTTTGTACGGTGGTGCGGGATCCTTGTCTCCGGATTTCTTTCCCTTGTGTCGTCGTTTGCTCTCATGTGTCGAGGGTTCTCTCCGAGATTCTGCCATCACTCCAGTTAGACGAATGCTGTTGATGATGCGCTCCGTCAATTCTGATTTGCCGCTTGTTGTTGTTGGCGAAGGTTTTGGTGACTTCTGCTCGGCGAGAGTATCGATCAGGGAAGGTCTTCGCAAGGCCTACGAACCTCATCAAATGGAGGATAACCGACTTGATATGTTGCCATTGCTTACGCCCGCGCTCACGTTCTCCAATCGCTACTCCTTGTTAACACTTCCCGGGGGCTGAAGATGGTGTGGGAGTGATGGAATCACGAAATTCGTGTGAATGAGGGAAATCACGTCAATCTTAACAGAAAAAGATTATGGGAGCCATAGACTGAAATTGACAGATGACAGATAATGAAAAAGGGCAGGCCATGTGATAAATGCAGCAAACGTTCCACTTGACAAACTTTGCTTGCACCACAAACACGGTGCAACCATCACGAGATACGCAATCCGAAACCAGTTTATCAAAATCTACATCCCAAAGAAAAAACTACAAACAAACACGAACCCCAATCTTGGAATCTCTACGCTACACGAGAGTGCGGGGTCTACTTTTGGAAAACAACCAAAAAACAACCACAGGCCGAACTCGTCACGACAGAATCAAAGCTCAATCAAATTTGATGACCTCTACGCATCCACCTCTAAAAATTTTTAAAGATTTGGGAAGAGCGGGGTAGACTCGCCACTTCCACTTCCACAAAACGTTTATCCACAAAAGCAATTAACCAATCACTCCTCATTGCACTCCAGACCCTCTCCAGCCTCCGGTCTCACCCATAGACTTAGGCCTCCTCTGCGGCGCGTTGATGCTCCCCGCGCTCGCTGGCCTGGGCAATGATCCGTCCTCAAGGTTTCCTACAATGCTGCTCCGAGGGGACGCGATCTCCTCCTCATCGACGAGACTCCGCGGACGGGTCTTGTTCGCCGAGAGCTGGCGGGCGACTGGAGGCGGGTTGGAGTCAGAGGGCAGGCCCGATTCCAAAGCGGCACTAAGGCGTTGGAGCGAGTCTGCGACGCCAGAACCATCATCGGAAGCACCAGCGGCGACGTTGCTACTTGAGGGGCGGGTCGAGGCGCGTAATCGAGGTGCGGGGGAGTAGTTTCTACCACTTCCTCTGCAGGATGGGCGAAGGAAGCTCCAGTCAGCCACGTTGCCATCAATAAATAGCAAAGTCTTCACTCACCTATCCCTATCAGATCTTTCTCCTCGCGATGACCGTGTCCCTCTCGCCGGGGAGTCCCTGGCAGACCCTCGCCCAGACCCGACCTCGACTACATCCAATGAGCTCTCGATCTCATACTCGTCTGCCTCGTCACCACCCGCCTCACTCCTCCTCGGCGAGTTGCTGTACCCCGCCATGGCCGCCGCCGTGGTCGCCTCCCTAACCCTGGGTACTTCCTCGACAAACTCTTGGTCCTCAGACGCCCTCCCCGTGGATTCCGCATCCACGACCCATCCACCCTCCGACGCGCTCGTGGAACGGTCAGATCGGCGAGATCGGCTCTGCGACCGCGCTCGGGATCGCGAACGATTGTTCGACCGGGCCAACCCTCGATCTCGATCCCGCTCCGACGTTGTTTGCATTTGCGACAGTGCCATTTGTGCCTGCATGTGCATCTGCATCTGCATCATAAGGTCCCCCCCAATCGAGCTTCCCGCCAGCTCGTCCTCCTCCTCGAACTCGATCGGCCCAAACACCCACTCCGCGTAGTCAATCAGGAACTCCACAACAGCGCCCTTCCTCGGTGTGTCCCTGATCATCCGAGCGAACGACTCGTCATACCCGACAGGAAGCGCCCGGTTGGGTGTTGTGGATCCCGACGGCCCAGGGGAGTTCACCCGTGAACGGCCCTTTGGTTGGGCCGGAGTAGCGGAGGCCGACGCAGGGGTGCGCGGCATCTGTGCATCCCCACGGGACTGCAACAATCCAGGCCCGAACACGATGGCAAGGTTCTTGGAGGTCATGAGGTTACGAGGGGACATCTCCGAGACACGCTTCAGGTGCTCGCAGATGAACTTAAGCACGGCGAAGTTGAGCGGGGGAAGGGTGTGAACAAGGTCCTGCAGGGAAATCATCTTCTGTCGGTAGTCACGCTCCTCTGAGATTTGGAGGAAGATGAGGTGGGAGAAGCGGAAACGGTAGCAAAACCAGGTCAGACCACCCCAACACACACCCCGACAGACTAATGACCCAAATGTTCAACTCACCCGCCAACGCCAAGAACCTATCATACAGGGCAAAAGTCGTCACGGGCTCTTTCCCCTGACTTCCTCGTATGGCGAAACCCTCTGTACACACCCTCTTCACCACAGCCGTCAAAACATGCACATCACCATCGTACATCATCCTCGCGTACTCGTCGGGGTCGGTCGGCATCTGTCCAGCGGACATGGCCGCTACAATATTCACCGCACGCGTGCCAGCGGGAGGGGTCGTTCCAACGGAGGACGACTTACGGCCCTGCCCACGAAGTCGAGCCATCAGTCCCCCGGCGACACCGCTGCCTGCGTTGCTCGAGCTGCCAAGACCGCCTCCACCACCGCCAGTCCGCTCTCCGTCCCGAGGAGGAGGAGCGTGAAGCTTAACCTGCTCGCCCATCTCCTCGAACAGCATCTTGAGCATGTTGGCGGTTCCGACACTGCCGGCAATACGGTACAATCCTTCCTGGTCCATTCCAACTTCCTCAATCACGCCCACGCATTCGCGAAGCACGTAGGGAACGGGAGGGAGTCGTTCAAGGTCTGCGGCGGAGTATCCCATGGGCGCCTGCCGTGCGGGGGTTGAAGCAGATGCGCCACCAATGCTGGCGTTGGTAGAACTCGCTCCCACGCGCCGGCGCGAGGACGACACCGAGACACTACCAGGTGACGGTGCGCGACGAACTGTCACGGAACTCGAGGTGCTTCCTGTGGAGTTCTGCGTGGAGACCGTGTACGTGGATGCCGTCGAAATGCTGGGCCTGTTCTCCCTGTTGTCCCTTCCCTCCCTTTCCCTGCCACTTCCATCCGCCCTGCCGCTCCTTCCCAAACTCCCAAACACCTCCCCACCCCATCTATCTACTTCCGATGCGGACGCACCCGTAGGACTGGGCGATCTTCCTCGGCCACCGTCCGTGTTCCGCCTCGACGTTGTACTATATCTCCCACTGTCCCCACGCGGCGTGCCACCCCACCCATCTGCAGGACTCTGGTCCCTAGCTCCACCCCATCCACCACTTCCAGATCTTTCATATCGCGTGCCTCGTCCACCACCTCCCTGCGTATCACTCTCCCATCCACCCCCGCTTCCACTTCCACCTCCCCAAACCTTCCCTTCCTCGCCCACAACCTCACCTCCAACAATCCCTCTGAGCACCCCAGATCCCGTGGTGTACTTCCGACTACCTCCGACTCCTACTGGCGGTGGGTAACCTCCCCCACTACCGCCATCATCGCCGCTGTCCTGGCGCCTATTGCGTATCGCTGGGTTACTCGGGTACTTCTTTAGTCCTCCTGATGGCCGATCCCTTTCCCTTTCTCTTTCCCTATCCCCCCTGTCCCTGTCAGCCGCACCAAAGTCCCCTCCTGAATCCACCCTCGACGCATCATCTCCTCCTCCCCCAACGCCAGCGGAGGCGGGCCCCACCGGCCCCTTGATCATCTCCTTTGTAACCACACCAATAGAGGGTCGGTTCCTATCCCTTTCCCTCTCCCGTCTGCTCCCAATCGTGCCACCAAGTGTGACACTCCCGGATGGCACCTCATCATGAGGCGGTAACTCGTCTGGCTTCTTGAGCAGTTTGAGCAAACCCTCCATTGGCGTCTTGTGTGGCTCCCTCCCTCCATCCCTTCCTCCGTCCCCCGGAAGTGCCGATTGTCCCAGTTGCGGACTCCCTCTCGTGGCACCCAACGGCGCATGGGGTCCCAACCCCGATCCGCCATTCTTCTCCTCCCCAACGGCGCCAAGCACACCGGACCCGGATCCAAGACTCTCATTCCGCCTGTGAATCCGCGCGGCAGGGACGTGCGGTTTTGCAGCAGAGGGAATTGGCAATGTGGGGGCCGGGTTGACAGGCAGCCCTCCCGCTCCCACGGAAGCGCTGGATCCGGACCCGACTTTCGGCGCTGACGGCCGCCGCGCGTGCACGGGAATAGGCACTGGCTGTTGTGCAGCAGCACCATTGAGGGTTCCCGACGTGGTGCGCGCCAAGTCCACCGGCTGGCCGAGATGCAGCGACCTTGGGGGCGGCGCGGGTGACGTCCCTCCCCCATTGCTCCCGGATTCGCCCGAGTCGATGCGGTCCCACACGCTTCCGAACGCCCCGCCAGGCGAGGAAGCGGGGCCGTCGTGTGCGTCCAGGGAGAGGGATACCGACGGGTTGGAGGGTGTTCGGGAGATGCCGAGTGATGTGCTGCCTGTGCGGCGGTGTGGGAGGTCGCGATCGCGATCAGGGTAGGGGCTGCAGTGGGATAAGGTAGAGGAGGGGGGGACGTCAGCATGCTTTCAAGATGTGTGGAGAAATGCGATAGGCTCCCGAGCCTGGTCACTCTCTCGAGGGGACCCTTGCCACCCTTTTACATTCTCCTGATTCCAACCCTCTTCCCACATCCTTCCTCTGGCAGCACAAAACCCACCTCCCATACTCCACAGCACTCGCCATCCCCTGCACGCTCCTCTCCGACCTCGGCAAACTCTTCTCGCTTCCCGACCGCTCCGACCTTTCTGACCTGGGCAGGGACCCTTTCTCTCCACTCGCGGCCATGAGCGCCGCAGCCTGCTGGGCCGAAATCGACTGGGATCCGGGCGTCCTTGCGTGGCCACCTCCCCCGGCGGGCATGGGAAGGGCGGACCCGATGGAAGGCGTGTAGGTCATAGCACCGAGTGAGTCGATCCGCGGTTGTGAGTCTGCGCGGTGGAAGGCATGGAAGTAGGAGTCGGAGTGGGCGGATGCGGGTTGTGGCGGTGGGGCGAGGGATTGAGGGTGCGAGTAGGGCGAGGAGGAGGAGGAGGGTGTGGAGGAAGACGTGGTTGGTGGGAAGGCTTGGTTTGCCCAGGATGACGTGCCGCCCGGTTGGTTTGACCAGGAGGAGCCGAGGGATGACGAGCTGCCACCACCCCCGAACCCTCCGCCGAACCCCCCGACCCCGGCGCCCGCGACGGGGGTAAACAGTCCGAGAATGTCGTTCATGTTGACATTGGCAGGTTGTTGGTGTTGGGCGTGTTTAAGCGAGGAGAACCGGGAGGGCAATGGTTCCTCGACGTGGGACGAAGCCGAGTACGCCGAATGCGCCGAATGGGTCGAGGCCGAGTCTTTTGCCGAAGGCGGGTTCGACGCGGGGGGGAGGACCCGCGGTGGTGTTGCTGTGGTTGTGGAGACTGGGGTGGAGGTGGAGGTGGAAGGGAGGGATTGGGGAAGGGGAGCATGTGCTGAAGAGGTGGCAATGGTGGGTAGGGAAGGTTTCTTGATGAATTTCGGATCGATTTGGAATGTTGCGGGTTTCGGAACCGGTGCGCGGGCGGGTGAGTCGTGTGGGAGCATGGTGCGTGTCGAGGCTGGGAGGGGGGGGGGATCGTAGAGTGAGCAGAGATACAGAGGAGAGTGAGAGCGAGTAGAGGAGAGCGAAAAAGGTAGGGGAGGCGGTCCCAGTACAACTGTCACACTGTCGGTGCTGGCATGAACTCCCATGCTCCCAGCATCGTATCCGCCCATTCCACCCCGTCCACCCCTATTCTCGCTTTTTCGCACTCAAATCAAAGAGCATCACAGTGCAGTCTAACTCCCAGCCCCGTCCTAGCAAATAGGCCTGCCAACCACCACCACCCTCCATCTTGCATACTTCCTGTCCCCATTTCCCACTCATCCACCATCTCACCCTCCCCACCGGTCATCTTCCTCTCGATCCCATCGCCGCCTTGACCCAGTACCCCCGTCGCCGTCGCCAGCCAACCACCCACCTCTTGTTCCTTTTTTCAACCTCCGACCATCAACCGCCCCGCTCTCCTAAATTTTCAAATGCTGCAATCGTCTCGTTCCTTGTCGCTCTCCCCTTCCGTGCGGTGAATTGGCGAGTCTCCGTGTGATTGTCAGGAAGAGGCACTCAGTGTCTGGGTGGCCCGACCCCGGAGACAGCGAGGCATCAGTTCTACCGGAGCACGATACTCGTTGGTATTCGAGCACTCAGTACATCGCCATACAAAATAAACAGAGCTCGGCGGGATTGGCCCGTATTTCACATCTGCTGCCTCCCAAACCAATGGCCAATCATCATGTGATACCGGTCAACTTGCACCCTTCCGCTCTTTCTTCCCAAAAGGACACACGTCCCTCATATCCAAACTCCCGCCTTGCAACGGCAACCGTCGAATGATTGGCTCCCTATTTCCCTGCTTTTTGTATCTGTTCTAATCTGACTTTCGCCTTTTCTCTTCACCGCTCTACCCCGAGCGCGTTAGATCCGTCTTTCGCAGCAAGACGCAGGAGCTACGCGGGCTGTCTGTACTGTGGGGTGAGTCCAAGTGGTCCCGGTTCGGCTGTGAAGACCTTCTTGGCGTCGTGCAGAACAGATGACCCCGGTTCACTCCTTACCCAATCCGGTACACCCCATTCCACCACTTCCACATCATTTCACCTTCTCGCTGCCACTCCCCTTCCTCGCCTGCCTCCGCCTGCTCACCAACCACCCTTTCCTTACCTGTGGCACCGCCCTCGCCCTCGCGCAATATATTGTCCACTATATAGACACTGTGCACGCGGCACCAAGCTCCGAGGATGGAACGATCTCTTCAGCTTGATGACGTGATAATGTTGGTGTGTAATCTCACGACTTCCCCAAACGGATACCTAAATAGTTATATGTCCACTACTTGCTAACTGCAACCTACGACCACAAGTTAAGTTAAACTCCTGTCTAAGGCCACGTAACATGTCCGCTATATATCCTCTTCCCCTGCAGTCGTGCACACCTTTCCTTTAAGTCCTTAAAAAACATCGCCAGCCCGCCATTCCGTAACCGCAACGCTGCGGACCCTCTCATGTGGCCCGTCGGCATCATGGAGAAGTATATCTTCCGCGCCGGGATCGTTGCAATAATGGCTACCCAGCGATCAAGCTCACTGACTGACAGCTGGACGTCGCTCTTACTCCTGCTCTCGTTTGGTCCAGACCCCGTCATATTCCCAGGTCCAGGTCCAGGTGCAGCGCCACTTGATGACGAAACGTACTTGACACCAAAAGTGGGGTCCTGGATTCTGAAGTGCATGTGCTGCAAGCCAGGGAACAGCTCTGCGACGGCTTCTGCAAACGCCTTGAGCGTTTCTATGGGACGCTGCGGAGGCGTCGGTCTTGACACGCGCGGGGAAATGCGGACACGTAGGATGTGTATGTTTGGGCAGGGAAACACGACGTTGGTTTGGGTTGGTGGGAGGGTGTTGCGGCTGGAGAGGATCGTGTGCCATCGGCGATCGTAGAGATCGACTTCACCACACTGAGAGGGGGGAATGCAATGGTAGAGATAGGAAAACGCGACAGTGGTGAACATGGGGCGAAGAACGGAGTGAAACGCGTTTCAAGGTGTCACCTCGACGAGTTGGGGAAACACTGGCAGCGGTGCGCGAAAAAGGTCCAGGAGCGTCCACGGCGGAAAGTCCGAGCCAAAGTATGATATGAAGCACGTGATTTTGTGCCTGTGTTCGGACGGGAACGCAAGAATCATGTCCATCGTTCCACGGAGACCTGACGGGTCCAGTTTCAGGGAATGCAGGTTGGGTAGCGCTTCCAGTGCGTCGGACATGTACTCAGATGAGAATTCCGGTCCACGAGGAGATACAAAGATTGACTGCACGGAGGGAAATACGCTGGCGACGCGAGGGAACGTCCCGTCGTCTGGTTGAGTGTTTTCGGGGGGTTTGAAGATGCGATCGGTGTTGAGAACGAGTTTCGACGGGTTTGCCGCACGCAAAAAATTTGCGATCGAGTCCTGCGAGGGAAGAACGCGTCCGTCTCCAAGGGCCGACAGGTCGACAGACTTGACAAGGAACTGAATTGCCGCTGGAACTTTGCTCTCCCCTTGTTCCTCCACGACCGTTTTAATAAGCATCTCCACATCGGGAACCAGCGGAGGGACGAGAAAAACCTTGGACGCGGGCAGGACGACCTCCATTTTGGCTGCGGCGTACCCCTTCAACACGCTTTCACGTTCACCGTTTCCGGTCCCAGACCCCGCGCCGACGCCGACAGGTCGAAACTTCTCATACATCATCAGCGGGCCCGCCTTTACCAGTTCGGTCCATGGCGAAACGCCGTGGCCTCGAAATCCGGGACCCGCGCGAATATCGATTTGGATCGGCACGGCACCAGTCTCCCCACGAACGATTGAAGACCAGCGACGGCAGACGAGCGCTGCGGCGCCGTAAAAGTCACGCGGCGGGAGGCGGTGCAGGATCTGGACCAGAAGCTCCGTTGGGATGGTGTCCATCTGTTGTTGGTTGAGCAAATCGGCTTCGGTTCCTCCGAGGCCGTCACCAACCAAAATGCCATTCTTTCCCTCTTCTTCCCCTGGATGAATTTAAATTGTGCAATGCCCCCACGCAACGTGGCCACTCCGCACATCCCGTCCTCAACGCCCCGTCGGTCGTGGGTTGCACTTCGACGTGAGCGTTCCCTTGACCCTTTGCGGCATACATTTCCAATGGATGATGGGATTTCACATACCAGTAGGTGTGATTTCACTCGGCTCAGGTCATTGTGGGACATGGACGATATATCGGGGACTCGCACTCATCGAATCTGGCTCCACTCCACGAAAGCAGAGCCGTGTTAGAGCAGAGAGCGATGGAATTATGGGAGGCACAAGAGATGTCAGATGTTAGAATAGAGTGGTTGGAACGGACTGGAGAACAGCCCGAAAGATGAGTTGGAGAGTGGCGTCCTACGACCGGTGCCTTGCACATCATGTCGGCCGACTGTGTACTTTCGCCACAAAAACCCTGCCTGTAGAGGCGTATCTTTGAAGTACATATCCGGGGCAAAGTTTTTGTATGTATGTATGTACCTCGTCTGAGAACAACCTCCGCTCAGCGACGTGTCACTAGGCCGCAGCCCCCATCTTCCTTCGCGGCGATGAAGCGCTACACCCAGCTCCCGATGGCGCGATACCGGATTCAGCCACGTCTCCCCGTCCGCCTCCGCGACCGGGCGACGCAGGAATCGCTCGGGCGCACGTCGTACGACCGTATCCTGCAAAACGGAGTCGTCCGCCCTCTCCCCGCCTTTACAAAAGCTTACACGGGACCCAACGGCTTCTCGGTGCGTCCATACGGTCTCAGAATTGCGGGCATCTTGCGTGACTTCCCGGGCATACTGCTTGTGTACCGCTTCCACGGAGGGATGACGCTCCCAGACGGACTGTGCGTGTGTCGAGAGAGAGGAAATCATTGGTCCATCCAAGTGACACGTGACATGCCTCTGGACGAGTTCTGCTCGAGAGCGTGCCGTCGCAAACCCTGGAGGAGTTTTGGGACGAGATTGAGGATGAAGATAACCAGGAGAATTGGCGAGGTGCGTGGAGAGCTCGTCGAGAAGAAGCAGTGGCAGATGTGTACCAGAGTGAGGTGGGGTGGGCGAGGAAGCGGGGATCGGGGAGCGGCGAGGTTGGAGTGGGGGGTTGGTGGGAATGATGACCCCGAGGAGGAAGAGCGAGACGGATCGAGAGACCAGGGTGGCTGCCATTAGGCATGCGAGGAAGATCTCGAGTGAGATGAGAGTTGCAACGACAGCGGGGGTTCCGATAATGGAAGACATATCGATTGGGTTATGCAGAGCGGGGTGGGGGCGATGGATTGAATTGCGGCGGTCGCTAACAATGGCTGGATGTGCGGAAGATGCCTTGGCGATCAAGCTACCCTTGCGAAGATTCGTTCGGATGTGACTCAGAGAACAACGCCCCATTGGTTGGACAAGTTGTGACCAGTCGCGCGATCATGGCGCCAGGATAAAAAGTGCAGGACTGTGTATTGGAAACGATTACCCACAATGTGACGAATGAAACTCCGTCGTGCCACTATCTTGACCAACTCGAGAAGTACCGGCACTGTAATCAAGAAATAAGGTTCCAAGGCGGATCATAGTTGTAGCGAACCCCGTCCATCTCGGACCAGACATGAGTCTCTCACCGTGGGCTGGTGCATGTGATTGCCTTCGCGGCATATCTCCCTATAATCCGCAAGGCACAACCTAAAAAGCACAAAGATCACCATCACCCGTGTAACTCGCTTAGCGTGGTGAAGGTGCACCGGTGGGTGTCCGTGTTGACGTACCAACAAAACTCGAAACCGCATCCCTTGCGGCACGTCATGTGGTCGCAGCCCCTGCACTTTGAGGGTCAGACGTGTGATTACTGTAAAGATTGCTCGTTGGTTGATGACAGATGGCGGGAAAGGGACTCACCCGTTCTTTTTAATGCTTCGTTTGCATTTCGGGCATTCGTTTGTGTTCCTGGAGAGCGAGTCACCCAATCACGCACGTATACAAAGTGAGAGCTAAATTTGTGAGTGCTCACTTTTCGAGGTAATGAAGGCTTGCAATCTCCTGGACTCGAATAGTGCGGTTGTACTCTTCGCACGAAGTTCACCTTGTCCAATCCTTCGTCACCGCCATACATCTCCACATAGGCAGACAGAAGAGCACCCACTTATGCCACACAACATCGCACGCAAAGCACGATAGCTTCTTGCACGCCCAGCACACCATGAGTGGCAAGTCATCGCCGCCCTCGTGCTCCTGCCCGTTCCCGCATTGTGCGGCCTTGAACCACCGGAAGTTGGGAAGGGAAGTGAGGACCTCGTTGCGTAGGAGGTCATCGTAGCGGTGGAAGTCCGTTTTGGCGGCAAGGCGGTGGGCTTCCCGGTGTGGGAATGATGAGGTTGGTATACATCACCGCTGTGACTACACTGTCTCGTCACACCGAAGCTCACCGTCCTCGTACCCCAGGTTCTTCTTGCAGTTTACGGACGGACACGTGACCCGGGACCGCATTTTGGACTGGACTTCAAAGTTGATGTGCGAGCGAAGGCATCGATGCACGTGTCTACTTCGTGCTGAGAAGAAACCACCAAGCAGTTGCGATTACATAAGGGCGTGTGGAAATGATTAGAGACAGTACGATTGATACGTACTTTGCATTGAGCGGTCACAGGCTGGCGCGGGTAGTGTGTGTCCACCTGCGGCGAATGTGACGCCAATCTTCAACAGCCCGATCCAAGTCGAACTTGGGGAATTAATCGCACCTCTTTCGTCTCCGCGCATAAGGCGCACTCGCGTGGCTTGGGTGGTTCTTCCCGTTGGACCATCTTGGGCAGAACAAGGGGTTCCCATGATAATGTCCTGTGAATGGCTTTGGTCACCATTACGTGCTCAACTAGGCTGGGGAACACCCATTCTGTGCAAGGTTGACTTCGAATGAGGCGTAGACAGGCTGGCACCAACCGGGATTAGGCTGCCGGTCACACCGACCCAGTCAGGTTTCCTAACACGTGGGACGCGCATGTGATCCAGACAAGTGCTCAACCAAGTAACCTCTGTCCGTCTGGTTACCAGACTACCTCAAGTTCTAACTGTGAATATTTTATATTCGAACTCATGACGTTCGGAAAAACAGAAAGAACTCAGCTCAGACTGATGCCCTCGACTGCATCAATGGCGTGACCGGTGCTCCGTCAGTGCGAGTGCAGTCCAGGACCGAAGGAATGACCTTCATGACCTTAGACTCTGAGCATCATCGCATTGCAATTATCCAGGTTTGTGGACATCCAGATGAGGAAACATATTTGATGCCCTTGTTCTCAAATACACACGCATATCTAGGTACCACCTTCATTCAAGCGCCCAGGGCGCCGTGAGACAGGTCTCGCGCACTTCGCATTGGTGGGTTGCTCACTTCAACTGCCCGTCCACTTCTTAGAAGTACCCACTGTCACGATTATCACTACTTTGTCACCAGCATACGACTCATTCCACGACCTTGCAAACGCTTACGAGGAGCGGAAAGCCAAAGGCATCAAGCCGGTTTGGTGCGTCAACCATGCGATGTCAATTTCGATGTTTAAGTTTCTTGGCAGCGCCCCTGCACTTTGCATAGCTCTCCGAGAGGCGTGCTTACTGAGGGTTGTGGACCCGACTTCTGCAGATTACGCCGACCCGGATGGAAACCAGGTGGAGTGTCAAATCGACACAATGACAAACGACGAGGCAAACGCCTTCATGGTGAGCCGAGGCTTTCGTTTCCGTTCAGTCACACTACGTTTAACGTGCTACCCGTCCAAAAATTTGCATGTCCCAGGCCACACCCGAATTCTCCCAAAATCCCATCGGAGTGGACTTTGACCCCGAAGGTATATTGGTGCACTAGACTACCCTCCTACCCTCCCATCCCTCCATCTTTCTCACTTTCATTCGCACCACCCACCAGAATTCGTCCGACGCGTACGAGCCAAACTCCCGGCCTCGGAGCTTGCACCGTGGCGCGTGATGAAACGTGGGGTTGGGATGCACCGATTCCGGAGAGCGTAGGGAGGGCGAAGGCGAAGATGTAGTGATGAGGAGGGTGATGATACCCATTCCAAATGGTCGTATTGTTGATATGATTTGGAAAAGCTTGCCTCAGCTTGAAAAATTACATCAAGATCCTGTCCATCCTCCCTCGTCATTTTTTGACTCGTCTCGCGCTTATCTACCGGCTTTCGTACCGTTTGATTGTCTGACGTCAGATGAGTAGTGATGAGCGCTACCATACGGCGGCGGCGTAAGTTTGCTGGACTGGAACGATAAATATTCGCACCTGGAGTCTGCTATATACAAGAAGCTCAAGTCCCCCGTTCGTCCACCCCTCTGAAGTCCCCTCGCGGGTGTCCCCACACGCACCACACCAAATCCATTCCCTCCCCAACCCAGTCGTTCGACATCACAAACGCCGCCACCCACCCCTTTGCCTTCTTCCGACCAACGAGCTCCACCGTCCCCACGCCTCCTGCCGCTCATCCACCTCCACCTCCCCCTCCCCCTCCTCATCATCGTCCCCCTCCATCCCCTCCATCCCCCTCGGCGCGTCACCCCACACCCCCTCCAAATCAAACCACTGCCTGACCCGCTTACTCATGAAATGGAACACGGCGAGCGGCGCCGCGTCAAGGACGAGCCAGGGCAGGTCGTGCTCGGGTGTGGCGGGGGTAAAGGAGCGGGAGGGTTTGATTTTGGAGGCGCGCCGTGAAGATGAAGATGTGGGGAGGCCTTCGATGGGTGGGAGGGGGAAGGGGTGGTGCGGTTTGAGCTGCGTGGGGTTTGGGTGGGAAGGAGCTCAGTCGTAAATCGTTGTGTATCAAGTGCAGCATCTTGCATTCGACGTGTACTCCTATGGACTCAATACTTCGGCGAAGATGCGTGCCGCTTCACGGGATCCTTCGCCACGGTATTTCGCACCTGACCACGTCTCGAGGTGTTCGGAATCAGGGTCATTCTTCCGTCGGAAGACTCCACCTCACGCCTCGTCCTCGCACTGCCGCCACATGTGCTCCGCACCAATGTCGTTCCTTCGCGTAGTCCTCTCTTTTCCTTGGCTCACGTTCCGTGTCAAGTTCGTCGCCTCGGTCTCGCAACTTCGGCCCAATGGTTACCAATCGCTCGAAACACAGAGAGTTGGTCACAAGCATCCGGCGAACTCTTTGACCGTCCGCGTTTCGTTCCCCGAACCTCGCCCGAACTCACCTCTGCCCTGACCCCATCAGCCATCCTTCTCAATGCCCGTCCATCCCCTCCCTCAACGACCACCATGAGATCTGTCCAATCGCACTTTTCCCGAACATCGAGCACGACCAGGGGAGAAGAGAGTGATGGTTGAGATGCGAGGGTGTGTAGAAGCGTGGCGAGGTGTTGTGGTGTTGTGGGAGGGAGGGAGAGTGTGGGTTCAGTGTAGGAGGAGGACGAGGTGGTGGAAGGAGAGACGCCCAGGTCGCGTTGTGCGTCTTGTGGTAGGTTGCGCATCCACAGGGGTACGAAAGTCTCTTGTTCCGTTTCCTTGCCGGCATCTTCTCCAGTCACCACCACATTTCCCACTCCATCACTCCGTCCCACCGCATCCCCCACTCGCTCCGGGCCCCCACCCGCATCCGCGCTTCCATCCGCCACTCTGTCGACGTACCACTCATCCTCCGGCCGTTCCTCATGTGCGCGCGGGTCGAGGTAGTGTCTCAACCTTTCGTCCTCCTTCTCCTTCTCCCTCCTTCCCACCCCTGTACCGGCTGTCTCGGCTCTTTCCGCCAGCGGCACTCCCGCTACTCTCGCCCTCATTCTGGGGAGCATCGCCAACCGCGTCGTGGCCACGCTTCTCGTTCTGGTCGCCGTTACCACTGCAATCGTCGCTGTGCGTTCTCCAGCTGAGCACGCCGTCCACGCCCGCACTCCCACGCATCCTGCGCTGCCTAATCGCGCGTGCGCCTGCATCGTCTAAACTCGCTTTCACGTCCTGCTGTGAGAAAGGTGAAGACTTGCGGTCAGACCACAGTAGGGACTCCGAACACAATACACATACGTTTTGACACAGAGGAAAGTACTTATCTACGTCTTCATATAGTACACTACTAAGTATCCGTTGGGCCGAGCAATGGAAATCCCAAAAAGCTTGAACTTTCTCATTTATCTTCAAACAGCAGCCGAGGCCGTCACGCTGGTTGATGCGATACCTTTTCCACTCTTGCCCAGACCCATGGTCGACGACCTTCCAACATTGCTGCTCTGCTTGTCTGAAGTAGTGCCGCGTACACTTTCCGTTGTGCGCTGAAACACTGGCGCCGGCACGATACGAAACATAAAATGTCGTTTCAGAATACCGACATTAACATACAGATTGCAGCACTTACTGTAGCTCAATTGCTCTTTGAGGAAAAGTTTCTCTGGGGTCATCAACGGCTTGTTCTTGACGTACACGGCGTAATAAATGGAAGCGGCCACGATATGGGTAATAAAAACAACTAGAGGTAGCCATGCGTATTTCTGGAACGCGACGGGGGAGATCGCAGTGAGCAGGAGCAGAGCTGCTGATAGTATTGCACCATGTGGTCCCTACGGAGCCTGGTGGGAGGTATTGTTGTTTCACGCGATTTGCAGCCCCGACTGCAGTCACTACACTTACTTTGAATGGGCGAGGAAGTGTGGGCATGGCGTAGTGCAAACGCAGGTACACGAACTGCTTATGTTAATAGCACGGTGCGGGTCGTCCATACGGACAGAAGAAACGAAAGCAGTGCTGACAATGGCCAACTTGCTATTGGCAGAGAAATCTAAGCATGGTGCTGACACAATCTCAATCTCAATGGCTGGAATGGCCGAGGATGCACTGGCGATATTATTGAAACGGGAGCTGAAAGGAGATCAATTTAAACCATCAGCAAGATGATGTTTACCTCGAGAGCTTGGTGGCAGTTATCTCCGACGTGGAGAGATCCTTGAAGGACCTGTCGAAGCAAGGTGTAATGACACTCCAAACCATTTCTCACTTGTCCTCTTGCCAATTCAACAAAGAGGGAGAGTTTGCGCAATCAGCAATAACTCAGGTCATGCAAGATATGGAAGTGTGTGGTATGCTGAAGACGAACCGAGAGTTTGCGTCCAAGCTACCGGAGGCCGGATGGATTGCAACCCCAGGACACATTGAGCAACTCGTGAAGGCTCAATTGAAAGCAGTAGAGAAAGATATGACCGCCAAAGGCAGTCTCTCAGAACATCTCGTGGACGCATTCCTTGATATGGCTGGAGCTGGAATTGCAAGTTGTCTTCGGGAGGAGAAAGCTAGTGAATGCATACAGAAGAGAGAGACGATGAAGAAAGAGTACACACTTATTGTGCAGTGGATGCAAAGGGAGTTGGTGCCGCTCAAGGTCGAAGTCGATGGCGTAAGCGAAATGGTGGAGTGCTACATGTTGCGCAGAATTAAGGAATTCGCTAACCACTGGTTTGGCATTGTTTAATGCTTGAATTGCCAATCGCTTTTGAAAATAATTCGATAAAATAATATCACTTGCAAAATACATTTCTGTTTTTGGTATCGCTTTTCCTGAAAACGAGTGTGCTTGGATGTTTTGACACCTCAGCATCTCCATTCGTTGAAGCACCGCACAGGTCTGGTAGATCACTGACATTCTCCCTTGACCATCTTCTTTCTCGTTGCTTGCGCAACACCTCCGGCGGCCGCTCGCTCGTCCCAACGGAGAGCCACTTGTTCTCTGCTTTCTCGATCAAGATATGATGTGCAAGACCTTCACACCCTCACCCTCGTGCCGCGCCAACACTTTTACGCACGCTCATCCCGGTTTGTTCCAATTCCATTTGATGATATGACCCTTTGAATTCCTCTCTCTGGGTGTAACGTCCATGCCGTCACATCTTCCAGTTGCTCTGAGTGACATCGACGCCATCACTCTCACTCGGCTTGGCTGTGGTCTGTGACATCGACACCGGTCACAACCAAAACACCACTCACTTCGCCTGATGTTTGCACTGTCGCGTAGTCGGTCTTCACCTCACTTCGCATTCCCTCCACACCATCATGTCCTCTGGATTGGGCACTCCCAATACTGCGTCCTAGCAGCCACGTCCGCTGAAGCATGTGGCCGGCCCCCAACTATAACACCCGCTCGTCGACATAGGCGCCCTCCGTTGACGTCCCCATCCGCAGCTCTGTCTTACCTCCATTGCCCATAGCCATGACTGGCTCAGCATCTCCTGTCCATCCACGCTATCGTCATCGCCCTCGCAGTCCCCCAGACTAACACACCCACCCAAACTCCACGTCCACCTCCCCTCGTCCACGTCCACACACCCATGTTCACCCATGTTCGCCCATCATTTGCTACCTCGTAAAAAGCGTTTCTTTGGAACGAGCGTGGTGCAGCCTCGTTTGTCTCGTCCATGCTTCGCGCGTATCTCATTATTTTTCATTGCGAGTGGACAGCGAAACACGTTATCCACTGCATCTCACGCCCGGCTCTACGCGATCAGACAAACAGGTCCTGCCATGGCAGTTGGATACGATGCCTCGTTTCTGAATGGTGTGACCGCGATGAAGAGAAAGAGCCAAGCCAGCCGCACATGGCTCACAGCACATCGTGTACCAGGAAAACACCGTTCCCTCTCCCTGGGAACCCCACGCCTTTTCCATCACACCGAATGCGTGCTTTCTGTGAGGCCGCGGTCAGGACCTCAGCACTGCGCCACGCCACTTCTTGACGCATTATTTGAATGCGCTCACCAAGGACAAAACTCGCACCGTCCCAAACAACTACGTGGTAGTGAAGAAGACGTGCCTACCGCCAGTCTGCACATCTCATGGGTGAACGCCAATCCGCGACATGTGAACACGCTCCGCATCATTCTAAACTCAGAAACCCGTTCCAATTGGTTGCCTTCACATCATTGAGGGCTAAAGCCGCCAGATAATTTTGGTGCACAGAGGGAGGATGAGTTTTCGCGTGCATGCCTCAACGCACTTGCCCAACCAACATAGCCGCTTTTTGAACCTTGGTTTCAAGGACGGTCTGGTCAAACGGGCTTATCTCACTCAAATCGAAGTTAAAATGCGCCCGATCGAATCTTAGACCGTCTTTTTTTATCTATGCACTATGAGAGCTTAGTTTGCGGGGATTGGTTTTAACACCAGGCCAAGTCGAGTAGTTGGGGAAAGAAATGAACCAGGTTTTTAATCTGCATATTCTCGTTCCAATTTTTGACGCGCTGCTTTGAGAGCAAACATCTGTTAGCTAATTTTTTTTTCGGGACCTCAACCCCAGCACCCCTCCCTACAAAATCACTGCACGCCGCAAAACCGCCCAATTAACCGGACAATGGATGCAGCTCCTTTTTGAGATAGGGTTCCAGCTCTTTGTGCGCCCAGTCCGACCTAGCACGCAAAATAACGAGGTCGGCGTTGGAACCTTACATAACAGAACGGTGCGAAAGCCTCCACGAATGCATGTGTTAAATTTTTGTGGCTTTATAGGTGGAACTGACCGGTGATTGATCCCGGATTGAATGAGACACTTATCGTGTTCCCAAAAGAGCGAGGTGAGCTGCGGACAGGGACACCTCATACACCGTTACTAGCAGTGAAAAATCCGTCATACGGCACATAAAGCATAGCTCTAAAGGTAAATATATTCTTCGATCGCCAGTACAACATCACTAGCGCTTGAATCCGAGGACTGAGAGCACCGAAACCAAGTAACGGTGAACCTAGGGATGCTTGGACCAAGCCATGCATACAAAAAGACACAGAGGTCGCAATTTAACACGTATCGCACTAAAATGGGTACAAAATGCGAGCTTTGAGACCCACAGAGGTGCTGGTGTCGCAGGGGTGGGCTTTTTGAAAGATTATTGACATGATGCCCCAACGGCCCACCTGCGCACATCACACCAGTCCACCAATCAGGCACACACAGCCTATTTTCAAGCAGAAACCATATTCCTTCGCGCAAATGACTATCTAAGGGTTGAAAAGTGACATTAAAGCAACGAACTGTACATGAAAGAACAAAAAGAACGGTCTCAGCTTCGACGGGCGTAGAATCCAGCGCTATGATGAGCCCGTTCGGCCGGACCGGTCTTGGAAAGACGGGCGAATTTTGGTATATGTGGGTTGGGCAAGTGTGGGAGGCACCTTGGGGCACCACCGTCGTCATGGACGCAGCAGCGGTGCAGAGCATCAAGCGAAATCATGAGCACGTACATAGGTTGCCGCAAAGTAGTCTTGGGACTGTGTGACACTAAATAGCGCGAGGGCTCACAACAAACTACATACAGCTCCCCTGTCCACCTCGCATACACCTTGTTGCAAAACAAGCCATAATGATCTCATCAATTGCTTGGCCAGTCATCAAAAAGCAAAACTACAGCACCCAGTATTCCCAGCTGATCTCTCACGCTAGTACTGACTGGGCTATCGCGGGCTTCGCTGCGCTGATCAGAGGGGGATCAAGCCAAGCATGTGGTCCATCGCAAAAATAAAAATTATTAGAAAAAACACCCTGGGCGTGATCAATCTCATGACATTGGTTTCCTTGTTTGGCCCATCATCCCCTCCATCCCTCGTGGCCTCGGTCCATGGTGTTCGAAATGTAGCCGGCGCACACAGAAATATGATTGAGTCAAAGACAAAGAACAAAAATAATAGGATAAAACTAATAGCTTATCAAACTACGTTTGTTTACATGGTTAATGATGATTGGATGTCCAGCAGAATATTATCTGGGGTTGTCAGGTAAATTCTTGGACGCTGACAAAATTCCACAACTGTACCTGTGTAAATCAGGAATTGTCACTGCCATCCACACCCGCTTTGGCGCGCTTTGGCGTCCATCCAGTGCATGAGGCCATACCATCCTCAAAGTCAAGGTGCTGTTGAGAGAATCCATGCAATGGTGAAGCCGCAATGGTGGCAGGGAATGTGAGCCAAAGAACTTGACCCCCTTCACTGCTCATTGGAGGATTGCAATGAGGTGCTCCAAGCAGTGATCAGAACTTACAATCATGAATGACACTCCACCACCAAGTGCATTCCAGATGTCCTATTCTACAGCAGGACAGACATGCGCTTCTTTGCACCAGCCAGTCTGCGTGATACTTAAGTGGATGCAACACTCACAGAAGCGGAGCACCAGGACCTCATCAATGTCGCACTGACATCCACTAACGTGGAGTATATAGTGTAGTATGAGTGCTGGGTATTAGCTGCTGTGCCACTACTGTGGCTGCGGGTTTAGATGTGCACACCTGCAGGACGTGCCCTAAGTTTGGCATCACGTTCCTGCAGGTGAGTTCTATGCACATTACGTCTTGCTATGTACATCTGATCATATATACACGTTCCTGCAGATTACAGGCTTGTGCAGCTCACCTAGGNCTGCAGGTGAGTTCTATGCACATTACGTCTTGCTATGTACATCTGATCATATATACACGTTCCTGCAGATTACAGGCTTGTGCAGCTCACCTAGGTTGTGTAGCATAATTTAGACAATGATTCTTTTCAGATCAAATTTCAACTTCCCTTTGGATGACATTGAAGAGCGCATCCCCAATCTGGTGTTCTACACTGATAAGGCCATCTCAACCCTCTTGCAAGCAACAAATACAGCAACCCTTGATCCCAAAAATGCCACCCAACACAGGCAGCACTCTGCCTCCCATCCCTTCCTCCCTGTAGCACCTCCCTTGCAAGTGGCCTCACACCCATACATTGACTTCACAAAACTTATTGCCACATCTCTGCTCAGTATGTCCACTCAAGACAGAGCAGCCTATGAGGACAATTTTAGAAGGTAAGAAACACTCTGATGCCCTCTGATGGTTGAGTCCAATTCACACACACTGTGTCCCTCTTCAGGGCTGTGTTCCCTGAAGGGTCTGCCCTTTCAGAAGCATTCTATCTCTCTGGCACACAGAACTGGAGTGATGTGATTTTTGATCTGTTCCTCTTATCACTTACCACCTTGTACAACATGCAACAAATAATGCCCTCAATCTCTTACTTCTCCTCTCAAGTCATCTTCACACTCCAAAACCCTGCCTTTTCATCTGTTGATCACAATCACCAATTGAGTAGCAAGTTCATTCAGAAGTTGCACATGGACCTTTGGGATTTCCACTTTTTCATGGTNAACAAGCACCATTTCCACTGGTATGTGATTGTGATGGACAGGGTGGGTAATGCTCTAGTAGTAGATGCACTGGATTGGAGTGAGCATCCACATCATTATGATACTG
>KQ965799.1:0-73314 GCA_001574975.1 Gonapodya prolifera JEL478
GTGGAATAGAAAATTGTGAAATTGAGATCTACTTATTTAAAATCTACATTGTCTTTATCAAACAAAAATGAAACCGAGCCGGGTCCGAGTCCGAGCCGGGTCAGGGAGACGAGTCCGAGTCCGAGCCGGGTCAGGCCAGACGAGTACGAGTCCGAGCCGGGTCCAATATGTCCGAGTCCGAGTCCGAGCCGAGCCAGGAATCGGACTGCTGGTGGTCCGAGCCGAGCCTACTCCAGACTCGGCTCGGCTCGGCGAGTCGGAACACTAGCCAAGAATGTGCACGCAACCTCACAGCTACAGCTGATTCAAAAATCTATCAGCCAGCAACAAAAATCAGCAGTGACACACCTTTGGGGTGGTCATNAGCGTGTGCCAAATTTGGGGCTGGCTGATATCTTGGATCTTGCAGAATGACGTTGAGAAGATGACCCCATGTTCAAGGGCACATTTCCAGATGCCTGCAAGTGGGGTGGAGCCCAGAAGGGGTTGGAGCGCTGGGTCTTCATAAGATTAAGGGACATGTCATGGCATTGTTCTTTGAAGAAATTAATATACTTTTGAAACAAAACGTTCATCTTAAATATTATGGAGCTTGGGGTGGGTGTGGTAATTTACAGCGTGGGGGCACTCTCCAGGGTGGGGGGTGTAAAAAACGTGACACCCTTTGGAAGATCCCAGGAGACTGATCAAGTATCAGTTCTACCACAATACCTTCGTCCGTTATGTATTATGGATTTGCAATTCACCCAAATTCACCATTCAAACAAAAGTCTGTCAACATTCCAGCAGCGCAATTCAGAGAGCTTGGGTACCAGGTGGTGGACATTCTCACCAGTTACTTGGAGTGCATGCAGGACGGGGATCAAAAGACAGGCCAGCACCTTACAAGAAGAATTGTACCAAAAGATCTGCGGGAAAAGCTGAGTATGTTCCCCCATCTTAGTGCAAGAGTGGTGCCTCGGCATTCATCATGATCTGACATGGCAACGAACTGAAAACAGTGATGGCGGATCTGCCTGAAGAACCAGAGAACGATTACTCTGCTCTTTTGGCAGCGTTTGAGCGGGATGTCATTCAATACCCTTTCGGTAATGGCAGCTCAAAGTTTTTTGCCTGGATGAGAGATTTTTCTTGAAATTTCGGGTGATTTTGGTTGCAGAAGTCGATTTAGAACCCCCCTGCTCTTCCACCATTTTCACGTAGCTTCCTCAGCTGCACCAATTGGTATTATTGCAAGCTTTTTGGCATCCAGGATGAACGCTGCGGTCAGCGGCTGATACCACGCAGCGACGTACGTTGAACTGTTGAACACGGCGTTCTCAGATGGATGAAAGAGCTGGTCAGTTCAGACCCTCATTCCCATCTAACTGGCAGGTACCCAACTGACATGCACATGTACTACACAGCTCGGATACCCTTCCACGTCAGCTGATGTACTCGTCAGTGGCGGGAGCGTGGCAAATATTGTGTGGCTTGCTGCCATGCGGTTCAAGATGGGCGGCGGGAGTTACGTTAAGGAGAAGGGTTTCTTGGGAATGGCGAAGGAAGGGTGGGAGGCAAGCAAGCCGATGGTGGTGTATACATCGACCGAGGGACATAGGAATCCTGTGAAGCCGCTCACAGTTGTCTTCTGCTAATCTCTCCTTCAAACGTCAATAACAGCTGCACCCAGAAGCCATTGAGCTCCTCGGCATTGGCAGTTCATACTTGCGCAAGATCCCCGTCATTCCAAGCACATTCCAACTCTCCATCCCACACGTCCAACGTCAAATTGCGGCCGACCGCCTCGCGGGCCTTCGACCTGTCTGCGTTGTCGCGTCTGCCGGCACTGTAAACACTGGCGCAATCGACAACCTGGACGAGATTGCGAATGTGTGCGAATGTGAGGGGTTGTGGTTTCATATTGACTGGAGTTATGATGCACCAGCAGTCATTGTCGACGGGCTGAAGGGACTCTACAAGGGAATGGAGAGAGCAGACTCGCTGGTGGTTGATCAACACAAGTGGTTCTATGTCCCAAGTGAGCTTGCATTCTTTGTGTGTGCCGTGACTCCACCCAGTACGAAACCAACTGACGCTTTTCTTACAGTTGACTGCGGCTGTTCTCTCGTCAAGAGCCCCGTCATTCTCCGCCAAACCTTCTCCCTTGTGCCACTCTACCACATGACGGACCGAGCTCTTCCTTGGTTCTCCGAGTTCTCAATTGAATTGACTCTGCCATTTCGAGCGGCAAAGCTCTGGCTCACTATCCAATCATTTGGAAGGCAAGGGTACGCGGAGTCGAAATGAGGAAGATGATAAAAAACCCAATCACCCTTTGGAGTTGGTGGCAGACGGACCTTTAAATGTTACATGCTTCAGGTATCTTCCCTCTGGTGGAGCGAATCTGGAAGAGATCAACAGGCTTCAAGACGCGATTGCAGACTTGGTTCACAGCGACGGGCGCTGTTTTCTTGCCACCACAATGTTCCCCGTGGAGTCACTTGGCACTCGACCGGGCGCAAGTCCTTGGAGAAGCTGCCCCGAAACACCAACCAGACTCACGGCGTTGCGGGCTTGCATTGTGAACTTCCGAGTCACGGACGTGGACTTGGAAGCTTTGTTGGATGTGGTGTGCGAGTGTGGCGAAAGAGCCTGGAATGAGATCGCTGGTGTGGGGCCCCAGGTTTATGCCAGGACGGACTGAAAACCGGAACATCAGCACAATCAATCAATTGAGCTCTTCAGAAATTAAAGATGCTTAGACTGGAACGAAATATTATATTGCGATCTTTGTCACTGCGGTACACAGTCAAAGGCATACTGTTTTTGTCCAGCATTTGAAATAACGACTCAAGCGGCTGTGACATCGAACAGTATCAATAAGCCTCAGGAAACAAGTTTTCCTGAATTACCACGACTTTGCTGCTTTCGTGTTCTTCTTCCCGTGTCAGAGAACGAAGAACGCTTCCGTGCCCTGAAGGTTGTGCAACGAGGATGGTGTCGCAAACGCTGGAAATGCAAAACTTCTGAATGTCCTCCACTACAGTGACATTTATGGAGACACGCCAATGCAAAGCACCTGCGTGTAATGTGGGCCTTGGCTATGTGTGGTGAAGAGGGGTAAAGAGCCCACCCAATCTGCCAATTGGGCCGCAGGTCCCATTCAGCAAATTCAGCGATTCAGCTGTAAGTCGGCTTCAAGTCTCAAATTTAGAGAAAAATTCAGATATAAATATGAAAGAGATAAACGATTTATCTGAGTATTTAATTACGTATCTACTCGCGTCTGTGTTCTCGGTGTCAGGTAGCTCTCCCATCTATTTACTTTCAAGGCTTTGAGAAGAGCAACAAAAAGAGTTAATCGAACGGTGGTTAAATTCATGCCCATTTGCAAGTGCAACGGATGAGCACCCTGACTACAGACCATAGCTAGTGCCACAGGTCTTGTACAGTGACGCTCTTCTTCACGTCGGCATCACTCGTACCACAAGCCAGACACAGCAAGCGACGCCCGCGATGCAGACCGCCAGGACTATTCGCAGTGTCGGAGTGCGCGTGCGTGTCTCTTCCCCCGTGCTGTCCCCTGCGACTCGCGCGAAACTCTCAACCGTTCCGATCCGCTCACTACCCACCCTCCTGCTCCCCTTCCGCCCCCCGGTTCTACTGCCATTCCACTCACCCACGCCTCCCAGTCCCCCCTCCTCCGCCGGTTCGCCTCCTCCTCCGCAACGCCCCTCGTCATCGTCGAGCATAAGTCCGGCTCGCTGCTGCCCTCCTCCCTCTCCGCCATCTCCGCCGCGCTCAAGATCTCCCCCTCGGTGTCGGCGCTCGTCGCGGGGTCCAACACCGATGCCGTCGCGCAGTCCGTCGCGGCCGTGCCGGGAGTCAGCCGAGTCATTGTCGCAAAGCACGAGGCATACGACCACGGCCTGCCGGAGACGTTCGCGCCCCTCGTCGTGGCAGCGACAAAGGCGGGACAGTTCTCGCACGTCCTGGCCCCCCACTCGGCCTTTGGGAAGAACGTTATGCCCCGAGCAGCGGCCATTCTGGACGTCGCGCAGGTTTCGGACGTCACGGCGGTCGTTTCCGAGGACACTTTCGTCAGGCCTATTTACGCCGGTGAGTTATCTTTTGCCTCCCATGCCTGTCTGTTCCCGCTCCGATATTGGTGTTGACCGGGTCGTGTTCGGATTGTGCGGAACCTCTTTGGAAACTTTCAATCGGACCCGGATTCCCGGACTCGGACACACGAATCCCTCTTGCACTCGTACACACTTTCTACCACCATTTCTACCTCAAAACAACAATCACACACCCATGATGGCCCTTCCACCAAACACGGGTTCTTCCACCCACACCGCGGACATCGTATCGGACCTCACCCACCCCTCCAACCCCACTCGGACTCACCGCACGGACCTGTCTCGCCATACCCGCAACTCCCACAATGACTCATCACCCTCCCCCCTCCCAACCAACCAGGCAACGCCCTCGCCACCGTCCGCTCCAAGGACCCCATCAAAATCCTCACCGTCCGCAACACCGCTTTCCCCCCCGCACCCACCCAGGGCGGTCAGGGGGGCATCGAGGCCGCTCCTGAGGCCAGCACCGAGTGTGGGTTTCTCCTTCCCCTTCCCGTGGTGACTCACCTCGCCCATTATTTATTTTTTTGTCTTGATTCGATAACGTAGCACCCTCCGAGTGGCTCTCCGAGGACGTTGCCAAATCGGACCGACCCGAGCTGGGCGCGGCCAAGGTCGTTGTTGGAGGCGGAAGGGGTTTGAAGGACAAGGACAACTTCAAGATCTTGTACGAGCTGGCGGATAAGTTGGGTGGCGCTGGTGAGTTCCCCGTTGAGGGGTGGGAGATATTATATGTGTAGTGGGTGGAGTTCGCAGGAAGGGGTTTGGACTGAGCAGGCGAAAGGAACTGGGTGGCAGGCATGGAGGAGTCGGATCGGAAGCGAGATTGGGGGTCGGGTGTGGAAGTCAAGGACAGGAAATGAAGACCACGCGGAAAAATGAGTGGTGTCTGACCTGGTGGGAGTACAAGGCATGATTGGAAGCGTGGGAGACTTGGTTAGGGGAGGGAGGGTCGCGAGCTCTCAAAGCCACATTGACGTAGAACCTCGTCGCATCTTCTCTCCATGTCTCAATGCCTTTTCTCACCACATCACTCCCTCCAACCTCACTCACCCCTCGTGCTACCCACCATGTCAGTCGGTGCCTCCCGCGCTGCCGTGGACGCCGGATTCGCTCCCAACGACCTCCAAATCGGCCAAACCGGCAAGATCGTCGCCCCCGAGCTGTACATCGCCGTGGGCATCTCTGGCGCCATCCAGCACTTGGCCGGCATGAAGGACTCCAAGACCATTGTCGCCATCAACAAGGACGCAGAGGCGCCCATTTTCCAGGTCGCCGATTATGGACTCGTGGGGGATTTGTTCCAGGCGGTCCCCGGTGCGTTGCGAAAAGGGGCAGTTGCGGTCATTTGAAGTGTGAACTCTCATGCCATCCATTTTCTGCCACCTCCGTCTCCCCCTCCCCACCCTCACATCCACGCAACCACCCGTGCAGAGCTCACGAAGAAGCTGTAACTTAACCCACGCACCGTTGGCCACGCGGCCCGCTCTGGCATACCTTGCAGCAGAGTCGTAGGGAGATAGTCTCGGTGTATTTTTCGGAAGTTGTAATAGAGACCAGTATTGCGCGCCGTGTAGAGAGTGGAGCGGGTGTGGAGACCTGGGGTGCCGCGTGTCGGATGTGTTGGTTTTTGGTGTGACTCCGGTCAAACTATCCCCCTCTTGCACTGCGGGTCGCACCCATTTACCCTCGTCCAAGCTGTTAACAAAAGAAAATGGAAACCACGTTAGCGCCCACGTGATCTCCCAACGCATCTGCGGCCAGTCTTCGCACCCTCGGGTCCGCGCCACCAACAATGGGCAGATTGTTTTCCCACGGACTGGGTAAGGAGCAAAACAGTGCTGCGAAGGACACGCTTTCTCCGCTCGCTGCCTTTACGGTATCCACTCAATTCTCTCAGACCCGCTGTTCTCTCATCAAGAGCTCTGTGCACACCGTTCCCAGTACAAAACCTCCACGTACTACTGCATGCGCACACCTCGACCTACCCCACGCGACCGGCTCGTAGTCTCCGACCTCCCACTCGAACTTCTCTCGCTCGTTGCATCGCACCTCACAACCACGGACATCCTACGCCTGAGCTCGTGCAGCGTCGCCCTCCGCCGCCTCGCGCGTGTTCCTACAACCTACAGCGACATGGACCTCTCTGTTACTCGACGTGACTCTACACAGTTCCTCAAGAATGTTAGCCCGGACAATTCGGTGTACGCTCGTGTTATGAACACCAGAGCTAGGATGGTGGCAGCTGCAATGGGGTGCTCCCGTCGGGTAGCCGAGACCCACCTCGAAGCAATCTTGCGCGCTGTGCGCATGGACAACACCCTCGTGTCTACCGAAACCGCCCTACGTATCGTGGCACTACCGTCGGTGGTCGTCGTGTCTCTTGTGGGGTGTCCGCTCGTCCACATTGCGATGTTCTCCGAGGGCGTGCGAGCCCAGGTCCAGTGGGTGGACCGATCTACACGCGCAACATCTCGTCTGAGGCTTTTGGACCTTCGAGAGACGTTCGGGTCCGACCTCCCCGAACGTGTGCGTGATCTCGAGCAAGCCGTCAAGGACGTCTTTGGATATGGTGTAGTGATTCGACCGGGGCTGTGCTGGTTTTGCCCCGGAGAGCTGCGCAATGTGTGCACAAATGAAAGTCGTGAGAACAGCGATGAGTTGGGGATCGACATGGGTTATGCAAAGTGCTCTGATTGCAAAGGGAAGCCAAAGTTTCGTGACGCGGAGGAATTCTGCGTTTGGAGGACACCGCAGGATGCGCGGCTCATCGAAAGTTGGTGGGAAATGATCGAGAGGGCCGTATCTTGGGTTCGAACTCTTTGGGGTGCTTTCTCACCCTCACCATCGCAAACCCCTTGACCGCACAATCTCGATAACCACGCGGACGAAGGAAGACTCAGATACCAAAAATTTGAATGGATCTCAAAATGTAAATCAACAGCAGTTGCCCACAACACATTTCAACATATTTGAGTGGATGAAAAAAACGATATTTACAGTCATACGTGGCTGATGTCACAAAATGTCCACACAATAGGGTACTGGGAGCCATCGACACATTTGCTTTATCACTGTGACGTTGGGGTCCATTGGTCGTAGAGAAAATCGAGGCCTCCATTAAAAGCCGACTCGTCCGTGCTTGGTAGGCCCGCTAATCCAGGACCATCAAAACCAAACCATGTGTCTGTACCAGCCTCGAGCGAGTTACCATGGGCGACACCACCAGAGCGCGCTGATGGCCCGACTGGTATTTGTTTGGACGCCACGGAGATTCCCCCATCTTGGGCGAATGAAGGATTCAATTGATCTGGAAGCATTGCAAGCAGCTCTCGTTGATTTTGAAAGGGCGAGGGGGGATTTGCAGTCATCGGCATTTCCCATCCGCGACCGGGAGAAGCAACCAGAGGCTGAGGGTTAAGCCCTGGGATGGTGTCACCAGTGGGACTATTTTGTGTAGGGGAGAAACGGGTGCCACCAACGTACACAGCCGGTGCGTTCTGCGGAACAGAAGAGAGGATTGAGGCGAAAGGATCCGAAGAGCCGATTCCAGGGAACTGATGGAAAAGAGTTAGAAGAGTTGCGTCGTCCACACCCTGAGCGTCGGAGAGTTGGTTACTGGAATTTTGGAAGGGAAGGGGTGTTGAAGTTGATGGCAGGTGGCCGGCGAACGCGGCGCCTGGCTGATAGCCTGATCCTGCACCGCCACCAAAAAGATGCAAAAAGGGGGGAATTGAGCCTGCGGGGAACTGCGTCATGATCTCTGCGTTCACGCCCACCGGCGATCCTGTGACCGATGGTAGAGGATATCCAATGTAGGGAGAGGAACTAACCCGTGCTTGCAGGTGGGGGGCTCCAACCAACATTGCAGACCCCGCAGGAGCGGCTGAGGCTAATGGTGAGGCGGTCGTCATGGGGCCTGTTCGCCCGGGGCCGGGTCGGCCGGGTCCTGGCTCAGCCTGACCCCGGAGTGAATGGTTTTGGCTTGCCTCCGCATCCCGGATCCCGTTCATCGTGTGGACTTCAGGTGGCGGAAATGACGAGCCCCGAGACGCATCTGTGGAAGCACTAGATGTCTCCCGGGACCCAGTGTTCGTCGGAGTAAGCAAGCCAGTTGGATGCGGCGGATATTGAGGATTGGTGGAAAAGGTTCCCCGCAAAACAATACTCAAGGGGGGGACCGCGGGTGGATTGCTGGGACGAGAGCTTGATTCAGCGTTGTCGTCTTCGCTGTCGCTATCCAGGGTAAGGTCAATGATGTCGTTCTCTCTTCGAGGTCGCGGTGCTTGATGAGAAAAAAGGTGCACTTAGCAACCAGCTGGACTTCCAGCGCATCGCTTTACTCACTATTACGAGGTCTCGCTTGTCGCGCCGGCGGGTCCGCTCCAGAATCTACACTACCTAACCGAACAGGACTGTCTTCCGAATCGCTGTCCAAAAGGACGATCTCCTCGAATTGGGGTCGTGTCTTTTCCGTCACACCGTCATCGTCGTCATCACTCAACACGTCCATGTCTATTTCTGTGGGCACTTTCCAGTCCAACGTTCCCGGGTCCACTTCCACCTGCTCCACCCGACTGCCTTCCGGAAGCGCATTCAACCCTTCGAGAACCTCGACAAACCAGCCATCCACCATCAAGTTTTTTGCTTCAAATGGTCGATGACAAACGGGACATGTCCAATTCGGCGAACGCTCATTCATGATCAAGAATGTTTCCCCGTCGAAACATTGCAGGTGCTTGCATGTAGAAGCTTTCATAGGTACAGTGATTCGAGTTTTCGAAACGGGATCCTTCAGAGTGAGCAATTCAATTCCAACTTCTAGGTCGTCCTCGTCAGTTTTCACATTCAAGCCTAACAGGAGCAGGGAGACAGTTCAGCACGGGTGTCCCAAGACTCGCCCGGAGAGCGAAACAACACTTACGCTCTTTCTTCACTTCTTCGGCCGTCTTAAAGTTGCTCGCCTTGATTTTTTCCACTGCTTGCTGCACCGTGAGCTTCTTCGCCATATAGACACATCCGACATATGACTTGGCGGAATTTTGGTAGCGAAATTCCAGAGTGTTGTGCACACCAGGTCGATGGTAACAGAAGTCAGTGATGTCTGCTGGGTAAGCGGTGTGGGGTTTATTCTTCAGGCCCGCGAAACGCTGATGGGAAGCGAATGATAAGAGAACATTGAGTCGTTGTTTGGAATGACACTATTCTTTCTTCCATACCTGATTTACACCCGAACCATTGACCGTTAAGCTCGGGTACGGAGGATACTCGGCCGATAATCCTTCGTTCGTGGTCTGCGTTGCCGCAGCCACTGTCTCGGTTGCCATTAAGAACAACAAGCGATATGATTCCGTAGCTTGCGGAGACTTTATGGAGCCTGGTGGGGGACTGGAAGTTGTTGGTTTTCTAAGGATCGAAACTCGTCGCGTCAGAGTAATCCTCTGATCGGCGCATTTGCTTCACAACCCACAGCATCATCTTTCTCGACGACTCGATGTCTAAGGTCCACTGTAGTTTCACAGTAAAAGACTCTGATCTTGCTATCGCCGAAAGCATTTGTTCGTCTTCAAAATAGGGTGACCATCTCGGCTTGATTCTGGTTACCGGGACACGAAGAGATACAGACGCAAACGTGGGAGTATAAGAAGTACTGGTATTGACTGGCACTTTCAATACGGGTGGAGTGGCAGAGCTGAAAGATTTTATCGTGGCTGTTGGGAAAGACGTCTCAGGGTTCCCTGCCCCAGGTCCCCTCATGTGCACCGTTATGCGTGCGGGCGCCGACGTGGGGTGATTTGCAACCGCTATCGAAGGCTGGGGGTACGGAGCAGGTCGTCTGGAAAAAAAGTCATGTCCTATGAGTATCTTTACACTCTCATTGCTTCAGAGAGCACCCGTGGTAAAGGCAAGAGCGCAGTGTCCTTTGCCGAGCGTAAACCGAGCCCATTCCATTGGTGAACCACTTCAGAGGTTGATCCCGAGGGGCAGAGATACTTTCGTGACACCTCCTTTCCTGCTACAACTCACATTTTGGCACCTTCGGCCTCATCAATACACTGCAATCCTTTTCTGAATTGCGTGTAGGTTTCGGACTGCGCCAATCCTTCCAGTATTGTTTTTATCCTCAGTATGAGGTCTGCTTTGTTTCCGCTCCTTTTTCCTCCGAGCCGTGAAAGCACTTCCTGCAGATGATTCTTATTGAGACGCGGAAGTTTATTGTTGACATAATACTTGGATTGAGTGTCCGTCCGTCCAAATCGTGCATCGAGAAGAAAGTCCGCAGAATGTCAGACAGGAAGATGGTATCGCTTGGAACCACAGCAAAAAGGACCCATCTCACGTTCAAGTCTGTCAGCATCTGGCTCCTGAGGTCCGTCATCGTGGTGCTGTGTGGTCCCACTACTGTATTCCGATCTGAAATATGTAGCCGCACGGAGTGGGGTGATGGAAAGCGACAGGCGCCGGGCGCCCGGACCAGGGACTACGGAGGTCTGCTGGGTTGTTTAACGCCCTTTGAAGTCTTTTGGATCCACGGAACGGATTTTGAAGGTTGCACGAATGGGCCGGGCAACTCTCACTCAACAATCAATCCACTCCACCTTACACCAAAGAGGGAAAACGCTTTCGGAATTTGCGTCGATATTAATCTGCGCGTTTTGGATGCCCTGCCATACAGTACAACCTCAAAGCAATAATAATAATAATTTGTTGCTCCCCCTCTAGGCCCCGCTATCACAGGGCAATTTTCATCGGACGGCCTCCCTTTGCAGTTTGGCAAGGTCTTTTGAATGATAGAAGGGCTGAAAAAGAAGAGCTTCAATCTATGGCACTAGTATTGCCCCAGTTCGATCATCCCACCCTCTTGTCGAGGAGCTCCACAAGCGTTCAGCCACGGCGAACCGGAGCTAAGATGATCAGTAGGGAATGCCAGATTTCATTTGAGTCCGCGATGCACGTTCAACCTGACGTTTCTGCAGATCGTTTCATCGAGATATGCGGAAAAGGCAGATTCACGCCGATTCGCACAAGTTTAGGAGGCAATCGAAACGGTGAGCGAAGGGGCGAGAGGGCTGGGTGTCGTTTTCTTCTTTCGGGAGAGGTGAAGGGAACATTGCTTCGGTCACATTTTTAGGTGAGTTTCCAACAAAAGAATTCAATTGAAATGGAGGCCTCCCTGGACATTCGGGTGCTGTTTCTGTGCGCAGGATTGTAAGTGTAATACCTCTTTTTATTTGCAACAGCAGTGCTGCGCTTACATATCTGTCACTGTTACAAGTGGGAGCCGTCTTGCGAAGGACATTTCGAACCTCCAAGCGGATCACCCTCTCCGCCGAATCGAAAACCTTCCCAAATGCCTTCTTCCTCTCGACGAAAAGCCGCTTCTCTCTCACTGGCTGGATACCCTGTCGGCGCTTAACAAAGACGTTTTCAGAGCTAACCCCATAGAGGGCAAGGATGTGTTCATCGTTGTGAATGGGACTTTTCGCGACCAGATAATTGAATGGGGAAACTCCGTTCAATCTTCTATCGGATTAGTGCCGCCTAGTAACATTCTGGACACAGGGGCTGCGACGAATGACGAACGGAAAGGAGCTTGTGCAGATCTCGCAAGCGGGATCCAACATTTCTTTCCACCAAGCACTCGTACTTTTTCTGGTCTTCTCGTCATTGCTGGCGATACCCTCGTCACGGGCGAAGAGGAAGTGCAAAAATTTCTTCGCTGTGTTTCCGTGCACCACGCGAATCACCAGCCTGTACTATGGTGTGCATGGTATGACGTAGATGATGCAAATGTGCACAAGTATGGCATCCTGGAGGTTGACGGAGAGCAACCATGTCATGAAGATTCCCTGTCAAGCGCTCTCCCATCACACGGACACGTCACTAGATTCTCGGAGAAACCGGAAGCCTCTTCAACAACTTCTCGGCGGGCATGTCCATGCTTTTATTTTGTCCCTATTCAACTTTTGGACTTACCGGAGAAGTACGTGTCTCAGCATTACTCTCAGCTATCCTCTACCCTCAGTCATGTAGATGCAACTGGACGACTGCTCGAATGGGCTGTAAATGGTCGTCATTGTGAGGTCTGGGCCGCAAAAGCCGACGGTAGGATTGACGTTGGAGGTCTTGAAAGTTACATCAAGGCAAATGAATACATTATTGTAAAGAGCAGGGTCTAATTAAAATGTTGATTACATAAACGTGTTGCAACGGTGTAGGAAATGTGACGGGAAGGTCATATCCCACTGCATTTATGGAGCCACCAGGACTCGACACGGAAGAGCTTGTGCGAGAAGTGAGAGCTGCGTGGCAGTAATTACTTTCACCGATGAGGCAATGACCATTTCAATGCCATCCGACTTGTGTAATGAAAACGTCGGATTCTGCGATTCCAGTACTTGGAATACGCCTCCTTCTCGGATACTTTAGATGCGATGGAGACGGAATCCGCGGCGAAAGGGCGTCCTCTGAAGGACAGGGGCGTCGCGGATGAAGAAGCAAGGAGGGCGTTGCGAGTACGTTTTCACTAGATTCGTCGGTGGAATCGCACCCACTCGCCAACGCGAAACCTCGTGAAAACACAGGATGCAATGCGCTCACACTTTCTTACTGGCGACGCGGATGCGTTCTTTGCGCTATGGGACTCCCGCCTTCATCCAGTCGCACGAGAATCTGTGGAAGGAGCAAAGGTCGAGTTTCTGTTGAGGATTTATTTTGCTGTGTATCCTGTACATCCCGGAGTCGCGCGACAAGGAGACAGGGTGTGTGCTTTTGTTGGATGTAAACGAGCACTCGGTCCTTCCACTCACTGATACGGGAACACAGCCATTTTCCCTCCCCACTTCGCTCTCCAATTTCAAAACTTATATCGAGACGCGAGGCTCCTCCCTCGTGAGGGATCCAGAGCTTCTCCCGTATTTTGCGCTACCATACGTTGCAGACCCGGGTCAACATCCCAGTTTTGTCACAGTGATGACAGTGGGTGTCGTGCGTTTTAGGATATCGCGCTCTTTAATACCATTGTAATCGTTCAGACGACGTGGATCGATGACCTGTGGAATCGGACGAATTCCTTCCTGAAACCTGCGTCCACCGTTCACGGTGTTCCGAAGCTTCTCACAGTGATAAAAACGGCTGTAAGTTGTGTTGAACGCGGGTGCGAGACTCGCTTTCCAATTGTCGGGGCTTGGTGCAGAAAGAACACGTCGCATGTCCGAACCATCTCGAGAGCCTTCAAAGTCGCATACGCGATATCGAAGTTAAATATATACAACGGATGCGATCGCTTCAAGTAGGTTTAACTTGACTTCGTTGAGCAATGTCCACGCTCACAAGTACCTCAATCACATGATCCAGTCGGACCTTCACTCAGCGATTTCCATAGCCCACGAACTCGTGCGAGCACTTGCATTGTCTATATCGGGAGAGGTATTACCTGCACACAAGTTCGAGGACGTCAGCCGACGACTCGCAACACTTGCAAGGGGTGTAACACCTGATGTCAGTGTCAGAAGGGAACCTGAAACCACACAGTAAGCAATGAATCGGTTGTTTCCAGGATTTAACTTCTACTATCGCAATCGCATCCCAGGGTGCATCAACCACCTCCTCGTGCAATCAAAACAGTGGCTCCTGCAAGACCTCGCTTTCCTTCCCGATTTGAGCTTGGCCTGGACTATGCGAAGCTCCGCCAGGACCTCAAGGCTCAACCGACCACCCCGGATTTGAAGAGAACCGTTTCTTTCATTTTAGATGCCTTTCGTGTTGTGGGTGTCATTGAGATCAATGCGTGTGCATTCAACTCATTTGCAATATCTCCAACCTTGAAAGCGACTTGTGCGTTCCCAGCCCATGGAACACAAAATGCGCGTTGTTGAAACTTTGGTCGCAAACGATCTTTTGTGCGTAGTCGAGAATGCTGGGAGGGTATGTGATTGTACCCTATTTTTTTCTTCCTTGAGAACCTTGAACATGAACCAACTGCAGGACGTTCTCGCTCCCACTTTGACCTCTGCCGACCCACGCCTGCCTGTTCTCACTTCGGCTCTTCTCAACGCGCTCTCATCTTTTTCAGAAGGTCGCGCGTATCTGTTACACCCACCTCGACCGCTCCTTGCCCTTCTCTTGGATCTTCTAAAATCACAACCCACAGACAACATTCTGAGGCGCAACCTTCTTGCAACATTGCAGAAGCTGTCACTTCGTCGGGCGGGCCAGTCGACGCTTAATTCATTGGGGACAGTAACGTGGCTGGTTCAAACCATGCTTGCGGATCCTGATTCCCTCTCTGACTACACCCTGGAGTATGCTTGTTCTCTCCTCATGAACCTTGTTCTTCGAAGTCGTGGTCGGCGGGAAGCTAGCAACATTGCAGATGCTTGTCTCCGCGTGCTTTCTGAGCTTGGGGAGAGCCACTCCACGCAAATATGCACTTATGTGAATGGGATTCTCTTCGGCCTCTTGAGTGATGCGAATGCGAGGGAACGTGCGCGTGCTGCTGGATTTGATGGTGTCCTTGGCTATTGGGCTGGTCGAGCGGATGGTGGCGTTGCACGACAAATCGAGTTTGTGAGGCAGAAACTTGTTATTGAAGATGATGATACAAGCAACAATGAAACGAGTGATGCTGAATCTGAAGATGGAGAGGAAGATGATGCGGAATATAATGAGGTGAGAACGTGCGTGGAATATTGAGAAGCAATCGAGTGACCAGCGAACAGGAAGAGGCTGACTTTGTGGACGAAGAGGGAGAGCAAGCTCTTGGCGCACTTCTCCTTCCCTTAACGGAGACTGAGGTTGGCGGCGAGCACTTCCTCATTTCGCACTATGTATTGCGCGATCCTCCACCCGCCACCCAAAACCTGCCTGTGGCTCTTGGAGGGAAACCCGTTGCGCGTAAAAAGGAGCGACCGTCAGAAGATGTGAGTCACATCCTCCACAAGTCAATCCGGTTCTACTCTGATGGCACATTTTCAAGGTCGCGGGAGGATCTTCAGCAGGGCTGATACGACCAACGACTCCTCGTCCTGGTACTCCCATATCTGCGCGCCCTCCAAGTCGACCAGTCACGTCCCATGGCGCAGTCGGTCGACATACATTTGGTGGGCTCAACGACGTTGAAGTACCAAGTCGCCCCGTTACATCAAATGGCGTCCTCAGTAGAGAGTCCAATGGCCCATCAGGTTGGTGCACCTTTGCTGCGAAAATTTCAGTTGCCTCGCTTATATATCATTCCAACCTGTTGTAAAGGGCTGCCGGCTCTGAGCCTCACCAGTCATGCAGTGAGCAAAGTTGCACAAAGGGAGGGTCTTTAAAAGTCATTCAATTTCCTGTCATCTCGCAGCTTCCACCTCCACTTCTCAAGGTTGTTTCATCGCAAGTCTCTCGACCGCCACCGCCCTCGGAACGAGCCATCAAGCGACTCGCGGAAGCAAATGTTCCCGAGGAAGAAATTCGAAAGGAGTTCGTACCACATGGGGTATTGCTCACGAAATGCGCTTCTCTCTGATCAGATTATCAATAGGGTTGCTGAGTACACAAAAGCGTTCTCCACACGTCCTCGGGTGTCAAGAACTCCAGTACCTCGATGACGAGGTTTTCCCCTTATCGCTGCAACGAACGAACGAATGAAAAAAATGAAAGGCTCGAACCAATCGTCACTCTAATATACTAGAGTGTATTCCGTCTGCGTGTTTGCGTCTTAATACAAAGAAAAATCCGACCATTAATAATCCCGGTACGACCTCGATTAAGAGCGGCCCAGCCACCCTTGAGATCACGAACACGTCCCTCGACTTGACACCAGCTGGAGGTAGTTGGAGGGCGCAATGCCGTATTGGTACGTGCCATCAGGAAGGGTTCGGCGAGCCTGCCACCATTTCCCCGACGAGTCTCCAATCTCGAGAATTTCACCTTTTCGGAAGGATATTTCGTTGGGGTCGGAAAGGTTGGCCTCGTCTGTTGGGAGAAACCATTCATGATAAGCACCCTCACAAAATTTCCTTTCTAGCGGGGTTCAAAACTTACACTGGTAGAGGGCGGTCGCCTTCTTGTTGTACTCCGGGGCGGGCTGCAGAGCAGGAGGTCCTCCCGCAAGGGTTGGGGTAGCCGGATACGCACTCGTGTCAGGAGAGGTCGGGTACGGCGACGCGGCGTTGTTGACGGCGTCCCGCGATCCAAGAGGCATAGCATAACCCTGGCCTTGGTTTGGGACCCCCCCAGCATTCGGTCCCGGGTTTGAGCCGTTGCGCTTTCCGAATGAGAACGAGGCGGAGGGCATGGTGGGCATGGCAGGCATAGCGGGCATCCCGGGCATGTTGCCGACTTTGACGCTGGCGCTGAGGTGGGCGATCGGGGTGTCGTCCTCGCTGATTTTCGTGACGTCGGATAAATGTTGGACATGGTGCAAATAGTAGCGCGTGCGATGAGTACGCTTGGTCTCGTTATAACCCCTGGAAAACCCACCTCCCGAAAATGAACAGCCACGCCAAGAAGCCGAAAGCTAACAGGAATCCTCCTGATGCGACACCTTGTTGGGAAGAAGTCTGCACCCCAAGTGGTTGGTAAACCTTTTCTCTCGCTAGGAGTGGAGCTGAACGTACCCCGTAAACGTTGCCATTGATTGTGTCAACGAGGAAGACGAAATTGATGGCCAGGAAAGCGACAATCTGGGGTCCAAAGAATGTAGCTTCTCGCCGCATTATGGCTTTCGAGGAAACATTGTGGTTCACACACCAGTAATCTGTAGCTCTTCACAGTTCCGCTGGCAATGGTATACGCTATCCCCACTGCCGAAGCCGCCCTGTTTTGATGTTTTAGTCACCAGCCGGGTGCAACATACAGCTCGCAAGTTCATGTACCAGAAGAACAAGAAGAACCACAGGAGCCCAAGGGTCTTTGACCCTGCGGTAAGACCAACCGCTGCGTTGATGTTGGACTGGAGGACACATAGCGAGATGAAGTCTGCGGGTTCACGAGTGGAATCGTGAGGAACGGGGTTAAACCTGGATCCGCGATTCCGGTCGACCGCGGGGTTCATCGCCACCACTCACAGATAAGCCATCCCAGCTGCAAGATGTGTGATGATGGTGCCGGTATCGTCGCGTCGTGTGTGCAAAAGAGAGGAAGTGAGCACTTGGTGAGGACGAGCCGCGCATCGGCAGCGGGAGCAACAAAGACACGCACGCAAATCAGCCCGAGCGAGACGAGATGCCCCGTGTGCGAGGTGAGCGCGGAGACGTTGAGCGACATGTCGTTGGGATTGCGGTCGCCGTTGAGTGTCCGAAGTCCTCACGTGTGGCGTCAGTGGCAACTTCAACCCATCCCTGGAAGTGCAGTATGCAATCAGCTGTACAGAAGATCAAAAATATATTCAAATTCTTGAGCGCGAGTATATGAAGCAGAGCTTGCCGAAGTTTTTCGGCTAAAGCGAATCATCCGTTTTGGACTGGGGGATATGCTCAGTTATCTGAGCAAAATAGATTTCTGGTGAATCATCGCCTGCCATTAACACTCCCGCTACTCCCATCCAATCTGCTCATTCGCAAGCCCGGCTCAAGCTCGTGCTCGACACTAAACAGCATAGGCTTGCCAAAAAAAAAAAAAGTTGTTTTGCTTGTGATCGTGAAGCACATAAATGATCAACAATGCTACGCACCCAACAAAACACCGAAAACGCCATCAAGTACAGTCCCGCCGTCATCGCCTGCGTCACTTGCCATGTCTCGTACTGTCCGCACAGTGGGTGGTCAACACGAACCCCCGCCCCATGCAAACCGTCACTCACAGTGTAGGTTGATATTTGATACGTCACAAAGACGATACCTGCCGCTCCATACCCAACAAGCGCCGTGCGCCATTCGGAAATGAGGCTTCGTCTCAATGCGCGATAGTGCGCGACGGTCAGAGCAAGAAAATACACCGCGGTGAACCTATGGCCGGACGTGAAAAGCTGTTGCTTTTTCTAGCACTTTTGCAGTGCAAGAGAGAATAGAGTACCAGTCCATACGACGCCAGTTGGGGGTCTATTGGTACGAAAATCAGGCAGGCAAATGTAAAGCCGCGATTGGCTTCCTCGACGACGCTGGTTCCCACCTGGAGCTGAGAGATAACCAAAGACGGGAGGTAGATAAGCCATCCGGCCTGATGTCAGTTGGAAAGCCGTCGCGATTGCATGGCCGGGTCGGTAGTCGGTGTCAAATGGCTCATGTCGGACAGTGAACGTGATTCATGCAGCAGAGGGGTACCAACCGCCATCGCTCCGAAGCATCCCCAGTGCCACCATTCCAATCGTCGTGTCATCGTGAGTTGCAGAGTCGGAGGGGCATGTATTGATGTATTGTAAAATGGCAGAAATGTGAATGTTGGTCCGCAGCGGGCTTCTTCCCCACCACGCAACCCTACTAATTAGGCGCCAATGCGATGAGTGTGAATTGCAACATGTCGGGGTCTCTCTGGATAAATCCCCGCACCACCTTAACGATCCGACACGGCGCATTGAATGGGGAAAGGGGGGTGGAAGGGAGTGACAGGTCATAATTCCGCAACCCTCTAAAGAAGCCACAAGACCGTACCTCAATTGATTTCGCAAGCAGCTCATCCTGCGTGCATGGGCCGTGGTTGATGGGGAATGGTTTCGCGCCGTCCTTGGAGGTTGGTGGTTCGAATCACAGTCACTCCATGCAACGTTTCGCCGAACCAAGGCACAGTTGCACAAAAGAAGTACTACTCACCATCTCGTACAAATGCCCCGACTTTGAAATGAAGGAAATAAAGTGCGGCGTGATGTCTTCGTCCAACGACGGAGCCTGCACCATACGGCATTCGTGTCAGCAGCCAGTGCATGCGAACACTAAGCAAGTCTCTCCACACACTTCCCCCGTTCCCCCGGCTTGCACCCGAAACGAACCTGAGTCTGTCCCTGGTGAGCGAACCCATCGTGAATCCCCGCCAGGTCGTTGCTGACTTCAAGGATCGCTGCTCGCTCATCCGGCGTCTTCCCCTCACTTTCGCGGACGATGCGCGCCAAGATGCCGTCGGGTTTGAGGGTGAGGGGAGGGGTGTTGTTTGTGAGAGCGTGGAGCATTCCTGGTATGGAAGATGATTCAGTAAGAGTTTTGAACGGTGATATGCTTAAGGAGCTGCCAGGGGCGTACCGAATGTGCCGCATGCGTTGGCGATGGTTTGACGGGCAAAGTACAATAACGGGTCAACTGTTTGGCCAGCGGCTTGGATTGAAGCAATTTGAGAGCGAGTGAAGTTGTGGTACTATGAAGGACAAGAAAAACCGCATTTCCAGAGAGAGATTCCGGTAATAAGTTCAAGGACCAACACTGAAAGCTCAGACCACCATCACATGCTTACGTTATCCGAAGTTGGGAAGAGGAGTATGACTGCGAGGACTGGCTGCGGGACGAATGCGAGCACCTCGTGGTCCAGAGACCACACGTCGACAAAGCTGTGAGACGCCATGTCCACGCCGATCTTAGATGCGTACTAGTGTTCGTTGATATGATGCGGCAACATTAGAGCACATGAGTTGCCCTGGCATTGAAAGAAACAGTTCAAGGGCGTGAGGAGAAGCACTCACGTTATTCATGACGTCTGGGTTAGACTCCAAAGCTGTTGCATTAACGATGATAGCAATGAATCAGAATTTCACTGGATGCTTTCTGCATGAATCGAAAAGCTGAGCACTCACGAAGCCACCGAATCCTTTCTTTGGGCTCATTGTCCACGTGTGTGCTGGGAGCGGACATATCAGAATGCAGTAATCAATCCAATGGAAGTCCAGACTGGCCTCGATTTTCCCGCCTTTCGCTTTGGTCGGTGAGCCGTGCGCAGTTTTGGTTGGGTGGTTCCAACTCTCCACCATCCCCCACATCCAACCATGGCCCAAGGCAAGAACAAGGTGAACTCACCACACCGCTGTCCGATTGGGAACGGTCCCAATCTCGCTACTCCGTTGGCTGACCCGTTCTTGCCCTCTTTATGGACTCCTCGGACTCCACTACCCCAACTTCGCGACACTCCTCAACCCGCCGTCACTAGCGCCTGTCCAAAGGCAAGAAGGGAATTAAGAAAAAGGTGTAAGTATTCCCAGAGCGCGGAGGACGGGGGATGGCGGGAAGGGATGGATGGATGTCGTCGAAGTTGGGAGCACACCACTTCCAAATCCACTTTCGGGACAGAGGACTAGGGGACGTCTCAGCACTCGTGCCACGACCAGTATCACTCCAATTCTACATCTCAGACGAGGGACGAGGCCTTTTGAGCGGAATGTCTGATGGCGACACTCGCCAACTTGACCTACAGGAAGTTTCATCACGATCGTGGAAAGGGTTCGGGACTTCAAAGGACTCTTTCAACTGCATTCATTAAGCTTCTCCTGTTTTTGTCACGTATGGATCGTTCACGTGTTCCTTCTTTTCAGCGTGGACCCCTTCACCCGCAAGGACTGGTATGACCTCAAGGCCCCGTCCATGTTCGAGAACCGCCAGGTTGGAAAGACTCTTGTCAACCGATCCCAGGGTTTGAGTGAGTTCAACCCATCTTTGAACGAACTTCGTGGAGTCAACGTGTGACACGTTGGATCCAACAGAGAACGCCAACGATGCCCTCAAGGGTCGTATTGTCGAAGTCTCCCTTGGTGACCTCCAGGGACCTCAGAACGAGGCCAACATGGACGACGCTTACCGCAAGTTCCGTCTGCGGGTGGACGAGGTTCAGGGCAAGAGCTGCCTGACCAACTTCCACGGAATGGACTTCGCCAGCGACAAGCTTCGCAGCTTGGTTCGCAAGTGGCAAGTGAGTTTACCCGACTACGCATACGGTGTGAAGTGGACGTACTAAATGCGAAATCTCGTCAATAGACCCTCATTGAGGCCTCTGTGGACGTCAAAACCACTGACGGCTACTACCTCCGCGTGTTCGTCATCGGCTTCACCCGCCGTCGCCAGAACCAGCTCCGCAAAACGACCTACGCCAAGACCTCCCAGATCAAAGCGATCCGCAAGAAGATGTTCGAAATCGTCACAAAGGAGGGCTCCAACTGCGAGATGAAGGACTTGGTTGCCAAATTGTGAGTTGACCGTGAGACCGGAAGCATGTGTGTCATGTAGCTGACGCCGTACCCCGTCCCTCAGCATTCCCGAGTCCATTGGAAAGGAGATCGAGAAGAAGACCCAGTCCATCTTCCCTCTCCAGAACGTCTACATCCGCAAGGTCAAGGTTCTGAAGATGCCTAAGTTCGACCTTGGAAAACTTCTGGAGCTGCACTCGGACTCTGGCGCCGCCGCTGCCCCTGTTGTCGGTGCTGGTGCTGCGGAGGGTGACAAGAAGGGTACAGCTGCCGAGTTCAAGGACAAGGTGTACGAGTCTGTGTAAAGAGGCCCCTGGTAGTGGTTGTGGTGGTAGTTTCGTAGATGATGTAGATTCGGATGGAATCAACTTGCGCACATAAATCATTTAAATCGAAGACGTTTTCCAGAGGTGTCATTTTGGGAAGAGATGGAATTGGTTGTTCGCCTGAGGCCATGCCGCAAGTGTGGTGACCCGAACCGAAGAAACACTTCTCCATGACTTCACGACCACGTACACCCCTTCCCCCGATCCCTCAACCACGACGCCCAACTGTATCCCTGCTGACTCGATTAGCCAACTACCCTTCGGACCTCTTCTGGCGAATCGCCGAGGAATGGTCGGCGCTGGACGTTGTCGATGAGGCGGCCGCCATCAGGTGGGAGTCAATGATTTGAAAGCGATGCGATCACTCTGCGCTGAATGTTTTTCACGCGGCGGCTTTGTGGGAATGCCCCTCTCTTTTGAATCACCGCTGGATAGGTATCCTGCCGCTGCCGTGCTCAATGCCTTGTTCCTGTTCTGTTGTCTGTACCGCATGGAGCCAACCTGTGACTGTGAAGATCCGCTTGGGCTTGCTGGAAAGGCCGTGGAAGGAGGGTGGGATAGGACTGCGGTGGGTGGTAACGGGGAGTGACTCTGTCCCGACGACTTCACAGCTCATGTGCATTTGTGCCAGACTGATGCCGTGTTCTACGTGCTATGGGCGATTTCACTGTTGAACGCCGTGGTGTTTCTCCTCAACTGCCACAAGAAGCGATTCTTTCAGCACGCACTCAAAGATGTACAGTATCCGTTGTCGTCGGCATAATGTGTGATGAAGCCGCACAGACAAATGAACTTTCCTTGCTGTTACCCTTCACAGGTCCCTTTCAAATCTCCGAACGTCAGACGTAAATCCATTTCTCGACCATCGTCTAGAGAGGAGGTACGACACGATGCCGACAGTGTATCGACACCACTGAGAGCACTGTGGGGTACTATGACTGATGTGTGCGTAGAATTGTGTGCACTCTCAAAGATGGGAAGCTTACTGATTGTCTCAGAATGCAAAGCGCTCGTCGCCGAAACACTTCGCGACAAACACCGCCTCCTGCACAGCCCAAGGCTGACGAGATTATCGGCTATGAGTTGTCTGTTTGGGATCCACCAGAGCTCTATGTGACTCTGTTCAGGTGTGACATGTCTCCGGAAAACTTCCGGACGACGCAGTCTGAAATGTCTTGCCTCTAGCTTCTTCTCCCCCGCTCAGCTACTCCTTCTTTCTTCCATCTCCGCATCCACGTGGCCGTACCTCATTCTCATCGCCGGTACCCTCGCGTTTCAGACACACCATCTCGCCACCCTCTACACCCAACGTTGTATTGACGAGTGCATCTTGCGAGATCAGGTCATGAACGAGTACAACGCAAAGTTTGTGTATCCGCGCACCTTGCACGTGAGAGCTGACGCTTCAACTATGACGGAGCCTTTGGAAGGGACAGTGACGGGGGTGACACCAATGGCAGGCGTGACACCGATGGGGGGCGTGAGAGCAATGGCGACCGCGACACCAGTGGCGGGAGTGACACCAATGAGGGATTATACATTCACTCCTGCGACACCAATGAGGGGAGATCCAATTTATGGTTCGCACAGTCACAGCGGCTGGCCAAACGCGCAACCGAGTGGATCTGCGATGCCAAGGACGGACGGGTGGGCTAATTTGTACCCACTCCGATAGTTCCACCACAATCGATTCACACGAAGAATGTTACTTTCCATGTACTTGCAAATGCAAACATACGTGATTCTATATGTACTAGTGCCGCCTGCGGCTTTGTGTAATGAACTTGTCAAACCATCGTTTTCCGTTTCTTCTTGGTCGGAGTTGCCTCATCTTTCACTTTGTAAGCGTCCTCCGGTACCGTAAGCGCCGCATTACACGTGAGACGCTTGCCTGGACTGTCAGTACGCCCATCTCTCGTCGGGGTACTGCTGGGATCAGACACAAAAGGATTGTTGTCATCACCGGCCCCTGCTGGTGCGCTCACTGATCCGAACAATGTCCTGGCTGGCAAGTTCCGCCCGGCACTTCCGTGGTTCACAGTGTTAAACTGCGTACTCAATGGTCTCGTTGGGGTATATGCCAAAACACCTCCCATGTGTGGAGTGCCCGCGTGATCTTCTTCTCCATCCTCATCCATCGCGTCCAAGACATGTGGTTGCGACGGCGCGAAGGGTCCAGGCATACGAGCCAGTAATTCCTTGTCAAACTTCTTGTTGAGGTCCTCCATGTGTTTCCGGAAAGCCTTTTGAGAGATGTGCACCGCCTGGAGGCTGTTCTTGCGACAAAAGCAGCGGACTTTCACTTCACCGAAGACCTAAAGAAGTAAGAGTCAGAAGTTTCCGTTGACGAGTAAGGTTGATTTGTACCTCTGGCATTAAATTCGATATCGCTTCAGGTTGAATGTCGTGTGTTTGGTCGGGGGCTTGAAATTGGTGTGTTGGCAACTTTTTTCCAATAAGGAAGGAGTCCGGCTGCATGAAACACACCGTATTTTGCGTAAAACTTCACTCGTTTCAGAGGGTTCACTTCATCACCCAACGGATGATACGCCAGTCTATGGAATTGTATGATGATATCTTCTTCCTTTAAGCCGGCGGATGCTTCCATGTGTCCAACAATATGACGAGGTGTTATGATACCACTTTTCTCGGTAACGTGCTCTCGCAGATTCGTAGGAATGAGATACTCGTCCTTGAAATGTGGTGTGGGTTTACCAATATTTGAAAGGTTCCAGTTGGGATTAAACTCACCACGAATCGATATAGTTCCCTCCGATCGATTCGCAGCAAAATTTCCCTGGCAGCTTTCAGCCTTTCATCGGTTCTTCCCCTCCGCCTTATGTCGTTAAAGATCGTGTCATCAAAAGTTTCGAATTGCTCCCAGTCACCCGAAATAACTGATTCGGAGATCCCATAAACATTGTCCGCCGCCAGAAGTGCATCTACGTGCATAAACTCGATGGCTTTGGCGGCACGGTGTCCGTATATGCGTCGATGGAGACGGTAACGAGTCGCGAAAAAATCGATGATTTCTTCAGGCTGCGCAGTTGGCAAAGACAACATCAAGATATGTCGAACTCGTACACGAAGAACTGACGCACTTGCTTGTAAGCATAGCCAATTTCGCTTCCGAGAATCCTGGAGTTGTTCATGAGTCGGGACACATCATAACCCACAACTCCAACATTTCTGGTATCACGCGCAATATAGTCAAACTGTAAATCATCACAATGTCAGTGTCTTGAGTCGTTCCAGCGACGAAAATAATATCCCACCTTGTCCACATCAATGCTGTTCGTTTTGTTGGAAACGATGTCAAAGATAAAGCGATTCTCCATTCCCGTTTTCGGTTTAGTCCCGTCTATGAGTTTGTTTATGAGGTCGACTTCAGGCTTCTCGATGTTAATGTGGTTCTGTTCGATGAGACGACTTCCATTTCAAGATTTGTGAAGTTTAGAGACCAGTACCAAATCAGTCCAATTGATCGATCAATTACTCACTTCACCATCGCTTGACTCCATTCTTCGTGTTTCCATTTCAGAGTAGGTCGCGCTTTAGGCATGAACTCTCCATCAAATACGTGGCTGCATCAACAGATTTGATGAGACTGCGAAACCTCTCAATGGAACGTCACAGCTACCTTAAAATGCCGTGACCTAAATCGTGGAGAAGTCCAGCGAGCATGACACACGTTTTCTCCCGTTCCGAAATGTGGATATGAGGTTGTTGAGTTCGGAAGTGGTCAATTTGCTTGCCAGCGAGGTAGCACACGCCTAAAGAGTGCTCAAAGCGGTTGTGACTTGCGCCTGGAAAAACGTAATCTGTGCTTCCGTTCGTCGGCTCGTATACATTTGTACTTTCACGTGCTTGGGAAACCTACACGATGTTCCGAGCTGTCGAATGTTACGAAGCCTGTTTTTCATTATTAGTATATGTGGAAAATAAGTCGGACCTTTATCTACCTACCTTTGAAACTGGGGTGTATCGATAAAGGAGACAATTTCCTGCGGAAACTCCATGTCATCGTGAATTGGGTCATGAAATATCTATTTCGTAGTCCAATGGTCGCCGCATTAAGACGATTGCACCCCAAATCACCGCAGAATCGCGTCGGGCGTGCAGATGAAATGGTTGCCGTGGCGACGATTCATCAGTCTTCTAATTCCTCTCCAAATCAAAAGAGCGCGGTACCTTGCTCTTGATGTAGGCCGATCGCCGGGTTCCTTCTGAATGGTCTTGCATCTTGCAGAACAAGGGGCTTGTACCGCAGCATCAAAACGAAGTCAAGTTTATTCATCTATCCAATTTTAATGCCATTTGTTTGAACATCTCTTATCGCAGCCTCTACCTTGGGCTTTAAAAAGTTGACCAGGATTGCACCCAAGATTCCAAGAACAATTAGGAATATCAGTACCATGAAGATTTTGTCGGTTGCTAATCGTCTAAGAGAGAGTGTCAGTGGCACCAAAAATGGCGTCTGCGTGGGCTCTCATGCAGATACGTACCGCATGTACACTCGAAGTTGTTTCTCTGCCCGCTTCAAGTTGCTTCCCACCTGATCCATTCCATCGTCGATCTTCTTTATTTCCTCCGTCTGCCTCTTGAGGGCTTCGTTCACTTCCATTCCAATCTGCACAGGCGATACTGGTCTCGTCTCCGTACTTCCGCAAGTTGTCAGATTGCACTCACGTTGATCGTTTCTTCTATCACATGTTTCGTTCGAGCAGTCGACGCCAGACTCTTTCCCTGAATCCCAATGCCCGCCTGAGTCATTTCCCTTGCATTCATTTGCTCCATGGCTGGAAAGGATACAGATGTTTGGGGTTGTCGACGACCTCGAACGATATGATCTCACGTTTCTGTCCCAAATCATCTCTTTCGGCACTAGTTTCCGCCCATTCAACGTCTTTCTGAAGCTGTCGAACCTGTTCCTCGTAGTCCCTTGTTTTCTATTGATGAGAATCTTCAAGAGATCAGTGACGTGAGTGACAAGCACAACACTCACAGTGTCCCAAGACATCTTTTGCTCCGGAGGCAAACCACGAGACTCTACAGTGAGACTCCGCAACACATTTTTGGCCCGTTGGACGCGATTTCGAAGATATGAGCATTTCTGTCGGACACATCACAAAATTTTTGGCGGATCGCTCTTCCCCCAAGAAATCGCCATCTGCTGAGACGTACTTCCATTCTCTCTGCACCCCTCAGCTTGGACACCTCATTGGCGAGACAATCGCGTATTTGATTCAAGAGGTCCGTAAGTTCATCATTGTAATCGTCGAGATCTGATATTCACGATGGCAGAGCAGCGACCAGCAAAGCATGAGAATCATTCGCTCGGATAACACCATTCGTCGTAAACCGTGAAGCCGTACCAGACATCGCGGACTGATTGGGATGGAAGCTGTGGCCTCCACTTTCCAATCTCGATCAAACCACCCTCTTCCTTTCTTCCGTCGAAAAGCGAGGGCACAGAGAAGCACAAGTGCGTTCTATCAACCTATCTTCCTTCGGTGCATGACGAATCTATTTCTAAACTGGAATTACACGCCAGAATTCGAAAGCCAATCCAATTTCAAATTGTCCAAATGTTCATCAAAGTCATGCAGTGCTTCAATGTCAGCACGCTTATCAGCGATTTGAAAAGCAGGGGGAAGAGTTTCGGAAGGAGTGAAACTGCATTTCGGTTAGGGCACGATTAAAACCGTGCCGTGAGTTAAAACTCCTACCTCTTCGCGTTCTTCCATGCTGCACCATCACGCGTGTATGCCTATTGCCGGACTATTAGAGTTCGAAATGGATCAGTGCATCTGTGCAGTCACTCACCACAACGGCGTAATCTGTTGATTTCGGGCCAAGCTTCCACGGATCCACCTGCAATTAGTGGATATGTCACCAAACCAAGTTCCGAATGGCTGCGCGTGCCAACCACTCATCAACGTGGCGACGCAGCCCAAATCCACTTGTATGACTCAAGCATTCCATGAATTCGTGACCAATGCGAGGTCTTCCGAAAAAGAAAACTTCGCGGCGATGGCGATCCCAGCGAGAAAGTCTCACCATAAGCAACAAAACATTGTACCCAAGAACATGGTCGAGAGTTGCCGCGATTTTCGTAGCAACGACGGTCGGCGCTTTGTCCGCCAGATTCGCATGATAGTAGCCAACTATTTGCAATCCTTTTGAAGTCGCATACTGTTCAGCCTAGGTGCCAAGGTCGATGTGAAGACTGGAAGTTGGATTCTCGTCTATGATTCCGCTACGATTCCTTCATTCTCACGAGCGCACCTGAGAGGTTGCGATTTCTAGCATGGGCGTCAGATTGACGTTTGTGTGGAACAAGGGAATAGCGTCCAGAACGGCGATGTCTTCCCCTTCGCCAGGCCCACGCTTCGTCCCGATTAAGAGGCCATTGATGTTTGATGCATAAGGATATTTGCACGCGTGGAGGATGACTTTTTTGTAGGACTTCAAATTGACGGTGTAGTTGGACATGGGTGATTGGTTTTGAGTAAATAAAATGATAGGGTGCTTGTAATATTTACATATCCATGACCTAGCGCAAAACAACAGCTCATGTCCGAATCTCGTACTCTGGAGGAACATTATCGTACTCCGTGACAAAAATTTTCTTCATGTTCTTCGCCATCCATCTGGGAGGTGCATCAACGTTGGAGGTTATACGGCTCAACTAAACGAAATGCTGTCTCTCACTTTAGAATATCTTCGAGGTATTGTCGTAGGAGATTTGTTGCATCGATGTCCATGTTGGTGTGAGCGATAAACGAAGGCATTTGAACTGTAGTCCGAGATGTTACTTCTTGTACGACAGCACGCAGTCGAGAACGCGGAACCCACCAAACAGTCGCAACAGGTGCTCCGCACCGTAAATGTCACTCATTTCCTTGCCTTGGTTTTTGGCCAGCAGATCCTGGTACTGCGCTCGCTCAAAGCGATACAAAAGAACGTTTCCAAGCGAACGGTCAAAATAGAGCTTCACACCGTCCAGAACCTCGTTCAGCACATCGTCCGAGCGAGTCTCCCTTGTTGTGGTGCTGCTGGAAGATGCAGCAGCCGCAGTCGAGGGTTTGTTGGCCACCTTAAATTCTCGATACTGTTCAAGAACCTGAGTGACCGTGGGGTTTCGAGGTAACGGTACCACCTATAGCAAGCGCAGATGTCACATCTTTTATCGGTACCGCTGGAATGGTCAAGATCGACCACAAGAACATACCTGTCTGTGTTTTGTCACCCGTTCCCAATCATCGACCAATTGCAGCTTGAGGATGTCCGGAATCGGGATCTTAATCTCCGCCTTGTTCTTAAATTCTTCATCGTTCTCCGCTGTGTCACGTGGTCGCTTTTTGCCCCGATCCGTCCCGCTGTCCGCGGCATCCTTCTTCTTTGTGTCCGGCTTCTTGTTTTTGCTGTTGACCTGATCCAAGAGCTGTTTCTGAAGCTTCAGCGTAGCTTCAGTGATCTTCATAACCCGTGACTCGGGCGCCCATTCGTCCCATCTATGAGATGAGAGGTATCATTCACTATCGTTGGTCGCGCACGTTCCGCGCCCACCACACCCACGTGTCCTTCCATCCCTTATAGTGTACAAAGTAGTGCGGGGTCCCTGAGCTTGCCTCGCCCTTGACGGTGAAGTTCTTGTTCACTTTAAGAATCTGAAAGGGGGACGCAGGAAACGAGACGAGAACACGCAGGTGAGCGGTTTCCCCCGACGTGTGACCAAAAACATCTTCGAGACAAGCTCACCTTAGCCTCTGGAACCAGAGTTCACCCCAATCGAGATTGGATATTCGAACGATGATTGCAGTTTCCGGTGAGATTTGAGGGACTGCCTCCGGCTTTCATCCTCCTCTCGCTGCTCACCGTATACAAGAGGGCCATGATAGCAGAGAACGGCTTCTCCAACGCGAAAGTCCTCAGCTTGGTCGACTTCCATTTTGGACATATCCTAGCGCCGACCCGTATCTAGTTGATTCGAATCACTTCGTGAGTGGATGACTCAAAATTAGGTGCTCCGTCAGTGTAATGGATGATGACCAAGAGTCTGATGGATGTCGAATGGGCCAAGAAGTGAAACCGGGTTTTGAGCATATGGTTTCTGAATCAAAGGAGCACATCGCAATAATTATTCTCCCAGCAGCTCGACTCTTTGTTTCTCAATAAGCCGTTCCAAATTCTGACAACGAATAGCTAGCTCTTCAACCTGACCGCGGAGCGTACCAATCATTTCGTCCTTAGCACCTAGTGCCTTCTTCACTCGAGCCTCCACCAGTTGCAATGTATGTTCCTGGCATGAACGAAGTTTAATTGAGGGGTGTGCAGTTTTGAGGTCGTATTGTGATATCCTCACCTTCTGGTTGTTGGCTTCCGATACGTCACTTAAATGTTTCTGGCGCTCGGCGTCAAGCTGTGCCAGGAGCCCATTATATTGATCCCGCAAGTGTTGAATGGCTGTATCCTTTCGCGTTATCTCATCCTCGAAGTTTTGTCCTGACACAAGCACCAAAGTCGAGACCAGATACTTAAAGCAGTCATCAAACGAAACTCACGAATATTCTCTGACAAAGTCTCTTCGTCCACCTTAAGGCGAGAGAGCTCGGTCTTCTGCTGTTTCAGAAGATTTTCCTGCGTGTGGAAAGGTTGGGATTTGTGGCGTGGTTCGATGGAATCTGCGGATGTCTCACTCACGCGAGCTATTCCAGCTGTTTCTAATTTCAGAAGCTTTCGTCTTGCCTCTTCCTCCTTTGCTGATAGCTCCCGCAACTCCTTTTCGAGTGCAAGGCTCCTTTCGACAGCAGCGGTGTGGGCGTCCCGCACCTGCTTCACTTCCTCTGCTGCTTCAGCTCTCATGCGCTCCATCTCCAGTCGTTGCCGCCTTGTCGACTCCGACGTGTTAGAATTCGATTCCGACTCCAGCCGTTGAATGACGAGCTCAATTTCGGCATCTCGTTCTTGAATCAGCTTCTCCTTGAAAGCTTTCTGTTGTGCAGGGCATTATGCGTGTCAGAAAATATTGTCACACAGCTATAAGGGGTCTGCGCTTACTTCTCGCGTCCGCATTTCAGTCTCAACCTTGCTCATATATCTCTCTTGCCACTCCTCTTTCTCGACTGCCATGCGCTCCTTGAGTTGCGCCATCTCGACAGCACCACGTCTTTTCACCTCTTCAACGGACTCTGCTGCTTTCTCTCGCTCAGCTTCCACTGCCTTCCGCAGCAAAGCTTCTCTTTTACCGGCTTCGTCCATATCCCGATGTCGCTCCTCTTTCATTTGAGACAGCGCTAGGTCCTTTCTTTCTTCAAGTTCGGCAATAATTTTCCGCTTTTGCTGAGCGAACTCCATTTCATCCCGCTCGAGTTGCTTCTGATATCTCTGTCGTGCAAACTCTCGCTCTTGCTCGGCAGCAGATTGACGTTCTATGTTGATGCGATGCATGAGTTGTTCCTAAAAATTGCGGGCTGAGATGCATGCACGAAGAGACAATCCTAACTGTACTCACAATTTGACGCTGATGATTCTCGTTCATCACCGCTTTCTCATTCTGGAGATCGTCCTTGTACTTTTCTTCCATTTGCCTTAGCTGCAGTTTATGTTGCTACAAGTTGGAATGGAGTGGGTGGGCTCTGTGACGTTGATTGATTGTACCAGAGTGCAAAGACACCTTACAGCAAGCATCCTTTGTATTTCCGGTTCAAGTCCTTTGATCGTTTGATCCTTGATAGCTTTGGTTCTCTCTTGGGCCCATTTATCGCGCTTGACTTTCTCTGCGGCTGCCCATAAGTCCCTCTGCTGCTTTAGCTCGCGAGATTGTAAATCTTGTAGGGATTTTGTCTGAAAAAAAGGCATTAGGCAATTGTGCAGAAATATAAATCGACACCCTACCTTTTCGCGATATTCTTTTTCTAGTGACTTCACTTCGTCCCCCATTTGTTCACACTTCTTTGCTAATTCTTCCTTTTCCTTCACCAGCCTGTCACACAACGCAAGATGTCGTCGTACAACAGCTTCGTATTCCTTTCGTTGAAGCGACAGTTTCGATTTCAGGTCCCTCTTACTTGGTTCCAAGTTCCTTATATTGGATGCGAAGAAAGTGAGAAGATGAATCCGAACTCACTTCTCTTCCTCTCTTTCTTTCCCTTCGTCCCGTATTCGTTTAAGTTCTTTTCTCAACGTTGCAACTGCTCGCGATTTGTCCTCGATTTCCACTTGCTGTGAAGCAAGTCTCGCTTTTACGGTAGACAAGACTTGGATCGTCCATCAAGATTCAGAAGCTTCCAAATTGAGTGAAGTGATTACGTACCTGTCCCGGCTTCAGCTTCAATTGATCCAGCACTAGTTTGGGGACATCCAGTGAAAGGTTTGCCGTTTTCCGTGGTCTCGCAGTCACGAAGTAGATCCAGTATTCGATCAACCCGCCTGTCCACTGGATCAAACTTTTCTTGAGGCAAAGCGGAAGACGAAGGAACCTTGGGAGGAGAAACAAAGCCCGAATCAATTGTGTCAGCACAACAGTGTTCAAGAGATGTGATTGCATGTTCAGAGGTAGGTTGCTGTAGTGTAAGCGTAGATGCAGATGAGACCAGAGATACAGATTTCATTCGAGACATAGCCCTCGTGTGTGTTGCTGCCACGGAGTTTTCTTCACTCAGATAGCTTTGAGATCTTCGTATGTCTCTGAGACCGTCAGTGGAAAAAGATCTCTCGACACTCCTACGGGGCGGGTTGGGGTCATCAGGTGAAGTTGTTTGCCGAGGTGATTCGCTAGGTTCAGAATTGGGAGCCCACGTTTCATTCGGTTGATCTGCACGCTGTACGCTTTCCATTTCATTATCCCAGGCTGTGCAGCTATCATCAAGAGAGTTGCACCTCATCTGCTCAAGTTGTGGCTGATCGGGTTCGGGAAGTTCCGCTTCACCAAAGTCCGGTTGTGGAACAGATGTCGTTCTATAAGCCAAACTGAGGGTTGAGGAGACATCCACGTCATCTTCACTCGATCCAACGAGGGGTAAGTCTTGTCGCGATGTTCCGTTTCCTCGAGGTTGGGGTAGCGGTGTGACGTGGGAGCCAGCAGTATGAGCATCAGATTTCTTTGACATCATTTCGCGGAGCAGCTCCTACGACAGCACATTCGATTAGCTTCCAAGTGATAGTTGCAGAAGAGCAACTTACTTCTCTCGCCTTTTTCGCCCTTGCCGCTCTCCGTTGCCGCACTTCCTCCTGCGCTGCTTCAGGCCCAGATCTCGCAAGCAGACCTCGAGGACCATTGCTCAGCAAGCCTGCCGATCTACTGATGCTATCAAAATGAGATATCCCCTCATGAAAACTGGAAGGATGATTGTCGTTGTCCATTTCCCGAGCGCAAGATTGCGACACATCGTGATTCGTGGTTCGAATTGAATCGTCATAAAAGCAATGCCTCTGAGCATTTCTCCGCCTCCACCACCGCTGTATGGTGCACGCAGATTGGTTCACATGAGCTAGGAAAGACGTTGATTGTGTGGGAGGATTGTGGAAGTGAAAAGCGATATCGAGGACGGGATCGATGAACTCCTCTTGAGAAGTCTCCTTTGAGGTAGTGTCAGACGGATACGGCGCATTCTAAACGCAGACGTTTTCACAAGCAATGTGTGTCAAAGGAGAGCGACATGCAGAATCAACGTTCAAACCGGACACACCATGCTTTCTATCCGGTAATCAGATGATGCAGAATTCGAAAATTCGGCTCGCGTGGGTGCAGCGTCGGCGCCAAAGTATAATGCAGCTGCGTCAAAACCCGTGAACGTTTGATCCTCCGTTCCCCGCCCCTCCAAGTCTTCGTGGTGATCCGGCAAATAAGAACTATTGCGATCGCATTCAGGAATCGAACTACTCGCTGTTTCCAGCACCACGGTTGGAAGTTGCTTGGAGGTTTCAGCGAGGCTTTCGACATACAGTCGGACAGTGGGGATGCGAGAGCGCGCACAAACCGGGGTCGACAAACCAAGTGGGACACCGGAGATTCCAAATCCTTTTGGATTACGGTTGGATGTCGCGCTTTTGGTGATTCGCACGGAGGATGTCCTGTTGCTCAAAGACGAGACTGGCCTCGGTTGAGTCTCAGATGTCAGGTTGCGTCGCGATCTTGATCCAAGAGCAGAGTTGGAACGCTTTCCGCCCAGTAACGGCATTAGTTGAAACCGGGTGGTGTTGTTTTGTTTTGTTGACACTGCAAACGAACTTCCTTGACTTTGTGTTCCTCCCCACTTTCTTTCTCTCACCAGCTCCCACGGTCACTCCCATGAGCGGAAATGATGACAATTGTCCAGGTGAAATACAGGGAAATTGTTTCATTATTACCATCAGTTGGTCATAATATAACGAGACCTCAACCAATCCCTGACTCTCTCTCCTTTTCTCGAAGCCCTTCGTCAGCCTCAAACTTCGCAATATTTGGGTCCGACAGAAATCCCCACCAGGCCGATGTTCGTCCCTGGGCTTTACCCGGTGACGTCGCTCCGTCCTGCACGTCACCGTCTCTGTCCGCGCGGGCACTCCTCACCGACTCCATACTTCCCCACGAACTCCGGCTCATAAACACCGCATCGTCATTGTTCGGATCCCTTCGTCTCCTCCGTCGCCCTGTACCCCACCAACTGTCAGCTGTGGTGGTACCTGTTGTTTGCCCACCCAGGAACATGGAAAGTAATGGCCGGACGAAAGAGGAATAAAGGGAAGGAAAGTATGGAGTCCAAGATGATGCTTGAATGGCTTCGAAAACGTTGGAGGAGATTAGTGGAGAAGGCGGTCTTGAAGATGCGAGAGACGCTGGGGAGTCAGCGTCGTCAGTCTCTTCATCCGGATTGTCTGATGAGGGAAGCGGTGTGGTTGGCGATTCGGCACCAAAAGAATTCAGTGATGAAGGAGAAAGCGTGAATATGACACCAGGTTGAGCGGACACGAGGACTTCCCGATGGCGAGACTGAAGGCCGGGCAACCGTCATTAGACTTCAAACTTCTCTTTCTGAACAACCAAACGTACCTCCTCCCCTCGCTCCAGCCAATTCCCGAGCCTCAGAACGCGTCCACCTCTGTCCGCTTTCCCCGATTCCCACCGTTCGACGACCCGTTCCACCTCCCCGCTGACACCAACAACATTAGGGACATATCCCTTTCCCTCTTGCGCTTCCACGTAGCGGCTCAACTCCTTCCCGTAACTCAAAAATGCCCGCCCGCGGAAGGGGAGGAAGGAAGGGTGCGGGGTTGCAGTGGGTGCGAGAATGGAAGGGGACGTCGGTTCCGAGGAGGCGGACGGGGGAACGACGCGAGGGAAAAGGGAGTAGAAGGCAAAATTTGTAGGTGGTAGGAATGGATCGGCGAGCTAGCGTTGACACCGGGATTCAGAGAGGCCATATATCCCCCGCTAAAGTCACACAGATGAATGCTCACCTGATATCCTCCTCCATACCCGAAAGCACCGTACGCCCACGTAATCTCCACGTCCACCACTCCCACCATTTCTCCACCCATCATCGTTCCTCCTCCCGATCCATGCACTCCTCCAGCCCCATCGACTCCACGCACGCCTCCGCTCCCTCCTCCCCACACCTCGTACCTCCCACGCACGGGTGTCGCGGCCGCAAGGTCATGGAGATGGAAAGCGAGAGAGCCGAGTGTGGAGGGTTGGGCGGGCGGAGTGGGGAGGAGGAGGAGATGGATGCGGAGAAGGTTGTGTGGGTGGCGGGAGTCGCGGGGAAGCTGGTGTGCGGTCACAGAAAGAGGATATTTGTCAAGACACGTGAGCACTGGGATTCCCACATCGGCAGTTGACTCCATTCCAAGTGGATCCAAGAGCGCGGGATCCACGGCCACCGTGCAGTGCCAAGGAGAAGCTAGACCTGCGACATCTCCTCTCCTCATTCGCTAGGCTTCGCCTCCAAATCTCACATTCCATATCCGGAAACTCACCACCACCGCAAAATGTTTACACTCGTCCACAAGAATCGTCCCGTCCTGCCGCACACGCGTCGAGCGGGTGAGTTTGCGAAAATTGCGAATGGTTAGGAGGAAGGTAACGGGGTCGGGAGGAGGCGCCACTGGTGCGGTGCGAGGACGAAGCCAGAGTGAGAACAGTTGGAAGATGACAGTGCTCCACACCACTACTGTCCCCCCCCATCGTGTGACATGGGCATCCCCTCGTTCTCTTTTGAGGAGGGATTCCTGCGTTGACACGCACCTGCCGTAGCTAGTGTGGCGGATTTTATGGAAACCTGTTAGGGTTTGATGTCGGCAGGAAAAGGCTGTCAGAAGATGTGTCACGGTGCAACCAGTCGCGAGGACCCACGCTAAGAATGCCATGCTAACAAATGTGTCGGTGATGTCGGTGGTTGGAGAAGAGCAACATGAAATGGTGGGAAATGCTTCGTTTTAGTGTGTGGTTTCGTTGAAGACGAAACTGGTCCTCGCCATGACATTGACACGAGTTCGCCCAAAGTATTCGGGCTACAGCTCATATTCCAAGTCGCTTTCATTGAAATGAGTCACTTCCGTCCGGGTTGCCGATTGTCACTGCATATCGAAAGGCATTCCGCTGTCTCCGACCGTTCTCCCACCATTGGTTGTCCCTTCCCTGTCCACTTCCTTCGACTTTGGCGGACGCGCATGATCTTCGTTTGTCTTACATACCACAGCCGGTCTCAAGTCTTCCTCAGCAACGAGGAACCTGTGTACCGCGATGGACTCATCAATCGCGTTCTCGTCCAATTTCTTTGCTTTTCGTCTGGCTCTTTGTCGCGATTTGCTCGCAAGGGACGACGCAGCAGACCCTCCGAGTGAAGAAGCGAACGAGGATGAGAGTGCGTTGGATGAACGCGAGAGGCCCGACGGGTCCAGCGACTGGGACTGCGATAAAAACTGGCTGAGACCTGCTTCCGAGCCCGCGTACGATAAGAGCTCGTCCGGGTCGTCCTCCCCATCGGAGGAGTACAGTCCTCCGCTTGATGCCAGCGACCCAAACGACATTGACGCGGCTGATGCCATCACCAAGAAGCAATTCAGATACTCCTTTCTTTTGAAAGCGTCTCGTGTGTGATGATGGGGTGAACAGAGACAGTTTTGAGAAAGCGACCGCCAAATTGTTTTGACCACAGAACATGGAGCTAAGGTTACAAAACGCTTCTTCGTCTTTGGTAGAAAAGTTGGTGACGAATGTATTTCAAACTTGCTTTCGGACAACGTCCATCTGTGTTCAAGAGTGGGTTGGGTGCACCCCCACTCCAGTGAGGAAGCGAAGTCGAATAAAAAGTTGGGGGCATCGAATGAAAGCAAGCTACATCATCGCTGACATCTCATGCCATCGCGCGTAGGTGTCCCCAAGTTCTTTCGGTAAGGAATTGTTTTCGCGTGTTGGATGGCTCTGTAAGCGCGAGGTTGACAATCACGATGAACTTCGTTGCCGTACAGATGGATCAGCGAACGACACCCACTGCCATCATAACTCAGCTAGGAGAATCGAGCCGGATGGCGAAGTGAAAAAACTATGAAAATCTTGTGGACAGGGAGCGGCCAAACGGTTAAATTTGACTTCGCCTTGGAGGGCATCGTGGCACCTTGTCCCACAGGTTGACATTCTCCTCTCCCGGGCACAAGTAATCCCGCGAGGATTCCCATGCCAATCCTTCCGGACTCTGCGATTCCCACGGAACCCGGGGCGCGCTATCCCCCCGTCACAGACCCGTCCCGATGGCGACTCAAGGCCAGCCGCGCGGGTGCCCAGACGTGGCACTATCTCACGCCCGAGCAGGCCAAAGAGTGGCCACAAACTCCCATCGATCGTTACTGGCAGGGATTGTATACCGTGGCGAAGAAGCTTCCCGCCGCGACAACACCGGAACAAGCTGCGCGAAATGGGTTTGAATTCTACAAGGAGCTGCAATGCGACAGTGGACACTGGGCAGGTGAGATTGCAAATGCGCGGAGAATCTTTCTTGGTGGTGCCTATCTCATATGAATCCATTCATCTCGCCATGTACTCTGCATTGTTGCCAAACTTCGCAATCCCAAGGGGAGTATGGCGGGCCCATGTTCCTCATTCCAGGACTCTGCGTCGCTATGTACATTACTGGCACGCCATGGGAACCGGGTTATCGTGAGGAGCTCATTCGATACCTTCGGAACATGGCTCACGCAGAAGATGGAGGATGGGGAATGTACGTATGCAAAGCGCACCGAGGCACAATTGGAAGCGACGAGTAAACGCCAGGAAAGGGTGCTGGACGAATGTTGACATGTGCGGTCCGCTTAGTCACATCGAATCTCCATCCACGGTTTTCGGAACTGCACTCAACTACACCGCACTCCGCCTGCTTGGTGTGCCAGCTGACGATCCTGTTTGCGTTAAAGCGCGCGGAACTCTCCACAAACTAGGTGAGAACGAGCTCTTGTGAACGATTGAAGCGAGAGTAGTTGGCAGGTCTGACTTCCATTTCTCCTCGTTCAAAGGTGGCGCCGCCCGCTCCCCAGCGTGGGGCAAATTCTGGCTCTCAGTCCTGGGATGCTACGACTACTCCGGCATGAACCCAGTCCCTCCCGAGCTCTGGTAAATCCCAGCGCGTTGCTCCTCCTCACCCGCGCCGAGAACTGCACTGACTTCCTTCATGCGACACGCCACACCGCCAGGATTCTCCCAGAGGTGCTCCCAATCCACGCGTCAAAGCTGTGGGTGCACACCAGGATGGTGTACCTCCCCATGGGCTACTTCTACGGTCGCAAGTGGAGCGCCCCGCTCGACGAGCTGACAAAAAGCTTGCGTGAAGTGAGTGGGTTCTGAGGTTTGAACGAGGGCATTCGCAGCCATAGCCTGAACTTGAGCATCGCTCTTGTCTTGTGCAAAAAGGAGCTCTACACGGTCCCGTATGAGGAGGTCGATTGGGCGAAAGCGCGCGATGACATCGCCCCGGAGGATCTGTACCAGCCCCACTCGACGTTGATGAATGCCGCTAATTGTACGTATCGCATCCTTTACCTCAAATCGAGGTCGATCCTCATTTTGATGCAATGCTCGTAGCTTTACTTCTTGTTTACGAGAGTCTCCTGCCATACACTCCCCTTCATTGGATCCGTGAAAGAGCCGTTCGCGAGACGGTACGGCAGTGCAGGTTCGAAGACGATAACACGGGATGCCTCGACATTGGACCCGTGAGCAGCGTTCTCGTTCTGGCCTCACGCACGGCATTTCACTAAGTCTGTCTAACATTCCACTCCGCTCTCCACCCTCCAGGTTAACAAAGCCATGAACATGCTCGTCTCATACCTCGAAGACGGTCCCACGCACCCCCGCTTCCGCGCCCACATCGAGCGTAACCTCGACTTCCTTTGGCTGGGTCCCAAGGGGATGCTCATGAACGGGACCAACGGAAGTCAGCTCTGGGACACAGCGTTCATGTGCCAGGCCATCGCCGAGTGCGGGTTCGTGCAGGAGGAGGGGTCAGTGAGAGAGCACGTTCTGAAGGCGTTGGATTTCTTGGACGAAAGTCAGGTGAGTGCATCGTCATGCGCAAGAAATCACCACCACCACACCCAATTGAGTTCATTTTCTTCACGACGCTGCAGATCAAGACCAACTCCCCCAACTACCCCCACGACTATCGGCAGACGTCGAAAGGCGCTTGGCCATTTTCAACCCGGGAGCAGACCTACACCGTATCGGACACGACGGCCGAAGGGCTCAAGACGTCGCTGATCCTGCAAAAGCGACTGGACTACACTCCCCAGCTGATCAGCGACCGACGATTCATGGACGCCGCTGATGTTCTACTCACTATGCAGAACCGAACCGGCGGCTTCGGGAGCTACGAGTTGCAGAGGGCTGGAGAGTGGCTGGAGTTATTGAATCCAGCTGAGGTCTTTGGTACGTCTGAGGTTGCTTTCGGAGCTGACTCTGAGTGCTCAAAACTCTTCTAGGGAAGATCATGGTCGAGTACAATTACACCGAGTGCACCACTGCCGTCATGCTCGGTCTGACAACTTTCAGAAAGCACTTCCCCGGCTATCGACGTGATGAGATTGAGTGCGTAGCTCGAACCCCAAAATTTTCCTCGTTTTGTGACTTAACACTCCCTTTTCAACTGCAGCAAAACTGTCAACGGATGCATTCGCTTCATTAAATCCTCTCAGCGTCCGGACGGGTCCTATTACGGCTGCTGGGCCATCTGCTTTACTTACGCTGCGTTGTTTGGCGTGGAAGCCCTCGCGAGTGTCGGAGAGCGATATTCGAACAGCGACAACCAGAAGCGAGCGTGCGACTTTATCGTCTCCAAGCAGAACAAAGACGGAGGCTGGGGAGAGGCGTACAAGGTGAGTCTGCTTTGGAGGAGTTGCTATGTTGCAAGAGATTCACAATGGTCCACCCAACACGCCAGGCATGCGAGACGGGCGTCTGGTGTGACCACCCTCGTGGATCGCAAGTGGTGAACACGGCTTGGGCGGTGCTGGCTCTCATGGCAGCGGAATATCCTGACGAGAGCGTCATTCGACGCGGCATCAAGCTTATTATGCAGAGGCAGAGGGCGAATGGTGAATGGCTCCAGGAAGGCATCGAAGGGGTGTTCAACAGAAAGTGAGTGGTAGAGTGGCGAATCACGAAGCTCAAAAAATATTGAGTTGATTTTTGCAGTTGCATGATATCGTACCCCAATTACAAATTTGCATTCACAATTTGGGCTCTCGGTCGTTACGCGAAACGATACGGCAATCCAGTGATAGACGTGTGAACCACATAATGATACCACGATGAACCTCTAGTGCTTCGTCTGTAAACTGCAATTATTATTGTCCATTTTGGGATGATGGAATGTTTGTAAAATGCCACTGGGGGCGAGCAACTGGCCATCATTCTAGCGGCTCAACTCCATCTTCCCCGTGAGGCTTCCTCGCCGCCTGATCCAAAAGTTCGTCCACCGCGACGCTCCACTTTTGCATCGCGTCATCCAGCGAGTGCTTCACGATCGCCTCTGCCCGAACCTTTTCCAACTCGGGGTCGGCCGCGACAACATCGGTCTCCACAGTGCGCCGCTTGGCGTCCTCCCATACGACCTTACGCAGGTTCTCGTCGGACAGAATGGCGGCGCGCTGCACTTTGGTGAAAAGCAGCGTGCTGTGCGCCCCGCTCAAAGTGTCCAGGATTGACCCCGTGCGGTCGTCGTCCGTCTCCATGGGCTCGTCAAAGTAAAAGACCACGGAATACAGCAGTGAGAGTGTGAGGTTTCGCCATTTGTGATTGAAGGAGTAGAGTGACCATCCTGCAGGTGGTGGGCTGCCGCTAAACACCACGTATCCGGCATCCTCGGTGGCGATGTAAAGGTAACAGTCCAAAAACACACCCAAGAGGAATAAGACCGTGTTTATGTAGTGGCGCCACCAATGACGACCCCGCCTCTCGGCAGCAAGACCGAGAACAAAGAAGGCAACTATGTACGTCAGGCTCATGGAAGGGGCGACTTGGAGGAGGTAATCCGAGTCTTCTTGGCACCAAGGGCACCCCAAAAAGGGTTCCTCTCCGTACTTGAGGTAGTACCGTCGTGAAAACGGGTCCCTCAACCGGACGTACAATGTTCGCAAATGTTTCTGCTCCAGGCTCAGCGATTCCATTGCCGACATATATGCGGCATCCTCGGGAGTCCGTTCCGCTGACAGGACCCATTCTGACGAGACAAGGTTTGCCGTTGACTCGTTCCATTTCTTTCCAGCGTAGGAACGCATGCGAGTGGTCAGGAGCCGCAACGGATCTTCGGGAGCGACTTGCAGGACTCCCAAAATGTTGGACGGAGCTAGGAAAAGGTAGCTCGCGATGTGGAAAACAGCCATAGCGAGGAGCATGGCTCTGACAGCATGATCGAAGGTCGATTGGGGGTAGTTGGGGGGTGGCTTTTTGTTGGGCGGAGGATTGATGCGATTCGCGAAAAAGGAGAGTACTAATGGCGATGGAGTGAAGAATTGTCGGTGGGGAAGTTCCGATGTATCACAGTTCAGGAGAGTGAACATTTGAGAAATGTATCCTTTAAAATAGTCGACTTACATTGTGGGGCATATGTGATGCCGGCGAGCTGGAGAACGATGCCGAACACAGACATCGCAGGACGGTTGATGATTGCTTTGATGGCGACCACAGTGATCCTGAAACCGGCTCAAAAATTGGCCTTCTAATGGTGTGCGGAGTGAACTGATTTATATTTACGCGACTAATCTATCTATGATGCTGCACTGACCGACCAGCTATGTCGTGGCTCCCATCCCACTCGAATGAGGGTGGTATCTGTGGAAATGCAAGCAGGAAACACTCACGGACGTGCACACAAACAAGGAGAGTAAAACTTACCCAAGTAATCGATATGCGATGGAAGCACCTTTATGCAAGTCGCCCAGTTTCGAGGAACTAAGAACGTAATCGAGTCAAACGTGCGAAACGGCTTTGCGCGCTTGTGAGATGAGATCACTCACCATCAACAACCTCTCGCAAAAGAACGCCTCGCTTCAGTTGATACGCCGCTACTCCTTCTTTCCAAGTTTCAGACTCTCTGTCGGTTGTTATCTCCACTGCGTAACCTTGTATTTGGACACCTTGCAGCTGGTCCCACCCTTTGAATTGCTCCGTGTGCACTGCAATAGAAACCGCTGGATTCGTAATCATGTTTGCCAATTTGGTCGATTGGGTCGAGGGTTCTTGTCCAGCATTCACACTATCAGTCACCTTCCTACACCATAACGAAGACCACAACACACCATCCGGATCGCCTTCCGTAAACAAGTAAATCACAAACGGGTGCGAGCTGTCAGGATTCGCATCCACGAAAAGCCCCACTGTCAGAATTCAATGTGAGATGGGTGTGTCCCAGGGAAGCCGACAGCTGCTCTGCTCACTGGGCGTCGCCCGGGGCACTCCATTTTTCCCGGTGGTCGCAACAACGCAAATTGTTTGACTCGACAAAAACGATTTGAGGAAGGTTTCCACGTTTTCGATCGTTGGCGGAAAGTCCGGATCCGCGACGCCAGGTTTTGTCCTGTCTTTCATTAGCGGAGAGTCAAGGGGCGGGAGGTTTACGGATGCTGGCGAATGTATATACGGGATTCGACGTGGAAAAGCTGAATTGACTAAAGCCTAGGAATTCGACGAGCACCTACGACTCACAAGACCTCGCTTTCTTCGGATTCCTTGGGGTAAAGCCCTTCTCTTCCCCGTGGTTGTGTCCATATCCTCGCCACAGGGACGCGTAGAATTCTCTGCTAGTTGGATGGTTGGGATCGGGATGGGGAAGGGGACGAGACCTGGCCAGCGTGGACCACAAAGCCGCTGGAGCCACGTGTTGTGGGAGAGCAAGAGAGGAAAAGGATCGAGCAAGCATCGGTTTTAAATTGAACAAATTGGGGTGAAGGGTGGTTATGACTCATCATTCATCCTAAGAAACTACATAAGCTTATTATTATACTTTCATAAAAGCGCGAATTGCAACTCCTACGCCCCCTCTCTTTGTTCCATAACCGCCCCGATAGTTGCCGAGTCGGGATTCACGCGACTCCGTTGAGGACCCGCAGAAGCCAAATTGTTGGTGCTGCTGCGTCGCTCCCATAGGTTCACATTGACAGGGGGCGACATTCTTTTTCGGCCCTTGCTGTCCTCCGAGGTTTCACTGTACGCGACCCAGAAGTACTGCTTGACGCGACTGCGATTAGCAGGGGTGGTGGCAAGGTAATTCCTCACTTGCTCCATTTGACTTTTCTCGAGGACGTCTGGCAAGGGTCAACGTCACCGACATATCATTGGAGTGTTCGAGTGTGATGGAAGCTCACTGTATTGCAAGTCGACTTTGATAAGTTCGTCATCCTGTACGAAAGCCTCCGCAAGTTTCATCACAGCGTGGATGCTCATATCCACACCTTCAAGAAATCCAGCGCAAATCTTAGGGGACTTCAAGCAGACGACACACCGAGACGGCAACTCACTACGCAAGTTCAAAGACTCCAGGTTCTTATTTATAAGAATGGCCTCCGCCAGGGCAAGGGTACCCTCATCGGAGATACGAGGATTATCTGCAAAGGAAATTTCAGCGAGAAATCGCGCTAAAGCTGACAATATGTACTCACCATACAGTGACAAGAACCGCAGGCTTTCGTCAGTCTTGAGCGCAGTGGCCATTGCTTTCAACCCCAAGTCCGATATGTTGCAAGCTGAGAAAAGGGAAAACAAATTCAAGCACTTGTTGCTCTTGAAAGGCCACCCCTAGCTTACCAGCAAGGGACAAGTTCTGCAAATAGCACCCGTCATCCTCCAGTGCCGCAGCAATATACTCCGTCCCTTCGTCGCCAATGTCGGGATTATCTTTTGAAGAAATCGAGGTCAAGGAACGAATCCCTTACATTTACCGTAACGTCACTCACACGACAACCGTAGAACAGTGATGGGATCGGGTTTGGGGAACTTCAAGGCCCTGGCGAGATTACGGGCACCGCTAACACCGATCTTGTTGTCTGCACAATTCATCCCATTGCGGTCACGATCACTGTTGGCCCTTTTAAGAACGTGTGCACTTGCCTGCCAAGTATAATCGGGTCAAGCTCCAAGCGTTGTTCTGTTCGAGCGCATCAACGAGACCCTGAATGGCTTCGTCGTTGATTCCCTTTCCTGCAACGTTGGAGTTGAGGACAAAGGTAGAACCAAGCCGCAGATTAGAAAAACTCGCCTTCCAACTCTAAAATCGACACAGTCGCAAATCGTTTCAGCCCTTGGCACGCGATTTTGAAGTCCATCGAGGTGAAAGTCCACTCTAGAAAGCAAACGTTGGGGACAACCACAGAATGCTGTGGAGAAAGAGAACGAACTTTTGAGGTCAGGGAACTCCTCAAAGCGCATTCTCTGAATGGCTTCTGGCAGCCTGATATCAGCTGGTAGATCCATTTGTCCGCGAATCTCCTTGTGATAGTCTTCAAGCCCACGCAACATCCTTCAAAAAAACCAAACGTCACATTGGGTGAACTGCATATGAGGGTTGCGACGATAACCCACTCCTTGTAGTTCGTCTCCATGCTTTTCATTGTTTCCCTGTGATTTGCGTCCATCTTGTCCAGGGTAGAGAGCTGCAGTTTCAACATCTCACCGATGTTGTTTTTGATTTCCTCTGTGTCTGAACGAATCTTCTCCAGGTCCTCTTTAAGATCCGAATCAAGTTGCTCCTTTGTGTAGGCGAGAGCATCTTGAATACTTTGAAGACTTTCCTTCATATCTGTTGTCGAATCAGCCGTTGACTTGACGAGGGCAAACGAGAGCAGTTGCATATCGGCATCCAGAGAGTTTTGAAATCCGTCTATCGTCGCTCGACAAGCTTTGCTGTTCATGAGTTGCATGGTCCAACTTTTCTTTGACTCTTCATCCACGAAATCCAGGATGGCAAGCAGTTTTCTGAAAATACAACGAGTAAGGAGATTGTAAAAACACTCCCGAGACGCGTGAAATCGACAGTTTACTTCATAAAATCTTTGCACAAAATTTGAAGGTTTGCATCTGGCAACTTTGCCAGAACTGGGCCCGAGTACCTTTCAAATCGGTCAAACAGAACCTTCTGCCGTTCTTTCTTGGAAACACTGGAATGGTTCACAAATTGTCGTTTGCACATTATCGATCGCGTTTAAATGTAAAGTTCCTCACCGTTTGAGCTTCCCAAATAACTCTTTCAGCTCATTGCTCATTTTTTGAAGCTCGGGTGCTTTCACGGCAGGATCGTCCTTCATGTGGTCTCGCGTTTCGACGAAAGTACTGGACAGGGCCCGTTCGTTCATCGCGATAACAAGTCGTCCTACGCGCTGGGCTAAAGAGTAGGCCGCGGCCTTGTTCTGTTCAGGAGAAACACTGGATGGGTGCAGTGGTATCAACGTCACACGAATTTCGCGAGTCACACCTGAGAGACCGACAGCGCGGCATCGTATATCATCAATCCGATGTTCCACACTTCGGAAACGCCCGGAAAAGGCACGATCGCAGCGAGGGCGGGAATCACCTGGCCCGCGACCACTTCCCGCACCCACGAATTCAATTCGGGAATGGAGGATGGCTCGGGCGCCGCTTTCATGCGCTGCAGCACTTCATCGACGCGGGTTGGCGATCCGGCAACCATCATCTGCGATGTTTTCGATCCTGTGGTCACTTCTGTTGGCCCTTAACAGGCCAGGGACTGAACAATAGTAGTTGTCGCTCATTTGAGATTCTTTCACTTCTTACCACAGACGCTATTGTACTTCTCTGTCTCGACACAGAAAGACGATTGCTGCAGGGTTGAGCAGTCCGGAAAGAAGTTGCATTCGGGCTTCGTCATGAAATTGAATCTGCAAAAATTCTTTTCTTGTAATAATGATTAATCCTTGATTCCACGACGAAGCCCGAATCCATCGCCACCCTTGGATGTCTCGTCACAAGTTGGAGATAAGTTAGTTCCAGCTCAGCTTTGGCCCTATCAACCCTCCCGGTTCGGCTACAGCCGAACGGAACGACTCAAATCGGATTCCCAGAGGACGACCTGAGAGATGGATGTGGATAACGTGGAGTCGAATCTCTCTCGCCGTGATGATTCTAGCACGGATCCGGAAGCTAAGGCATCCCAAGAAGCAGTGCTCGACATTCCCACGTCTTCCCGCCGCCCTGAGATGACTTGGACTCGTTTCAGCCGGAAATGGCTCTTCACGTTCGATCTTGATGGTGGGTTTGAGGTTAAATTAAGGTCAAACCCATAATCGCCGCCATCGTTCGAGCAGATCCGGAGAGCTTACCTCCCATAGATGGGGCCATTGCATGGGTCATAGTTGCAGCGAGCTTTTTTGAGCATTTTTTCAGTGAGTCCGCATTGCAAACGTTGATGAACGACGAAATTGAAATGTCCTACTCAAGTGTTCGGCTTGTCATACAGCTTTTCGGTGTATCAGCGATTCTACGTGTCCGAGACGTCGCCCTTCTTCTCATCGGCGGCGGAAGCCGCTGCGTCCAACTCTCTTGTGTCATGGGTTGGCAGTGTTCAAGCCTGCTGCCTGTTTCTCTTCTCCCCACTGACCGGGCGCTTTGCCGACGTCTACGGCTACCGTACTGCGCTTTACGTTGGCTTGGTAATACAAGCGCTTGGTCTTCTGACGGGAAGTTTCGCAACATCGGTGAGTAAAACGACTCATTCCTGTTGGACCCACTGCTAACACCGCCAACGAGGCTTTCCCAAGATTTACCATTTACTCCCAACACAAGGGTTCTTGTACGGGGTTGGAATGTGCATTTCGTATCCTCCGTGCGTGGGCGCAGTCACCCAATGTACGTGTTTGGCGTTTTCGCACCTCGGTGCGCTCGTGCTCCAGAAAGTCTGACTCATTCCATTTGCGCACGCACACAGGGCACAAAAAACTCCGCGGCGTCGCTGTCGGGCTCGCCGTGAGCGGTGCCGGCATTGGCGGGTTCGCGATAGGACCTCTTGTTCAAGTCCTTATCGACTCTGTGGGTTGGCGCAACAGCCTCCGCGTCATGGCGGCGATCGTTGGTGGCGGCGGTGCCCTGTGTGGGTTCATGATTGTCCCGAGGCAGCGGGCGACGCCGCGCAAGGGATTCTTTGACTGGAGAATCCTCAACGACGTAAGCGAGTGGTGGGGGGAGGGCAGGTGGTTGCACCCCTCTTACGCAAAGAAATGTAGTCCCTCTTCTTCCGCTTTTTCGTCGCCGGGGCGTTGATGAACTTTGGCTATAATGTGCCGTGGGCGTTTGCGTCGACTGTGAGCCCGGGGCAGCTCTTTGGGAGATTGGAAACTGCGCTTACGTCCCTCATTGACCCCCGAAGTACGTCTCTTCGTTGGGCATTTCGGCGAGTCTCGGAGCACTTGCAGTCGGCGTTCTGAATGGAGCCAGCGCACTGGGGAGGATAATGATGGGACTTGCCAGTGATGCCGTCGGGTAAGTGCGAGTCGTTCCTTTCGAGTACTGCAATGCGAACGCTGTTCTCCACCAAGTCCCCTGAACGCCCTCATGGCGACCATGGCCGGCGCGACTGTATGCGTGTTCCTAATATGGACGTTCGCCAAGTCGTACGGCGTCTTCATGCTGTTTTCCGTGCTGTATGGCTTTTGCGCTGGCGTACGTTGGTCTCAGTTGATGTGCGAAACCACACGACTCGACGGTACACATTCCATTCACAGGGCTTTATATCCCTCACACCGACGGCCATCACGTCCATGTACGGTGTTGATGGCATTGCCACTAGGATGGGAATGTAGGTTGAGCTGAAAGAGAAATGCTGCCGCCCTGGTAGCTGATCAACGGCTGTTTCAAGGTACTACGCGGGACTCCCCTGGGGCTTGCTTGTGAGCCCACCCATCGCGGTGAGTGCGCGTATTGCGAGGGTGTTTCGTCCAGGGCGGACACTGAAGCAAAACGAAAACGAACACGTCAGGGTGCCATTTTGGATCGCAACACCCAGGTGTTTCCCGACGGCACCAAGTCCCAAAACTGTGAGTGGTTCGCGCGTCCTCGTTCTTGATGTGCTCATGCTCACACCATAGATCCCTCACTAGTCGTACCGTCGATCCTCTTTTGCGTGAGTTCTATCTTCTCTCAAGTACTGTTACCCTAACCTCCCTCAACCATTCTACTCCGCTCCACCAGGCCGTATTCCTCGCCGCGGGCACGCTGGGCATCACGTGGGTCCGCTTTGAGCGGGCTCGGTGGAAGGTATTGCAAAAGGCATAGCGTAGATTATGTGGTAATGGAAGCGTCATCATGTCTATTCGTCACTGCACGGTCACGGTCACGGTCACTGCAAATACTTGACATTCTATGAAAATGTGTAAATCTCCAGACCTCCTACGATTATCACGAGCGGGTACGGCGCGGAGAGGCGCGCGGTTTATGCGGTGCTAGCGCTTGCGAGCACTTGCGAGCACTTTCTCCAACAGCGCATTGACTTGCGCCGCCGCGTCCACCATCGAGTTGTGCCCGCTCTTCTCAAACACCACCACCTCACCAACTTTTCCTCCTGCCCCTGCCACAACATCCCGCACGACCTCCGCCCCGGACTTGGGCGTCACCTGGTCGTCGCTCCCTACCGCGACCGTCACGGCACACCCGACTCCCGCGAGGCGTTCGTATAGATTACTCCCGGCCCAGTCCATACCTGAAATCACGCGCTTGAGTGTATCCGTGCGTGACGCTGCGTTCCACTCCAGCTGCCGCTGCCGGACCCATGCGGGCGAGTCCGAGGCCACGAACCGCGTCACAGAGGGCGAGTTAGCACCGCCCCGACGGTCCCAGAGCCGCCATAGGTCGATAAGGAGCGTGGGGAAGAAGGAGATGGTGGAGAGGCGGGATTGGATTTCCTGGTGGTCGTGCAGGCGCGGCAAGTGGTTCCGCAGTTCGTAGCAGAGTGAGTGAACAAGACCACCGAGAAAAGACGTGAGAGGGAAGGACATACCTTTGTAATAGGCTTGCCCGGTCCAATCAGCACCACCGCCCTCACAGAGCCCTTTTTCCACTCATCCAGCTTCACCGCAAGCAGTCCTGTAATAACCGTCCCATACGAGTGCCCGACCACCACAAACCCCTGCTCGGCCCTGTACCCAGCCCGCGCCTGGACAATCTCGAGCGCGTCGTCGACGATCCGCGTTGTGCGGTAAGAAGGGTAGTCCGAGGGCCGGTCGGAGCGGCCGTGTCCGACGTTGTCGATCGCGATGCACGGGCAGTGGAGGACGGACGAGACGTGGGCGATTTGAGAGGCGAACTGGGTGGTTTGGCCGCCGAGGCCTACGTGGATGGGAGGATGGAGGAAGGGGCGTGAGACGTGATCGTGGTCGTGTGGGGCAGCAGCTCTGTGTGCCGACTTTCTGTGCCGTGGTGAATGTGCTCACCGTGAATGAAAACGAAGGTAGGCTTCTCCGAGTTTGCATCCCCAAGCTCGACTATGCGAAGTTTCAGAGCGCCGTTGCGGATGGGGACGAGGTTGGAGTTTGTCTCAAGTAGTTCGGGGTCCTTGACTGACGACCGGGTGCACATCCCATTAGCACACGGAGCAGGAGCACAGCGGAATCGATTTCACGATCAGCGTACTTGTCGGGTACTTGTAGTAATAAAAGAGGTAGAAGGCGGCCAGGCCGGCGGTGACACTTGCAGCCGCTGCAGGTATGCCATACCCTGCAGGCACGGAGAGTGGGATGCGCGGAAACGACATTGCAGACACGAATGCCGACAGTCTGCCTCCCGTGCGAGTGGTAATATGCGGTGGATTGAGAGTTTCCGAGCAAAAACGTTCACGGACGGGCCGGTGCTTTGGTGTGCCGCCAGAGTTCTGCCGCCCTTCGGCACACGGCACACCCCAAACCCACACACGAGAAATGGCACAGATACCGAGATCGGCAGGCGGCCCCGTGTCGCTCACGGCTGAATCAATCACGCTGGCCGGACTGGACGGCGACGTGGCAATCTTCAGAGACAAGTTTGGAATCCCGCACGTTCGGGCCGAGTCTGCCGGTGATGCGTTCTTCGCGCAGGGATTCGTCCATGCTCAGGTGCGTTTTTCATGCTAGTATACTCGTGCTCGTATGATGCATGCTGCGGGGGGGGTCGAGCAACGGAGGTCACAGGCCAAAATTGTGAACCTTCGAGCGAAGCGAGACCCGCCGAGGCCTACGCGCGACAGCGCTGACCGAGGCGACTGTCCCACCCGAAGTGTATTTCCTCGGCCGGAGGCGAATACCCCGCGGAGCGGAATACATTCATCGCAGAGCGATATCGAAGAGCGCACCGGATGCAAATTCCTCCGAAAGACGTTTCTCACTTCTCTGCCCCTTACACCCTCTTACACCCTCTTACTCCTCTTACTCCTCTTACTCCTCTTACTCCTCTTACCCACAGGACCGACTTTTTGCAATGGACTTTGACCGAAAACGCGCTGCGGTGAGACGAACAACACGCCCACATTCCCACACCCACCTTCCCACTCACCCATCTCCTCCTCCCCAGGGCCGTGCATCCGAATACCTCGGCTCCACCGCCCTCCTCGACGACGTCCTCTACCTCCGCCTCGCCATCACGCACTCCACCCAACTGGACTACTCCCTCGCGAGCCCCGAGACGCGCGCCATGCTCACCTCCTACGCCGCGGGCGTCAACGCGTTCATACGGCTGGGGGACCTGCCGTGCGAGTACGGTCTCCTCGGCCTCACCGCCTCCGACATCGAGCCCTGGGAACCCCACGACCCCATCGCAATTTGGAAGGTCCGGCACGTCCTCATGGGCAACGCGCCCGTCAAACTGACCCGTGCGCGGCTCGTCGCTTCCCTCGGCATCGACCTGGCGACCCACCTCGTCGCCTCGGTCGCGTTCAACGGCACCACCGAACTGATCATTCCCGAAGCCCGAGACGCCGGGGAAGAGTACGCGTTTGGTCTGAGCGCGATCGAGGGGTTGAAGGGGGCGTGGGATGTGGGGTTGAGACAGGTGGTGGAGACGGGTGTCGCGGGCGGGAGTAATTGCTGGGTGGTGGGCGGGGGAAAGACAGAGGATGGAGCGCCTATGCTTGGTGGGGACCCGCATCGGTGAGTTGGAGAAGGCGAGGTCTGGAGTGTGAAGCACGCAAGACCGAGCACCGAGGCCTAAGCGCCGCGAGGCGCTGACCGAGGCCGCGAGTGACAGCGAGCCCGAGACCTAGGGGAGATAGCGCCAAAAACCAACCTTCATTTCTCTGTTCCTCCGCCCACAGCGACCTGGACTCGCCCACCGTATACTACCCCAACCACATCCGCTGCTCCGAGTTCGACGCCATCGGGTTCTCGTTCCACGGCATACCGGGAATCCAGCATTTCGGACATACAGAGCGGGTTGGGTGGTGTAGTGAGTCTTACATTTTCCTTTTGTACGCTGGGCTCCGCCTCCCTAACTCACTGGCCCACTCACTCGCCCGCCCGCCGCCTCTTCCAAAGTCACACACGCAATGACCGACTACCAGGACCTGTACCTCGAGAAAGTCGTTCCTGGCCCCGTCCCCGGCCCACACTACCTCTCCGCATCCGGCGCACCAACTGCCTTTTCCTCCCGCGTCGAAACCATCAAAGTGCTCTCCGTCCCACCCACATCCCCTCCCACCTATACTTCGCAGCAAATCTCCTCCTACGCCACACTGAACGGCCCCGTGGTGCTCGGCGACCCCACACGGGACGCCTTCGTGGTCACGCTGCGGTACACGGCGCTGGAACCCAACAGGCATTTTGACTGCTACGTCAAGAGTCTCAAGGCAAAGACGGCGGATGAGTTCGAGGATGCGATGAGGGAGTGGGTCGATGTGGGTGGGCCTGGATTGGTGCATGTTAATTGTGGAGATGTCTGACGTACCGTACCGATTCGGTTCGACTCGCACACAGAGCTGTAATAATCTTTGCTATCTTGGTGGGTTGAGGGATTTGTTGTTGCCTACGCTCAAGTGATTCACGGTCGTGTTGCATAATCGCAGATGCGGATGGTAACTTTGGTTATCGGACACGCGGGAAGATTCCCATCCGCCATCCACTAAACGGATGGCTACCGGTGCGTGTTTCGGTCCTGCTCCCTTGCACTTTTATTTTTTCATGTCTCACGGTAAATCAAATCGATCAGGTGCCCGGATGGCTCACAGAATACCAATGGCTGGACACTATCCCCTTCGAAGAGATGCCGAGCTCGCGAAACCCCACGTCCGGCAGGGTTGTGACGTGCAACAACCCCATCCAGAGCACGAACGGCGACTACAAGCATTACTTGTCCAACGATTACTACCCACGTACGTGAATCTGTGCTGTTCTTTGCTTTGCCATCCGCTGCCGACTGGGAAGGTGTAATTTTATTCATTGCCCTCTACGCAGCATCGCGGGCCCTTCGTGTCCACCAGATAATGGACGAGGTGGAGCAACAAGCACGCAAATTCGTCCCCGCCGATTTCTCCGCCATACACAACGACAAGCTGTCCGTTCGCGCGCCCGTTTTTCAGAAACTCCTCGCGTCTCTTTCGGAAACGGACACGGCGTCCCTGTCGGCGGACGCGCGGCAGATTCGGGCGGCGGTTCTAGGCTGGGATTGCGTGACGGATAAGGACAGTGCCGATGCCGCGGCGTACGAGATGTTTAGGGAGTCGCTGTATTTGTCCGTCCTGAATGACCCGCAAGGACCCCTGTCCAAGGTGAAGGAGATCCTGCAGGGTGAAGGTATGGTGGCCGCTTTGTCGCTGCTCCTTGTCCGGTTGGCCTTGATGATGATTTGGTACAAGGTGATCCTAAGAATTTGTCGAAACCTCTTTACGGATACTTTTATCGCGTGTTGGATATGTGGATTGAGAAGAATGATCTCCTGGCCCTTCCGAAAGGGAAACCATGGGCCGCGGTTGCAGCTGCTGCACTGGAAACTGCAGCAACAAAGGGGAAAACAATTTTCGGAGCGGATATTGCAAAGTGGCGATGGTGAATGACATTGCCAATGCCGCTTTCATTGCGGAGTTCCCCAACTCGTTTTGACAGGGGAACTGCTCACAACGCTCTCCCAACGCACCCACTGAGCAAAATATTCCCTGACCTGGCTTCCACACTCAATCAGAAACCGTTTGAGATGGGTGGAGATATGGACACCACGCAACAGAGTGCTGGATTCAATAAAATCACGTTTCTCTCTTGTGCTCGTTACATCATGACTCCAGCCGAGGTGAGTGAACGCTTCCAAATATGGCCTGCAATCGACTCGGGACTCATTTATTGCACAGAGCTGGGGCAAGTCGACATGGATCATTCCGGGAGGGAACAGCGGTCACCCTCTATCGCCGCACTACAATGACCAAGCGGAACTTTATGCGAAAAACGACGTGGTAAAGATGATTTATGAATGGAGTGAAATTGAGCGCGAAGCAGAGAGCAAGAGTGTTTTGAAGGCCAAACAGTAGTACATTACAGTAATGAACATGCCAAAAGATTTAATAAATTCACTCGTCACCAAAAACTAGCTTTTTCGCAGTTCCTGCGGCGGCTTTTCTCGCTTCTTCCGCCTTCTTCTGGCTGATCTTCGCAGCCCATGACGGATGTAAACCAGACGTTTCGTTCTTGTCCTCGACTTTCTTAGGTTTCTCGATCTCTTTGCCCCTTTTCGCCACTGCAGGGGTTTTCTCAGTCCTCTTTGCGGCAGTACCAGTTGGTGGTTTCAGTCCGCCACCTTTTGATGTCAGTGGAGTGTCACCCCTTGAATGTTCTTCGGGTTTGACAGGGCCTTTGTCAGGAAGTGGTTTCAGCTTGGCGTCATCTCCGTACATTTGCTGGTAGAGACTGTTTGAAGTCAGCAGTGCAGCAAACTATCTCATACAAACGGGCTTCACACTCACAGTCTTCGTGCTTTTTGGCCCATTCTGTTTTTCTTCTTCCCACCATCTCCTTTATTGTGTTCTGTTTTCTGGTCAGTCTTTCCAGGTTTGCCTTGTTTGGTTTTCTTCGGAGGTGTTGAAGAAGGTGGTGCCTTCTTTGCCTTTGTATCTTTCTCAGTACCCGAGTTGTCAGAATCGTCATCACTGGACGACCCTTCGGTCACATTAGTATCCACCTCCTTGCCCCACACGTCCCTAGAGTCATCTTCGTCCATCCAATCATCAACGGGTGGGGCGTCGCTCTCATTGTCCGACTCTCCGTCCGACGAGCCAACAACGATAGAGGAGAATGACCGAAGCGACGAAAAAGACGGCGCGTCAGAAGAATTGCCATCCTCGCCGTCATCGGACACAGTCTTGACGGCAGCCTTGGCGGTGGGAGGAATTACTTTGGGCTTTCCCGCGATTGCTTCAGTGAGTCCTTGCTCGACCATCTTATTTGCCAGTATTCGCTGCGCCACGCTAGTCTCCAGCAGTGGGTCTTGCTTCTCCGTGGAGACCGACTCAGTAAGCTGAAGGAGGGACCTTGCCTTGGTCAGAAGTGGTGGCAGCAGCACCTCAACAGTGACTCGCTAACAGGGGAAATGCGCTTCACTTATCGAATGGTGTCGGGATTAAACTGCTCAGGTAGTACTGTACCTTGACAACATCAAATTCCGATTCCAATTTTTCGAGTACTTTTTGCTTGTCACCAACAAGCTTAGAATCCACTCCTGTCGTAGACTTGTTTATATTCCTTCCAAGAGGGATTTTTTAGTCAATAAAGTTCAGTTAAAGCGTAGTCGTTCCTTCAACGCACTCGATCTTTTCCCGCAGCATTTTCATTTGCTTGACACATTTTCGCGTTTCGAATGATTTTGCTCTCTTAAGAAGCCTTCGTAACACTGGAGTCAGGGTTTCCTGCAAACCTCAACTGAATTAGGTAGATATCTTTACGCAAACACTTTCATTCACTCACAATCGTGAGCGTGGGTTTGGGACCGCTGTTGGTCTTCTTTTCGGCCTTCGAACTGGCCTTCGAGGTGCCATCCTTCTCCCCACCTTCCCTCTTTGCTCTTTCCTCTTTCCCACCTTTCGGCCTGCCATCGTTCTTCCCAACATCCTCCTTCCCACCTTTCGGCCTGTCATCGCTCTTCCCAGCATCCTTCTTCTCCCTTTTCAAGCTGTCATCGTTCTTCCCATCTTTCGTCGGCTTTCCATCGCTTTTCCCTCTTTTTTTCTTTCCTTGGTTGGAGATATTCGACTCTTTCTCGATTTTGCTCGACGATGCCGATGTCAGCGCATCCTTTCCATCCTTTCGTGGCTTTTTTACGATCTTCTCCTCACCCTCGTTCTTTTGCGCGCCCCGTTTCCGCTTCTCGTCGCCCATAAAGAACAGAGATTCCTGGAGAGTTCCTGACCGATCAGGTGGCCACAGCGAAAAACAAAATGTACGTTCCAACAATACATCTCATACATACTGTTATTAATTCGTGCTAGCGAGCGGGGGAGAGAGGAGGGAGGGGAAGGGGCATTGGCACAGGACCAGGTTCCAAAACCATCGGATCAATTTTTTGGAAGCTCTGCGGAGCTGTTGGCAGGGCTTCCTCGTCAGGCGGCAGCCTCTCGTTGGGTCCATCAGCCTCCATGGCCTCATCAAAGCTGTGGATGTCTTTCGCACCAGAGCAATTGAAGTGGCAAGATCAAAAATGGCACACAGAGAACGTCGAAACGCCAACTTACTTCGTCGCAGATTTTCCAGTCCCACCGAGAGGGAGCCATACGGAAGCCGCGTCGTTTTCATCACCACTTTGAGCTCAGAAACGGCCTCGCTTTCCTCCCTCAAAGTTTGCAAGAACATTGATAGCTTGGAAAGTGCAAGTGCCTTTTTGCGAGCAATGTTCCTGCTACGCTGTACTTCATCGGACGCATCAATGGCTGGCGGCATCGGTTCATCTTGCTCCAGCTCTTCTTCTGAGCAAATACTCAATATGTGAAGTAGCATAGTGACCGCTGCGATTCATCATACAAGATGATCGTAGCGATATGGTCGACAAACACACGGGAGCACTCACTTTTCTGCGCCAGGAATGGGAGGCTCCACTCAAATGCATTCTCGAACCGCGGCAGACAAAAGGGGTGTTCAGTGCTCCCGAATTGTTTTACGCCAAAATGGGCCTTGTCTGGTTCGTGAAAGATGACCGCACCCTTGTTTCCGTACGAATCACAGTAATTTGGAGCAGAAAATAGTGAGACAAGGGATGGAAAGTTGGTCGATGGTAAGGAACGATAGAAAGTGAAACTAGAAATGGATATATCAGCAAGAACTTCTTTCACGGAGCAATAACCGTTCGCACCCTTTGTCCTGCACTTCGTGCGCGCGAATAAGACACAAGAGACGGTAACGTTCCAAGAATGTTTTGACGGCACTGTATCTGGACTCGTGGAAGGCGTTAATTCTCCGGCACGGCACGCATTAATGTTTCCTCTGACTCACCCATACCAAACGCTACATCCGCGTTTCGGATTGCTTTCGAATTCCAGGCTTTCTGCCTTGTCGTAGTTGGGGTATGGGTCAGACCAAAGGAGGTCGCAGAAGAGACCCGACCTGGGCGGTTCTTGAAATCGGTTGATCTACAAATGGAAATTTTACTTTCACCAATGCCAACCAATAATGACGGTCTTCAAGGTTTCACCTTCTCGATTTCCTCGACGCCGTTCTGCAAGTCTGGTCCGATACCGCCGTGAACGCAAAAGAACTGTCGATTGACGACAGCTACCAAAGGCAGCGCGTCAAAGGACTGGACACACGCCTCGTACACTGTGTTGCTGTACTTGAGGACGCATTCAGTTCGGAACGTGAAATGGGACGTAAGGCGTCGACATTCGTGGTTTCCGCGAAGCATGTAGACGGATGTTGGAAAAAGGATTTTGATGCAGTAGAGGTAGAGGAGGCACTGAGTGAGGAGGAATTTGCCACGTTGAGAGAACGAGCCTCGGTGCAGTGCCATCAACTAAATACTTACTTCGATGGAGAAGGTTCCTCGGTCGACGTAGTCACCGAGAAATACGAATTTTCGTGTAGCAGAAGGGCTTCCAGCGACTTCAAAGAGGGATCTGAGGTCGTAAAACTGCCCGTGGATGTCGCCACATACTGCGAGTTCTGTCATTCTGACACCCCAAACAATTTCGCATTGCTACACTCACTGACGATGGGTCCGTCCAATTGGAGCAAGTTTGGCTCAGATCGCATGATACTCGTCGCAGTATTGACAAGCCACAATGCGTGAGATTCTGAGAGTCTTCCTTGCCTCCAAAAAAGGTCCATGAGAAGTTTTTCATCGGGCTTTGTGTTTAGCGGATAGTCGATGAAGAACTCTTGGTCGGACGGTCTCTGCATCTCGATTGGATCCACCTCCGGGACTATCCTGTCCGTAGTCCCGACGAGTCTTGATTTGTACATGTAGTAGCGAGGATCCGATGTTGGGATGACTTCCCCGGGTACATTTTGAACGAGAATCGCAGGTTGTCCGGCCATCATCTCCGGCTTCTGGCTATTGGTGGGCAATTCACCGGTTGAATTTTGAATGAAGGTGAAGATTGACTCCTGTCCCCACCAAACTCACCCCCGAATGGAAGTCCCCGATGTCCACGCGTCGACACCCGAGAGCTCTCCACAGCTGCCTGTGCCCGATGCTGATGCGCAGGAACCCGCAATCGTCGATAACAACAACAGTCTTCGCAAAGGTTCACCGCTTCGAATTGTTGCCAGATTAATTGATGCCATCCGACGAGCTTGGGGCGGTGGCCGACTTTCCCACGACCTTCAAAGCATGTTGAAGGATGCGTCAAACTGGATATACGCGTCGGCAATCATAACGGCGCTTGGTCGACGTCTGGAACAGTGTCGTCGTGGAGATGGATGCAAGGTGAAAGGATGCGAGTTTATACATCCAACAGAGCAAGGTGAATGGTCTAAACGTGATACATAGTTGAAGCTTTTAATTTCGAATGATACCTTCACAGCCACCCGCGAGAAACACCTCAAGTCCCCAGAGCTTGGATCAAAATATGTGGAGCCCTTACTAGACGTGCTTTACGTTCAACCTGGTCTCGCTCTGGGCTTTCCCAAGGCCGTTTTGCTTGAAACACAGGAAAGATTGCTGCTGGTTTGGACGAAATCTCCCCAAGCGTTGGAAGATGGGGTTGGCTCCGCCAGGCACATCAATTACTTGGCCGAGTGAGCTTCTTTCGTATTTACATTTGTTTTCTTTCCTCCTTGTGACAGACCAACCGCAGAATGGACCTTCAACAGGTGATTTCCTTCATCCTCAATGATTCTCCCATACGAGGTGCCGGCGCCACTCCATTCGCAAACCACCTCGTGTGCCGCTGCGTGCGCCTTCAATTCTTTTTGGCCCAGTCATCGACGTCCGAGGAGAATGACTTGGGTAATGCAAAGCCCACTTCGGCAGGTCAGCTCTGCAAGGGGGGTCAAAACTGCGCCAACTTGAAGTGCGCTGGTGAACACAATCCGAGCACGGACGAGGCCGATGCACTTGCGGCGTTCGGTTTGGCAGTCAAGATGATCCTTCAAGAAGTCCATGGATCTGTAGACTTGACCGAGAATGGTGAGGAGTCGATCCCCCTTCAAAGCATCCTCCATGTTAAGGTGTCATGCCAACTTCTTTCCAGAACGCTCGGCAATTGTGTCAAATGCCTACACCGCGCTTCACCGAGCAACCCCCGACGACGCACCTCTGCTTGCACGGTCACTGCTCGCTCAGCTGTCTTGTCTCGTATTTCTTTCGCGAAGCCGAAAAGACCTCGTTCCATCAGTCATTGGTCGAGCCCTCAGACATTTCTATGCCCCCTCCGCAGAGGTGGGACAAGAGGTGTCCCGCACCTTCAGCTCTCTCGCGGATCTTGATGAAGCACGTATACTTCGCTACGTGGTCTCTGAGACATCATCTCGTAACAACCCCCGCGTTTTTGCCCGGGTCAAGATTGGCGAGCAGCGCCAGGTGACGTTTCGAGACTCATTTGTTCGGTTCGTGCGTGAGAAATACCAAGGAAATCCGCCTCCGGGAGTTTCCCCGAGAGATCTCGCCACAATCGATGGAACCGGGGTGTGCTTGGGAGGTGCCTCACAAGAGTCAGATGGATCAGGAGGAGATCGATCTGTTCCCCCCTACACATCTGGAATGGCCCTTTTTCTCTTCAATGAGTCCATCTACCCCGAAAATCAAAGTTCGGACGAAATCCGGTCCCGTATTCCACTACAGCGACGACCAAAAGTTACCACTGCGATCACACAGCGAGAATGGGATGAAGTTGCCGCCAACCACGTGCGAGAACTCAAAGAGCTTCCGGACGTGCTGACCGCTTTAAGCAAGCCAAATAGAGACGACATGATGGGTGCGTGCGCCGGGGTGAGGACAGACTTGGGTAGACTCATTGGGAGATTTGTCGAGGAGGAGACCAGATTCGCGACGCGAGGCAATGGCGGAAAGGTTTCGAAGTGGAAATGCGCCCGGGATGTCTCCGAAAGTGATGAAGCGGAGGCACTGGAACCCCCTGATAGGAAGGCTAAACAGAGCAGGCGACCCCTTGTTGGTCAGTGCACGAGTTGCTTTGCTTCTTGTCCTCCATAGCTCATATTGTGACTGCAGGCTTTCGAGAAGCGTCGAGGCACCTCTCGCGCCACCTCCGCGAATCTATCACACCAACTTCCTCTCCAATCAAAGCACCCACTCGAATCACATATGCAACACTCTCCTCCCTATTGGTTTACTTGCGCCTGTCCGACAACGCCCTGGCTCACACCGATCTGGCGCTTTTCGATCCTGAGCTGTACCTGACGCTCTCTTTAGAGCTGTGCGACACTGTAATTGCACTCGAAAGGATACCGTGTATTACGGCCCGTACGTCAGGACGGCCTGGTGAAGCGAGCACCTTTGACGGATGGGTTTCGAAAGGGACCCTGGAGTTTCAAGACCTCGTCGACGATTCTATCGCGTTGAAGAACAAGGTGGGTGAAGCTGTTCCTCAAATAATCTCCGATACCAATGGTTTCTTTACCCAGATCCTACGGGCGCTCCCCACACGTGCTGCGGATCGCAAGTATGGAACCACCGACCTCCGTTTCGTGGTCGCCCCAACACTCTCGACCCCTGTCCGTGCGAGTGCTGTAAACTCTTTCGCGGATAGTATCACGGAAGAAGCGGTCGTCCCAACGGGGAGCGCCTCTGACAGCCTCGCTGACCTGACGGAACAACTGGGAACATTGGGGATACATAACTGAAGTGAAGTCTCGAGACGATTATTTGATTTCAATGACAATGCAGGCACTTGCTTGTACACTTGCTCCTCCGTCAAACACAAATACCATACGTGAATGCAAATAACTTGAAAGTTGGTGAAGTTGGTGAAGTAAAGTGAAAATTGCGTTAGCACAATTGTATTGTTTCATATGTCTCAATTTTCTAAAAACTTGATAGCGATAAAAAGCGAGAAAAGATCAGGCACGCGAAACTAATCATCACGGGCTCCGGTGTGCAGCCGGGCTCAGAGTCACCTCTTCTCTCCCTCCTTGGGCGCGATCCTCCGAGCTGTCCGCACTCGGCGCCCCTGGTGTGGAGAGTAACGCTCTCTTTTCTGCATTCCACAAACGCAAAAGTTCCGCTTACGTGGGAGCAATGGGCGCCATTGTCCCCAGCGAAGCCATTATCTCGATGTCGTTGATGGCCGATACACCGCCAAGAGTGGCCAGCCGACTCCGCCACGAATAATTGTACCCAACGCAAATCCGTGTGGTCCACACCGCACTTCCACATACGCTGCACCAACTGGTTTTGCGAGGTATCCCGCAAGTCAAAAGACGCATCTAGATTGACGGCCAGAGAGGCCTGCACCAAATTCGCTCTGTCGCATTCCCCCGGTGGAACACAAAGGCCCCTCAGAGAGCTCTCTCCTCATGTTTTTTCCTCGGCACTTCTCGCCTTCTGGTGCGTACTTTTCCCGCCCGTGCCCCTTTTCGTCGCGCTCCCTGTGACGGCTCGCCACATCTGCTTGTCTTCCGGGATTCCATGCTCGTCCTTGTCATGCTCCCGTGTCCTCGCGTTCGTGTGCCTGATAATGCACGTCTGCACCTGCGGTGGACAAGCGTCTCCTTGATCTCCACATTGCGATTTCTTTGCCACCCACGATACTCGCCGACCTCTTCGTCTCGTCACATTGGTTCGTCACCGTTTGAGCAAAGGGATCGTTGAATGTCGTCGGTCTGATGTGACACCGCGACACTCGTCGGCGTCATACTCGGCCGAGTACAGAACCTCCTTCTTCTCTTTCTCCACGTGCCACACATCGTCAGCGTCGCCAAACCTGTCGTAAACGACCTCACGGCGTCTTCCTCAACTGTCCTGGGACATCGTGTTGGCTTTGCCCGGACCCCACAACCTGGTTAACCACCTCGCTGCCATTCTTGCAACTGTGGGAACGGCACTTGAGGAGACCCGGGAACACCGCACCAGCCCCCGACACCGTGGGAGTCCACCGATGTCCTTCTCGACCCCGCCGCCGCCGCCGGCTCCCTCGGGCTTACCCATGCAACGGCTACTGGCTTCATCGCGCCGACCGCCAAAGCCTTACTGCCCAGGTACGTCAGGAAACACGGCAGGCATCTCGCCTGCGGGCACCGCATCACCTGGGATCCGCGATGACGTCCGCGGGGGTGAGGGGCGGGTGGATGTTGATCTTTTCCACTGGTCCATTCCAGTCCCGCGCATGGGTATCGAAGGCGCCCGAGGCAGTCGCCTGGGTCGAGGACTAGCACAGAGGCCTGGTTCGGCCATGAGTAGGCCATCGAGGTTCCGACTTTGAAATCGGGCAATCAAATCGCAGTGGCCACAGCCGTGAGCTTTGACGGACAGTGAGAACTCCATCCCCCCTTCATGGTTGTAATGTCCAATGATTCCGCAAAGCAACCTCCGCATGTTGATTGCTGCCGCTGGGCCACTCGTGCATAGTCGAGGGGGATCCCTTTCCTGGCGTCGAGCAGAATTGCTGGATTGCAAAGTGTTCAATCTCCTTCCACACTTTGATCGTCCACGGACGCAGATAAAATGGTCCTGAGAGGTGATACGTCTTCGAGAACGTGCTCGCTGCCTGGGGCATTGCAGATGGCATCGAGCATGGTGGGTGCAGCGACATCCCGGGAAGAAATGGAGAAAGCATTCGAAGGTGATTCGCGAAGCACTCTCCTGTCATATGCTCAAAGCATCGCGCAATACCTCGCTCTTTTTACTGCGCTTAGCGTACGTGACTGCCATTGAAAGTCACAACCAAGGGCTGATTTTTCTCCTGGACTCCCGAGACAAATTCACACTCCTTGCACGCGCATTTTGCTCAAAGTTTCCCAACGATACCGCAAACGATGCGAAGAACTCAGTCGTCATGGTTCGGCGTGTGATTGCAGACATTCGAAACCTTTGTCGGGGTAGTGGTCCGCAACCCTCTCTGCAAGTTGCCGAATGCCTGTGGAGCTTGGAAAGCCAAGTCATCGATTTATCTTCTCCCTTTTTAAGCCTTCGCCTGGCAGAGTTCCACTCGCTCATCCTCGCGATTCGGCGTGCAATGAAACCAAAAATGAAACCGAACGCTGGGGACGAAAATTCGTTTGTTGCCGACGTGGAAACGTTTCTTTCGAAATGGACGAGTGTGATACTTCACCAACGATCCTAATGACAAACATCATACTTGAAGGGTTGTTGAGTTCCCTCGGGGAAGATGCTTCAGGGAAACAAACAGCCAGACCTGGACTTTTGCTGCTCATATCATGGACTTGGAGATGCCCAGGTGGGGTCTCCGGCCAAACTTTGACACTCTCACCTTCATCTTGCATTTCGCTGGAAAAACAATACCATTATCGTTGTATGGTCACTTGGATGACGAATCGACCATGGCGCAATGCAGCCTTTCTTTGATCGAGGAAGAATCTTTCTCCCCATCGCCTTCGAGCATCACTTTCTCTTCGAAATACCCATTTGATGCTCGGTTGCTCAACAAATTCTTCCGTTCTTCCGGGAAGTATGTTCGTCATATGAAATGCAACCAAACCACACGTCGCACGCGAAGCTCATTGCGGCTGTCGTGCGATCAACGAAACTTCAGTGGGTCCGAAAACTACTGGACGAAGTCGAACTTATTTTCCATCGGAATGGACTTGGAATCTGACGCCAAGATTTCTATAACGATGTTGCAGTTGCAGTTTTAAATCAAGTGAAGTTTGTCACTGCAAGGCATGTGGGCGGCGAGGGTTCAAAAGGAAACACGACGCATCAGGACACGACCAAAGATGATGCAGTTGCGCAGTTGGGATGCATTGCAACAGACATTGGCGAAACGGGTTTTGAGGACTCACAAATACCCAGACATGATGCTTTTGGGAACATGGCTTGCATCGTTATATCCAAAACACGTCCGGCATATTCCATTGCTGGTTCAATTTCCAGTACAGACATCTGATGACGATGATCTGTCCAATGATCCGCAATCCTATTCTCCTTTTCAGTTCATTTCTCGTGCTGCCATGTTTGGACGTCCTGGACAGAGTATCTTGAACTTCGATGTAAATGCAAGTGTGAGAATGTCGTTTGCGACACTCTCCTCTGCCGTGGGAGACTCTTCAAGGATGCTCAAGCGGCTTCGGCTATCGTGGGAGAGCGAAGTTGATGGACACACTCCACAGAATACCGAACTGCCACGTAGCCTGTATTTTTCTCATGTAGCAAAGCACTTGGTAGCTGTCGCAATTGCAACAGGTTTGGGAGGGCGGCAAATCCTTGAGGTAAGTGTCTTTAGGAGAACTTCTACCACTTTGATTCAGTTTAAAACTCACAGTCACACCCAACTAGAATAATCAACTTGATATTTTGACAGAGCTGGAAGAGTGGCAGGCTTGTTTGGATCGTTTTGGATTTGGCGCCGCTCGAAACCACGGAGGAAGGCCGGCTAATGGCCAGTTTGCGGCTGTGCGCATATACACCATCGTAGCTGTCGGGAAGATGGACTCGGCTGAAAATTTGTTCTGGGAATCTTGCAAGCTCAACCGCTTTGGGGAACCCGATTGGCTATCACTTGCTTATGTGCTGGTTGACTTCTGTGGTCATAGGAGAAGGGATGATGTTTTTCGTGTCTTTGAGGAGGCTTATTGGGGAACCTGGAGAGAGCAGTGCAATCTTGGTGATATGAGTGGAATGGCTGGATTTCCATGTATTTGCAAGCACTTTAAGATATGGATCTGTGGGCACGCAACCTGCAACACCCATATACGTGGCAAACGAACTTTTGGAGATGATTTCCGACAGAGTTATACTTAGGGATGTGTACAGAGTAAAAAATGGAGCACCTGCATCCAGCTCAACATGGGTTCCCGATGATGTGACAACATATGTGACCCAGGAAATGTTACAAAGGCCATGCGCTTGTTGGACAATCAGATCCAATTCAGTGCACGTGATCTGACTAAATTTGCTGGACACCTTCAACTTCATGACGTCGTAACAGTTGTAAACGCTTTGTGCAATGAAGGGTCCCGCGACTCTCGAACGAAAGCTCAAAATTTGGTGGAGCGAATGGCAATGGAGGTATTTGACCCAAACGTGGTGGAAATGCTTCGCTCTGATGTATCTGGCGATTTTGCAGAAAGAATTGTGAAGGAATGTGTTCATCTAGTTGCAGTACTGGCGAGAACTGGACAACTTTCTCGTGCTATTGCGGTCATGGAAGCAGTGGTTGCACTTGGCCTTCGCTTTAGAAACGGAGTCTCCATCGCAATCATTCTTCGTGCAGCGCATCATTGTTCAGCTGAGGAACGAACTAGAACAATGAGACTGTTTGCGTTATTACGCATGTCTGGTCCATCTATGGCTGGTAGTTGCTACTCCTTGGCGATAAGTCTATACGCACATGATGGTAACGTTGGAGGAGCTCTGTCCATCCTCAAGGCAATGCAAACAGTGAAAAGAGATTTCGGCGCAGCGCTTTTAGCTCATCTTGAGTATCTTGGCAAAATATGGTGACAAGGAAGGCATAAAACTAATCCTTTCACACATGTCAAAGAATACCGACTTCGAAGAAGACGTACTCACACACCCACGAATCTGGGGTATCCTTACAGAGCTTTATTCAAGACTTGGGATGTGGAAGACTGCCCTGGATATTTGGCAAAATATAAAAGGATCTTTCACGGAGAGGACGTGGTGTGCGTGTGTCAATGGACCACATGCAACTGTTGTGCTGGATGCACTGGGACATAATTTGAGACCCAAGGAGCTTGCTGAATTTTGGGAGGAGCTTCGTGTAAATTTCCCAGAACTTCTTCAAAACGAAAACGTATGGAACTCTCGAATAGAGGCATTGCTGCGACTCGGTGACGTCCACGAGGCTTTGAGCACTCTTCAGCGAGATATGCCTTCTGCGGGTGTTCAGCCATCGTTTAAAACACTCGCAACATTTTTCACCTCCTTGCAGATCCCACCTTTGCGAAATGATGAAACTGACACGATAATTCTCACGGCTTGGCGCTGGTGCGAGACTAATGGTCAACATGATAACCTTCAATGGTGCTGAGAAATTTAAGGCCACAAAACCTGAAAGTACGAAGCGGTATTGACTGGACACGAGGTTTCGGAAGGCTTGGCGAACGGGTAGTTGGTAGTGACTCACAGTACCCTATTCATATAAAAACTTTACAGCTCAACTATGTGCTCTCGGTAGCCCAGTATTTACCCGCAACTGTCGTTTTCTTAAACTCAACAACGTGAACTTCCACCATGTCCGCCTCCGTTGCATCACCCTCACTCACATTTACATCAATTCCGCTCACCAGCGCCGAAGGACACGAAAACCGAATCATCACGGGCCCCGGTGTGCAGCCGGGCTCAGAGTCCTCCCCCTCCCTGGGCGTCTCAAACCTCGCCAGCAATTTTAATGGTCCTCGATCCTCCGAGCTGTCCGCACTCGACGCCTCTGGTATACGCCATAGTAACGCCCTCTTCTCCGCATTCCACAGACCCATGGGTTTCATTCGCGTGTTAGCAATAGGGGCCGTTCCCCCTACCGAAACCATCATCTCGATGTTGTTGACCGCCGCTCCGCCGCCAAGAGTGGCTAGCCGACTCCGACCCGAATAATTGTAACCAACGAGCAGATCGGTATGGTCCACACCGCATTTCCACATGGGCCGCACAATAAGTGGAGCAAACTCGTGTTTGGCGTCCTCGTCTACGCGGACCTGGTACTTCACTAACGGCACCAACTGGTTTTGCGAAGTATCCCGCCCATCAAACGAAGCATCTGGATTGGATGCCAGCGAAGCCTGCGCCAAACTCGCTGCGTCGCACTCCCACCGGCCCTGATGGAACACAAAGGCTCCAGAAAGGGGAGTGGACGGAGTCCCGTTGGGTTCTTCTTCAGCAGCCGTAAGAAATTGCTCGTTGGCTATGATTCGCTCCAGGTATTCGGAGTTGGCGATCTGGAGCTTGAACACAGGCATATCCGACCGACGCCGTTTGAAAGTCGCAGCGAGAAAACGGTGGAGCCCGCCTTCGACAGACACGACGCCAACACTCACTTCCCCCGCCACCATGATCTTCGTAATCTGACCACCAGCCGACATGGCGTTAACCGTTTCCGTGATGTGCAAGCGCACGTTCATCCTAATAGGCCCAGCAGGAACAGTTGCGGGAATCTGTGGTAAGGATAACGAAACTGATGTGGGAGCAGGGGTAGGGGAAGAGGAATGGGGCCGGATCGGTTGCGGAAGGTTGGCACTACTGCTAACCGTTGAAGTCTGTGGTGTCGTTTCCAAGAGATCCCCGGATCCTCCCGCCACCGTACGTTCCCGGGCGCTCTCCTCATGCTCCTCTTCTTCCTCGCCCTCCTCGCCCTCTGGTACGGACTTTTCCCTTCCGTGCCGCCTTTCGTCGCTCTCTCTGTGACGACTCGCCACATCACCGTGACTTTGATGCTCGTCCTTGTCACGCTCCGTCGTGTCCTCACGTTCGTGAACCTGATCGAGTTCGTCTCCACCCGCAGTTGACGATGGACCGGCCGAGTACGGCGAGCTGTCGAACCGGAACGAAGGGGGCGCGGTGGTGTTGAAACTCGGCGCTGCAGTATTGTCCGTCGTGGCGCGCGAGTGCTGGGTTCGCCGTTGATCTCTGTGTTCGACATCCCCGAGGCATGAATCGGAAGATTAAAGCTTCTGGTTTGGCGCTCGCTGCTCTTCTTCCGACTCACCTTCTCCTCACCGGCACTGGCGGGGTCATCAAGCCCCCATTGCCCACCCCTTGCGCCGTGACCTCTGGCGTCGCTGCCATCCGTTTCGCCATTCCCTGCAGAACTTTGCTGACGTCCTCTTCCGCGCCATCCACAACGGTCTCCTTGATCTCCACCTTGAGTTTTCGCTGCCGCCTGCGGTGCTCGCCATCCTCTTCGTCCGAATCGCCAAAGTGATCCGTCGCCGTTTGAGCAAAGGGATCGTTGAATGTCGTCGGCCGGATGCGATACCCGTCCGCGTCATACTCGGGTGCAGGACCGGACAGCGCCGCAAGTGGGGGCGGCGCAGTGGGATGCTCGGGCGGCGGTGGAGCAGTAACAACGGTGTCGGGAATGTGGTCTGGCGACGGTTGCGCAAGAGACTTTCCTGACCGGCCTGATGAAGAAAGCCCACGAAGACGGAACCGGGGGAATCTGCATGTGTCCGCGGCTGGTCATATCGCTGCCCAACAACAAGGAAACGTCCACTCGTAACTCACTTAAAGAACTTCTTGTCCTCTGACATCATGGACAACCCCTCCGGCTCTCTCCCCCTCCTATCGTCCCTTTCTCTACCAGTCCTCTCCTCGCGTTCCTTCTTCTCCCTTTCCGCTTTTTCCTCCCGCTCTCTTCGCTCCCTCTCTTGCCTCTCTTTCCTGTCCTCCTTCTTCTCCTTCTCCCCACTGCCCCACATGGTCAACTTCGCCAACCCCGACGAAAAGGACCCGCGCGGCGTCTTCCTCAACTGTCCTGGGACATCGTGTTGGCTTTGCCCGGATCCCACAACCTGGTTACCTCCCTGCCCTTGGTGCAACTGCGGGAACGGCACTTGAGGAGACCCGGGAACACCATATCCGCCCCCGACACCGTGGGAGTCCACCGATGTCCTTCTTGACCCCGCCGCCGACGCCGGCCATCCGTCTTGCCCATGCCCTGCCCACGGGCGCTCGTACCCAGGCTGCTGGCTCCACCCGCCGACCGACCCCACAGGGGACACCGAGCCGTCCACCCCAGGTATGTCAGGAGACACAGCCGGGGCCTCACCCGGGGGCATGGCACCGCCCAGGATCCGCGAGGACGACGGTGGGAGTCCCATGGGTGACCCTCCAACCGCGCCCATGACGAACGATCCCGGGAGAGGCCCCCCCGCCGCGCCGCCCAGGACGTACGACACGGGAGGAGTTGGCCCACTCGCTGCACTGGGAGAATTTCGCGCCCCACCGGTCGCGACGGAGGAGGGGCGCGTAGCCGGATCCTCCTCAGCGACCGGCAGGGGATCCTCCGGGATCCGACCGACCTCCCCCGCGCTCCTCCCGACGGCCCCACTGCCCGTCCTTGGCGGGCTATGGACGGAGGCCGGGCGCACAGGGACAGTGAACTTTTCGCCCTGGCGGCCGTCGACCATGGACGCTGGCCGCGCCGAGATGGACGCCGGCGGGGGTGCGAGCGGGGCAGGCTCAATGTTGATCTTTTCCAGACTCGAGTCCATCAAGTCTCGGGCAGGCCCCGCGGGTGGCGCGGGTGAGGGTGCCCGAGGAGGGTCGGCTGGGACAAGGACTGGCACGGAGCCCTGGCGTGGCCGCGAGTAGGGCGTGGAGGGTGCGGCGGACGGTGTAGGTGTGGTGATGGGGATGGGGAATGGCGGGTGTTGTTGGTATCCCGAGGGCGTGGTCGGGACGGGAAAGACATGCGAAGGCGGTGCGGATCCGTGCGGGGATGATGCGGGCTCGAGGGATGAGAACGCGGAGTCGTCCATGCGGAGCGAGGTGGAGCTGCCGTCTGAGGGCGTGGGTTGGAGAATGTGAGAGCCTGTGTGGGAACTTGTGCAAGAAATCTGCAGCTGATGCTCTCTGGAGGTCCTCCGTCCGCTCCTTCGGCATTGTCCCGGGACTACCCCACCGCCGTTGCAACCTTGTCCAGCATGTCATTGACTACTTCTACCACCCACGCTATCCTTTGCACAAAACCAGACCCTCCACATAGTCCCCCGCTCCCGCCCCTTCAACCCAAAGCGTTCCTCCTCCACCAACCCCCAAAGCCATCCACACACAACTCACTCTGCCCCCCCGCGCCCATCCCACCCCCTCTGGCTCTACAAAATGCCTCCTGCTCCCTGGCCACATCTGCGCTCCTGGCGGACTCTGCCAGCTCGCGGGTGGACTTGCCCAGCTCCTCGGCGTGCGCCGAGACCAGGAAGGCGTACAGGGTGAGCAGCTCCTTGAGCCGTCGAAGGCGCGTCTCGTCGTTGGTTTGGGCGCGCTGCGGGGAGAAGGTGGAGGAGGAAAGCGGGCGAGGGTGAGGACGTGCGGATGTGTGATAGGGACTCTCGCCGCTCATTAATTTCGCTCGTCGTTCTGCCACATCAGCTTCACAGTGTGTCCCATCCTATTTCCCATGCCTTTGTTTTTGTCGTTCACCCCTCCCCCTCCCCCTGCTCCACCTCCATAGCCCACACTCCTCATCTCTACGCAACTTTCACCTCATCTCCCCCCAGCGCACACCAACGCACCTCAAAAAACATCCTCGCCTCGCCCTCCCACACCTTCCTGGCCTGCTCGTACTTGTTCTGCTCTTTCGGGTCGACCTGGACCTGGGGTGGGGCCTGGTACGCGGACCCTCCACCAGCCGAGGACCCCCCACCGGCGGCCCGGCGCGCGGCGGCGACGGCCTTGCGGTACTTTGCAGCGCGCTCGTCGAAAGCTTTGGCGGGTTTGGAGACGGATTGGTCCAGCTGGGTGGGGGGGGGGGCGAGGTGGATGATTGGGTCACCATTTTAACGTCAGGGGGGCATGCGGTCCTGGCCCTCCCTCTTCCAATCTCCGTCTCGATAGTAGCGGTTCATTGCGGTTAACTTTTTCCCACGACATAATCCTGCGCCTCTTCATCTTCACCTCATTGACTGAATATCCTCGTCCCACACCCACGCTCAATCCTCGATCCAATCATCGTCTCACTCCCTCCCAGGCGCCCTCTCTCCTCCAATCTTCATCTCACTCCAGCTGATAGGCTGCTGCGTGGACACTCAAACGCGTAGATACGCTGCCGGTGTTAGTCGCTCTCCAACTCACCGCCTTAGCCTCATCCGCTCTCAACCTCAACGGCCCATCGCACTGATCCGCAATAAGCTGGGCAAGATGGGCATGGAGTCGTGCCTGTCTGTCCGTTGCTGAGAGAACGAGGTCGATGAGATGGCCAAATGATCCGACAGCGTCTCTGTTCTGCATGGGCTTGGACGCCAGCATTGAGAGTTGTTTGGAGTAATCGCGCTCGATGCGGACTCTGTTGTGGTGGGCAGTGTGTGTGGGAGTTGTGGAGGAGGGGTCGTGTGATGGGTGGTGTGATGGGAAGTTCAGAAGGTTTGAAGGTGGGAAGGTGGAGTGTCGGTTGACTGTGAGCTACAATTCCCCCATCGCGATCCCCCGTGTTGGCACTCACCTCTCCCTCAGCATGTCGGACATGTCCTTGTCGAGCGCCTCTCCCCGTCGGATCCGTCCCACGACCGAGTCCACCGCCACCTTGCCCCGCTCGTACTGCCGAACGCACCCGTCAGCACACACCGCAACGCTGGTTCCCCTCTCCCCCGCTCCCATCGCCCCCGTCGCTCACGTTGAATGCGTCGAAGAACGACACGTGCAAATCCCCCCCATCGCCCGTCCCTGCCCCACTCGCGTGCTGCTGATGCTGCATCGCTCGACTGTACCCGCTGCCTGTCCTGATCCTTCGTCCGTCGTTCCCGTCTCCGACCTGCCCACGATTGTGAGGATTGTCCCCTCGGGTGGCGTACACAAAGAATGTGGCACTCTCACCCTTGAGCCAACCCCCCTTCCCCCACATCATCCTCTGGGCTCTTGTTGCGTTATTTATTGAGATGTTGCCATTACCATTTGCTTACATGTGACTCAAACCTCCCCTCTACGATTTCGGGTTTCCCAGTCCACCTGCATCTCTCTCGCCCACTCAATTACACCACACCACGCCCACCACACCAACTCCCTCACGCCCAGCGTGTTCCCCTGTCCTGACTCGCGGAACTTCTTCACCAGCCACTGAGAATCCGGCACACAGCTTGGAGTCAGAAAATCCCACGCAACACTGATACATGGACACAGGTGTGTCACCTCATGTGCCCACCTTGCAGGAACGTACATGGCGTCCCCGGCGCGCTGGACAACCTCGGCGACCTTGATGCCTGCCATTTCGGAGAGCTCGTCCAGATGAGGCGCGATGCTGATGGTGGATTTGAGGAGAGGATCCAAACCGTTCTTGGAGGACTTTTCCGCCGAATGAAATTGGCAAGCCCCTCCAAATCATCAGGCGATACAAAGAGCCACTCCGCCACTGCGATAGCATGTCCGTGTTCGTCATTGTTGCCCACGCCAATCGCGGTTACCGCCATGTTGATGAAGCTGCGCAAATCCACACGAACGTTTGTCGTCGCTGTCCACTCTGTGAGAACCACCGTTCGAGATCAACAGACGTGGGCCGGTATCCCACGCTGGCGTCTTCAACAATCTGTCGCGGTAAGCACCGACCCTCACAAACGAATCAGGACGGTTTTGAAGGTCAGTATTTTGCGTGCTTGAACGAAATAATGCTAACTGTGTAACTCGAAACGTAGCCCAAGGAAGGACTGTACAGGACATCATCGCGGCGAGCACTTATGTCGTAATGGGGAAGAGAGGGAAAGAAACGAGGAGGCTCAGTCAAGTCCCCCAAAGCTGCAAGACAGGCAGGCGGTAAGGGGGTGCAAATTGGCGACTGACCCAGGCCCACGTCCCATGTCGAACGTGGACTCGTCGAACACCAGCGAGGCGAATGCGTAGTGTGGGTGGTTTATCAACTGAGCTTTTCCGCGTATGCTCGTCTCGCCCGACAAAGTGCGGTACCAGGATTGTTGCATGTAGATTTATATCGAATCTGACTACGAAAGAAAACGCTCTCTGCTCCGTCCATGCTAAATGACTGTAATTGAATGGGGAGTAATGCTGTCCACAGCAAACGGGGATTCCGCGCTGATCGAAGGAACACGCGCCTTCCAGAGCACCCATCGGCGAAGACACGCAGCCACACTTCGCCCATTCGCAGGCGGGCAGCGTGCTTCCGCCACCCACACTCATCTATCGCCGCTCTTGGGCTAATCCAGCTACGACACACTCGGACCACTCCCCTACCACTCACTTACTCTCGCCCGCTACCCGCTACCCGACTACCCGCTATACCCCGCGCTATACCCGCTCCCTACCCGCTCTCTGCGCACCCCCGCACCCCCGCACCCCCGCTCTGCTCCCGCTGCTTCCCCCCCTCATCTGATAGGAAATGATCATCAAGCTCGAACAGCTGCTGCAGAGATACGACATCGGAGAGACCCTTGGCACGTACGTACTCTGCTCGCTCTTGCTCGCCACTCGATTCGCTCTCACTCTCGCATCCATCCATGCTCATGCTCTGTCCCGCACGTCCCCCATTCACATCCCAATCCCTACTAACACCCTCTTACACTCTTACACACTCTCTCAATCCAACCCCAACCACCCAACCACCCAACCACCCATCCCCACTCCCTCGACCCCCCCCCGTCCACCCGCAGCGGCGCATTCTCCGAAGTCAAGCTGGCCACAGACAAGCTGTCCCCCACGCGCCAGCAGCACGCAATCAAGATCATCGACCGCGCAAAATGCAAGGGAAAGGAGTCCATGATCGAGACAGAGGTTGCTATTCTCAAGAGGGTCAGGCACGACAATATCGTCCAGCTCGTCGAGTACTACGAGATTGAGGGAAAGATTTACTTGGTCATGGACCTGTGAGTGATCCGATCGGAGTGAGCGAAGCGAGCGGAGGGAGGACTCCGAGGCCTAGGCGCCAAACGCGCTGACCGAGGCCGTTGAGAGAAGCGAGACAAGTCCGAATACCCCGTGCGAAGGAATTTCGGTGTGCCAAGACTGGAGAAAACACAACGCAATCTATGTCGCACCACTCAGGAGAGCAGCGGAACACGTACCCGGATCCGTACTCTCTTGTTCCGCATCCTTATGCCCCACAATAACCCCCCCCCCCCCCCC